>CM031589.1:5121309-5526796 GCA_018467065.1 Ephestia elutella
TTAGATCACCACTAAGCTGCGCAATAGAAACTAATTATGTCTGACAAATAATTTCCGTTAACTGCGGAGAAACACCAACCAATGTATAGCACATGTTGTTGACCTGACTTTAATGAATAAAAGTGCTAAATCGGGTCAGTAGATTTTGGATATCCGTTTTATGTTGTGGATGACTCATGACTCATAACCATAGATTTTACAAACCAACATCATTACAAATTGACGGCCTCTGGGCACAACAATGGGAATTTCCTCTGAATCACGGGTTCGATTCCCGATCAAGTTATATACGTTTTTAAATAATGCTGTAAGGAATGAATGAGCCAAAAGTTCTTGTGTTTAGTTTGTGTACAGTTTGACGTTGTAAGAAACAGAGTTCTTGTGTGTAGCACAATTTGGCGGTGCTGTGTAACGTCCAGGGTAACGTCAAAATGAGAAGAAAATGAGAAGTAGAGACTATTGTCTATTGTCTGCTATACTATTGTCTATTGTCTGTTATCATAACTATTGTCTGCTATTAGACCAAAAGGTGAAATAACAATTTTTGGAAATGACCAATGTTGACAAATCAACAGATTGTAACCCAATAAAATATTTATGTAACAGAAATAATGATGATCAAATGATAGTTTTATTTAACTATCGCCTGGGTTTTGTCGTTGTGACTTAAACAAAAGAAAATGATGATGGTAACTCGGAGTTGACGATATACCAAAAAAAAATAAAATAAAAAAAAAATAGATAAATATGTTGTTACGATGTTATCAGTAAGGATACGTAAATATTGAGTAGTTAACTGGTACGTAAGTTAGTACTATTTGAAATAAAAGTTTTACAGATTGAATAGTGAACTGAAAATGTGAGTTGGTACTAATAAAGAAAACGGTATACAAATTCAGTAGTAAACTGAAAATGTCAGTTGGTACTAATAAAAATAAATGGTGTACAAATTTAGTAGTAAACTGAAATGTCAGTTGGTACTAATAAAAATAAATGGTGTACAAATTTAGTAGTAAACTGAAAATGTCAGTTAGTACTAATAAAAAAATGGTGTACAAATTTAGTAGTAAACTGAAAATGTCAGTTGGAACTAATAAAAAAAAAGGTGTACAAATTTAGTAGTAAACTGAAATGTCAGTTGGTACTAATAAAAAAATGGTGTACAAATTTAGTAGTAAACTGAAAATGTCAGTTGGTACTAATAAAAAAAGGTGTACAAATTTAGTAGTAAACTGAAATGTCAGTTGGTACTAACAAAAATAAATGGTTACGTAGTAAACTGAAAATGTCAGTTGGTACAAATAAAAATAAATGGTGTACAAATTTAGTAGTAAACTGGAAATATCAGTTCTTACGGATAATAAATACATGTTACAAATTAAGTAATAAACTGGAAATGCCTTTTGGTACTAAAAATAATACATGTTGTTGCATAATGAGTATTAAACTGGAAATGCAAGTATAATCAATTTCGTTACAAATTGAGTAGTACCTGGAATGCCAGTCGGTACTAATTCAAATAGGTACATGCTTTTACAAATTAAGTAGTAAACTGGAAATTCCAGTTGGTACTAACAAGAAACAATTGAATAAAATGAATAATAAGCTGACTTGGTTAGGTCAGCTGGTATTAACAAGAAATAATTGATTCAAATAAGTATTCAGTTGACTTGGTTGGGTCAGCTGGTGATAACAAGAAACAATAGATTAAAATAAGTAGTAAGCTGACTTGGTTAGATCAGCTGGTACTAATAAAAAACAACGGATTAAAATAAGTAGTATAAGTTGACTTTATTAGGTCAGCTGGTGATAAGAAACAATAGATTCAAATAAGTAGTAAGCTGACTTGGTTAGATCAGCTGGTACTAACAAGAAACAAATGATTCAAATAAGTGGTAAGTTGACTTGGTTGGGTCCGCTGGTGATAACAAGAAACAATAGATTAAAATAAGTAGTAAGCTGACTTGGTTTGGTTAGCCGGTACTAACAAGAAACAATTATCTAAGTATGAGGCAGACTTGTGTTGGTCAGCTGATATTAACAAGACACGATTAATTAAGTAGTAGGCTGATTTGGTGATCAGCTGGTACTAATAAGCAACAATTGATTAAGATTAAGTAGTAGGGTGACTTAGTTTGGTCAAACGGTAATTACCGGTAATAAAAAGAAACAACTGTTAAAGATACAAGTACTAACAAGTTTCTATTGTATAAATGGCCCCAAATGTATCAAATACCACTTTTAAATTGTTGGGCTGCAAAAATGATTTCGCGAAATATAAATTTATGGTCATTTGTTAATCACACATTTTTGAAATTAAAAGATTGATGTACTTTATACAACCGAGTACGAATTCACGACGTTTATTGACAAATTGATAACAATAAAACGAGTACACACAAGTAATGATAATGGCGTACTAATCCGATTCAAAAACAATTGTTGCGTAAACTGCTGACCGCAGCGATATTGTACGGTGACACCGTACATATTATAGTATCATTTGTTGACAATCGACAATTTGCAATTTAATACTGATACAGCTAATACATACTTTTAATCTATCTAGTCTTGGCAAAGTAAAGGCCGACATAAATTACAATTAAGCATCATTACTTAATATGTGGTATACTAAGTTACTAAATATATGGTAAGCGGTGTTGAATGCACAATAACACAGTTTTCACAATGCCTGATAGAATCTGTGCCATAGTTTTTAGCTATACCTAAGTACCCGAAAGAAAAGAAAAAATAAACAGGACTTGATTAGCCCGCTCATTTTTGAAAAGGAATTTTCGCCTCCAAGAATATAGTCTGTCAGGATCAGCTGGCTAGAACGAAGAGGGGAAATTCAGTGTTTTATAAATGACGCCGTTGCGTACTAAATTACCAGTGACCGACCACATTACTAATTCTTTGGGTTTAATTTCGTGGTATTTATAAAGTTAAGTATCATTATGAATTAGAGGTGTGTTGCCTTTGATGTTCAAATGAAAAACAAATAAATAAATTCTTTAATTTTGACTTACTTACTTCACTAAGTAATATCTAAATATTTAACTTAAGTATAATACCTTGCAGAACATGAGTACGCTAAATGTGTACGTATTATATTGGGATCATAAAGTTACGTTTACCTTTGCAGGCCACGGTGTAAACACTATGTAGGTACTGAATGTTATTTCCTACAGAATATATCTGACTCTGTGTATATGTTTGTTGGGTGTGAGAGCCTAAATTAATTGAAAGAGCAAAATGGATACACCGACAAAAGTTCACTGGTAAAAGTTTATTTTTAACTGTCAATTGAGTACCTACCAACAAAGTTTATGGAATTTACACCAAAATAGAAGGCACAATGTAGTAAACACAAATACTACTAATTCATGGCAGCATGGCTAAAGATTTATTTACATAGGTACAAGCGATATGGATCGCTGCGAGGTGACGACTGAATTGAGTCACCACGGAGAATATAAAACAAGTATTATAACAATTTAACAATATGTGCCCCTACACCTTCGTATTCTTGAAGAATACACTTGTACTGTCATAATAGATGATTAAGATTTACTTATTCATTCATGACTCGAGATTACGGATCAGTCTTCTCGGACTTGGCTGTTGCTCTCACGATATCCAGGTACTGGATAATGAGTTGTACTTTTCATAAGCACAATCTAACAAAAGATCAATCGCGTGACCGAGTATAGCTCTAGATGGGGAGCCGGAGCTCCGACAATGTCATGTCGGAGGTTGTATATATTCTAGCAGTTTTGAAATGAAAAACAAAATGAAAAATAATTTATTGTACCGCAATATACACAATTAAGTACAACTAAACATGTAAATGTTTGTAACATTTGTAACATACTTTGCAAAATTTGAATATCTACATCACTTAACATCTATGTCTTCCTTACTAGCGAGGAAGTCAACAAAAGTTAACAATACAGAATAAAAATAAAGTAGATAGTCAGAAATATGACGTTTTGTCATTATATAACATTCTCTGTATAATCTAAGATCAAAGATATATTTTAGAAATAAACTAACCTTTGGTGAATAGAATACATAAATAGCCTTGTTCTATTACAAGGTTAAGATGAAAAAAAAATAGATTTCATTTGCATAATAACTATTATGATATTAAAATAGTTATTGAAATTCTTAATATAATATAAATAATGAACTCTAAACTAGTATCAATAATCCCTCAATAAAGATCTTTGTGCCACCTGAGTTAACGCGTGCTATCAATATATTTTCTTCTGCAACTCTGTATTGCAGTCAGAAGCGTTGGATGCTAAGTTTTACTCAACAACAATACACAATATTGGCAAGTACTTTTATACTGGGAAATATAATATTAAATAATAAAATTCTATGGAGCCAGCAAAAAAAAGATTACACATAAACAGATTCTATTAGCTCATTTTATATTAAGAACAATATGCTTTAGTTCTTTCTCGGTTTATACAAATAGTTCATATATTTTGTCAGACATCCTGAAGTCAAGAACATAAAGCTATTACAAACAAAATAAAGTCGTTCATTCTGCACGATCTGGCATACAAATTTAAATAAATACTTGTTTATTTAAGCCACCAGTCACTATGCAAAATATCACACAATTTGAAATCGAGTCGAATTTGAAAATAATTCGAATTAGTCCAGATTTAAAGTTAGTAGGAAAAAAAAAACTAAATGCGTTTTGTAATCTAAATGATTACATCTGCTAAAAAAATTTAGTATTACAGAACAGAATTCTTATTTAACCCCAATTTAATTAATAAAATGTGATTCATTAATATTATTTTATTTGCAATAATGCTGCATACAATACATGTAGTTGTCAAACTGGATACTGAATTGGTAAAAAAAAAAAAACATTTGTTTTTCAAATCAAATATTAACAAAAGAGGGGATTGTGGGGCATCTGCTACTTTAATTCAAATTATTGTAAGATTACGCACATGATACATCTTCATAGTAAAGTTTATGAAATTGGAGTTTTCGGTTAATTTGGAAAATATCTAAATTGGAAACTACTTACCTCTTGGACCTACATTTATATTTCGGAATGGAAAGTAGCGAAAAGTAAATTATCGAGATAAGCATATAGATTCTTTGTCGATATCTATCAGATTCACTCGCAGTCATACTACCTCTTTGTATTTATCAAAATTATAAAAAAAGGAGAGGTGTGACGTATAGTGTTGTATACGTCGCCCCCACCACTGGCCGGTGGTGTGGGGATGTGTCAGTGCGCACTGCGCATTCTGATACGATACGTTGTGGTGGACGGACGTGTGTCCGGACACACTCATTGTCCTGGTGATTACGGTGGAACATCAGGATACCTGGTTGCGATGTACAGTTACGTGCGGTGGACGGGGCACGTAACCTTGCCGTAGGACGTCACACCGCCCCTAAGGAAAAGGGGTAAATTTACGCGGGCGAAACCGAGAACCAAAGCTAGTCTATAATATAAGTATTATAGAAAATATATTAATTTTTTTCTTGAACATAAACTAAACTTGAAATAGCAGATACATAGAATTAGTGCAATGACAAAAGTTCTTCCTTTTGAGACCCCAAAAAACAATCTTATGATCGTATTAAAACAAGTTTTTAATGACAAAGGAAACTGAAATTAAAAACAGATATTTTTTATATCATTTCTATAACATTCGTTTTATTTATAGTTTATTACTATTTTCGTGTGAACTTTATAAATCGAGCGAGCTTAAACTCAATGCCAAAGCTCCTGAATAATTAACAAAGTATAAGCTTATTTCTACAACGAGCTTCGAAGCAAATGTAAAGTGATCTGAGAATTGTTGTCAAAATAAACCATTCTACCTATTTAAATGTCTAACTTTTGTTTGTCAGTAAAATTCACATCTATTTTGAGAATAAGCTTCGACGCAAGATCTTCTCAAGTGAACGTAAGATGACCTCAATACTCATTGAATTCCTTTAGGAGACATGTCAGGACAGGAATGGATATGAAGTTTAAAAAAAAATGAAAATCTAAAAGTGCGCGACTGCTACTTTTTTCACTGCTTTATTAATCCGTGTATAGTAGAGTATACCTATTTTCACATAGCTCTTCATTGAAGGGGGTCTAAAAAGGCGACCTTGAAAAATCAGTATATTATGATCAATTTCCCATTGTCTAAATATTTTTAAACCCCTAGTACGAGTAGATCTATGGTTCAGAGCATCCTTTGCACATAAAATTGCTAGGAAAAGTCGCACAACATCAAAATTATAACTTTATATATAAAGTTAGTCAATAGAATAAATAAATAAATACCTATATACGGACAAATCACACATATTGAGTTAGCCCCAAAGTAAGTTCGACACTTATGGGATACTAACATCATCATCATCCACAGTCTTCCGTGACCCACTGCTGGGTATATATATAACGATAATATATTTTTTGACAAATACATAAAAATCCAAGACCTAGGTCAATCTGGAAAAGATTTCTTTATTCTTTAAAATTAGGATCTCACTGCACTGACGATCATTTTCCATGAAGATAATTTTCCATCTTGACCCGACCGGGGATCAAACCCGGGACCTCCGGTGTGGCAGTCCGGCGTGATGAGCCTTTGGCCACGGAGGTCGTCATGAATGAAGAATATGCAACATTTATTGTAATTTATAACTGCTGTGCATTTTGTGGAGGCATCTTTAGGTATGAATTATTTAGGCCCGAGGTCACTAAAAGTACTTAACTATTTCCAGCCTTTAACTAAATTGTTAATCTATTTTACTGCCTAATTCTGAAAGGTATTCCTTTGATCTGCTCGACAATTGAAAATTAAATTGTAACCTTATTGAGTATTGTACCAGCAATATACCAGTTTACTGAAAATTTAATTCTGTTCTCTCGGACCAGCTTAAAGGGTCCGGCCATTAGGCCCTCATTCCGCCACGCTCTCGCCCGCGAAGCTCACGAATTTTAAAATTTGTTTGTCCTCGATGCTCTCAGCTGGGACGCTCACGATTTAATTTTTTTTGCAACTAACTTGAATGAGTACAGTTGAGAACATAATTGTTACAATAAAAATAAGTATTACCAAAGTGATGTATGTAGGTATATTTGCCCGAGGTTAGTTATGAAAAAAAATGGTATTCTTGAATCAAGATACATATATCATTTTAAACTGTCCTTAAATTTACACATATAAAATCAGTAATTTCTGTTAGTGTAGACATTAATTTATTTTTTGTGTTAATTACGGTACGGTACAGTGCTTTTCATTATATTATTCCAATTTTCGAAACTTTAAAATATCAACAAAAATCATTTTAATAAATAAAAGAAGGGGCAAGATGTCCTTTTTGGCATCTATGTATGTCGGTAGTAACCTTTCTATATTTTTGCCAATAATTTCATATTTGGTTCTATTTTTTATTATACTTGGTGTATGTACAAAATTATTATGAATGTAAAAAATACACATACACATGGTTTATATAAAAACTAGCTTTTGCCCGCGGCTTCGCCCGCGTGAATTTCCCACGGGAACAGTGCTTTTTCCCGGGATAAAAAGTAGCCTATGTGCTATTCCAGGTCATTATCTACCTCTGTACCAAATTTCATCGAAATCCGTCCAGTAGATTTTGCGTGATTGAGTAACAAACATCCTCACAAACTCACAAATTCACAAACTCACAAACTCACATCCAAACATTCGCATTTATAATATTAGTATGGATAATAAATGAAACGCAACATATTTGTCCTCAACAGTACTTCCTCATGTTACAAGTTAAAAAAAAGGTGATTTACAATCGTGGGCGTCGCGGCCGAGAGCGTTGAGGACAAACAAATTTTAACATTCGTGAGCGTCGCGGCCGAGTGCGTGGCGGATTGAGGGCGTAACGGCCGGAAAAACGGCTTAAACATTTACAAAGTACCGAAGTCCCGCTCTGTTCCTTTTTATCGAGATTCCACAGTCTTGGTCAAAAGCCATTCCTATCACATTCACAGTTTGATTATTTACAGATACCCTCTCACGATTTTAGTTCGAAATGAAAAAGCTAAGTGTAAGTTTTTCTTGCGTGAAATAGGATTCACTGTTTGTTTCGATAAATTCAACCGTGTATTTTTTAACTTTGAAAGAAAGAGAGAAAATTATTTATTTGGCACACAAAAAAACACAAAGTACAATTAACCTTATTCTTATACCTGCTGAAAAGGTTACAGCTCAGCTACATGTTGTAGCATAACAGCGCTGGTTTTCAGCTGGAACCAACAATGTAAAAAAACCGGCCAAGTGCGAGTCAAACTCGCGTGCTGAGGGTTCCGTACACGCAAAGCATCTCACATTATAGCTCTAACTAAAAGACCAACTAGTTTCAAAAACAAACTTAACTTTGCAGTTCGATCCCTAAGATTCATACTGAATCCAGCGCAAAAATAAGTTTGTAACACTTTTTTTCAGACATCCAACAACATATTTATAATTTTTCAGATTTATTCCTGTATGAGTACTGTTAGACTTTGCTTTTTGCCAAATTTCATGATTTTAGGTCAACGGAAGTAACCCATAGGTTTTGATTGCTGCCTGAAATCGCAACTTGCTTTGTATTTCACTCAAATATTGCAAGCTAAATAAAAACATACCTAGGTATCTAGAAAAAAACAAGGAACAGCCCTAACAGTATTTGCCAAAAAATGTGCCATACTAATTATTAAAAAAAGTGTCTACATTGAAAATGCTAACTTACCGGAGTGTAGCCTTGCAAAAAATATTAAAAAGGCATCTCCATAGAAAAATGAGCACTATTCACTGAAAATTCTTTGTGCGGATGAAAAAAATTGCCTGAAGACCGGCCTCATTGTTAGTTTTTCGAATAATTTTTCGCTCGGCCTAACAAAAACCTAGGGATTAAGCCCGTTGATGTACTGAATACTTGCTGAAGGAATGTAGATTATACAGACCGTTGTAATAATCTATACATATAATAAAATAGTAAAAATATTTTGTCTGTACATTGAGTATTTTTGACTGAAATGGATAGATGGAGACCTAAAAAGAACAATAGAAAGCAAAAAAATTTTTTTGGAATTTCTTGTCTGTCTGTCTGTCTTTCTGTATGTATGTACGCGTTTCACGCAAAAACTAATGGACGGATTTGAATGAAAATCGTTCAACCTGATGAGCATTTTCTGCTGACATATAAAAATTGAAGATCTGGAACATCCGATAAATAACTTCAAGAGACCAGCTACACTATAGCATTTACGGAAATGGCGCCTTAGCAAAACTTGGTTAATCTGATGAGCATTTTCTGTAGACGTATAAAAATCGAAGATTGGAACACAGGAAACAGTTTGGAACACAAAAAGAATTTTCATCCAAGCCAAAGTCACGCGGGCGAAGCCGCGGGCAACAGCTAGTATATTCTAATTCCTCTGTTTAATACATAGTAGAAGTATCTTATACATATTTTAATTTCAGAATAATTTGGCAGTGGCATTATGAAATCGCATAGTACGATTCTACTTAAAGATTTTCCTACTCAACAACCTGGAATTTAACCGTCTTACTACAAAACGATGTCTAAAGTTAAATACTTGTTAAACACATTACCCTTACAATTAAAATACATGTGCTTCTTTAATGACATTTTCTAGTTGTCAGTATCTTTTTCTTATGAACGGGTAATGTGTTTAGCAAGTATTTAACTTTAGACATCGTTTTGTAGTAAGACAGTAAAGCTTTATGATTGGATAAAAGAGAATAAATCCAGCATCCCTTTTTACTTACATTATACTGTGGCTGACTAAAGCAAACAAGACTACATTGCAGTGTAGAGTATTGTGCATGTTGTTCCCTATTCACTACGGATTATCTTCGCTATACTTCAAGCATTATGAGCAGAGCATACATGATATCATGAAATCATCACGGTCTATTTAAGGAATTAAGCTTAATGATATACTAAGTGCGACTCGGGGCTTCGCTCTTATGGGAATTTAGGGATGAAAGTACTCTATGTGCTATTGTATTTAAATTGCATTAAAATCCGTTCAGTACTTTTTGCGTCATTGAGTAAAAAACATGCCTTTATTATCACATCTAAACTTTCGCATTTTATTAAAAAAGTTAGATTTCAAATTAGTTTGACTAGCTAATCTCGGGGTTCTACCGCTCTCCTTGAAAACTCAAGTTTGGTAGGTATTCAAGGCAGGTAGGTTCTACTTTCCATTCCCGTTTCTAATTTTATTAATTGGCAGTTAAAGACTAGGTATAAACCAATTATAGGATTGCTTGTAATTATGTAGGACTTGTTTTAACAAATATGTAAGTAAATAATAAATTCTCGCATTCACAAACCCAGTTAGAATTACCGCTACAGTTTTTGTTCACCACGTAAAATAACTACAATTTTTACGTGGTGAATAAAAACTATAGCTAAACAGGAAAATCGACCGGTAGATAGATGGTCTGATACTGACACAATATAAGTAGATAAAATGAATTATAGTTTTCGGAAAAGTAGGCTTTGGTCATAAATTGTGACGTCAAACTGTAAGTTAATATACAGCAGTAAAGTTTTAGTTTTACGATGAGCCATAACTTTTTATCCACGTGATATTTTATTCCACACATCGTGAAGGGTATCAGAACTTGAAAAGGGTAATTTTGGGAACACCTATGAATTAGGCTATAAAAAAAATGTGTAATAAGTGTGTAAAAAGTGTGTAATGTGGGTTGTGGTAATTTGCCAGCCCACCAATCTTCTATTGAACAAAGAAAAATACACTCTTCAATTCGATTGCCCCCGCCGGTTTGGTATATAAAGATAATGATATTTTTCAGCTTGGTTATTGCCTTGTATGTAGGTATGTCCTATTCTTTTCAATCCATTCAAAGGTTGGCTGGCAGAAATTGCATTTGCGATAAGTCCGTCTTTGCGCCCATTTTTGTAATTTTTTTCTATAAAAGCTGCAGGAATTAGTTCTAGAATATTATAACGCTGAAGCGTTATAATAAAGTCAAAGTCAAAGCCAATTATTTTTATTTATATAGGCTAATATTCTAGATAGATAGATTTTGATATATAGTATGTGCGCAGAGAATCCGGGCAAACGAAATGGCGGGAGGGTTCGGTACCGAAAAATTTACCGGGTAAAAAAAAATACCGGTAAAAACCTCGACCCGGCACTACGTCTGTCCGACTAAAACCTAACTTAACCTATGCTATACGCAGACTGCTACCACCATAGTTTATAACGGGAATTACAGAACCCTGTATATTAAACCTAACTTAATAACTACAACCACCCACAAACTCAAGGGTACACTTACCAAACTTAATCTTCCTGCTCTTCGGATCCAATCTTGAGTGTCTTCGGAAAGGGGGGATCCCTAATCACCCTACCTAACCCATGAGATCTCAATTCCCCAGAACAAATAATTAGATTTCTTCCCGAAGGTTGACTCGGGAACAAGTAGATGTGAGCCACGTTTCACATCTCACAAGAAAAAGTCACAATAACAGGTTTTTTCACAAACACAAACGTAATAGTTATTTAACAACGATGAAGTACAATACAAACGATGATTACAATTAAATAAAATTAACACGCCACGCCACGCGGCTACAAACGAACCATGCAAAATGGTGGCAGATCACCTGGCCGTTACTTCACGCGACACGGCCTCGCGCGCGCAGTCCAAAACCAATACTGAATTCAAAATGGTCGCTCGCGACTTGCCGTCGCCGTCGCGTCGGCGCGATGCTACTAATATGAAACTACCGCACGCGCTAGAATATTACGGCGGCGAACGGACAAAACAACATAGATTTTATTACAAACATCCCCCCGTCCCGGTCTGAGAAGCAGACCGCTAGCTTACTCTACGGGAAGGCGGGCGAGAGAGGTCACAGCTCTCCTTAAAATCGAACCGTCGACCAACACCTCAGCCACACGCGGAGTGCCATCTCCGCCAAGAATCAAACGTAATATGCGAGCTCGTCGCCAAAGCAATGAGGGCAGATTTGCCTCTTTTAACAATACTAAATCACCCTCCCTGGGAGGCTCAGTCCTGTCTGTCCACTTCACTCTTTGCTGCAGCAAATGCAAATATTCAAGCGACCAGCGACGCCAAAAGTCCTGGCTCATTTGCTGCAACATTTGAAAACGCGACAACCGATATACGCGTTCGTCCTTCCACGGGTATTCGGGCAGGGCATTCAAAGGCCCTCCCACCAAAAAATGACCAGGGGTGAGAGCTTCCAAGTCATTTGGATCTGGAGATAGCGGACAGAGAGGACGAGAGTTGAGGACCGCCTCAACTTTACAAAACACTGTGGCCAGCTCTTCAAAAGTTAGAGCCGTTTCTCCGATAATGCGGCGGAGGTGGGTCTTTGCGGATTTCACAGCCGCTTCAAAAATCCCTCCCCAATGGGGGCAACTTGGGGGACTAAACTTCCAGGTTATTCCCCTTTGGGCAGCAATTTGACTTAAACTAGTACAATTTTTATCAATAAACACAGAAACATCCTTAAGATAATTTACAGTTCCCTTATAGTTTGTGCCATTATCAGACCTAATAAGGGAAGGTAGACCTCGACGCGAAACAAAGCGATCCAACGCGGCGACGAAGGCCTCCGTAGTCAGAGCCGATACCACCTCCAAATGGACAGCCTTGGTGGCCAAACAAACAAATACACACAAATAGCCCTTCACAATACGGGCATTACGAAAGGGAGAAGCCTTGATCGAAAAGGGACCGGCAAAATCGGTTCCAACGCCGTCAAACGGTCTCGAAGGTCGGATTCGATCAGCGGGCAAATCACCCATCTGTGGTTGCATCGTGGATGCCTTCAACCTATAACATGCAATACATCGAAACAGAACACTACGGATTGCTCTTCGGGCAGACAAAATCCAAAATTCGCGTTGCAAAATAGCCAGAAAAGCATTGCACCCAGCATGGGCGTTACGAATGTGTCGATCAGACACCAAAAGCTGCACCAAGGGTCCGCCCTTGGGCAACAACAGAGGATGGCGAGTCTCATATGGAAGATCCGCCTTCCGGAGCCTGCCTCCAACCCGAAGAAGCCCATCCGAGTAAGAGTAAGATCAAAGCTGCTTGGTCTATTATCAATAACGAGACAGGCAAATCGAAATCGCGCGACAATAATATTTCTTTAAAAATTGGTGATAAAACCATAACTTCTAACGACGAAGTAGCCAACGAATTCAATAATTTTTTTGCCAATATTTCTAAGAATATCACAGGATCCCTCTCCTCTTGTCCCAGTGCTGCAGATGACTTATTAAAAAGAAATGCCTCCGATCCTAAGTCCATTTTTAGATTTAGAAGTATCACATCGGATGAACTCTTATCTGCGTATAAGGCACTCAACATGAAAAATACTGAGGATCTCTGGGGTATATCTGTCGCAGTTCTGAGCAGTATTATTGATTTGATTGCTCCTCATCTAACTGTGATTTTCAATAAGTGCATTTCCAAGGGTGTTTTCCCTGACCTCATGAAAATAAGTAAAATTATTCCTTTATTCAAACAGGGTACAAAAAATGATCCCACTAATTACAGACCCATTTCTATATTACCCGCTTTAAGTAAAATATTTGAAAAATTAATTTTAACGCAATTAGTCTCTTATTTTAACGTAAATAAAATCTTACATAATCGTCAGTACGGTTTCACTAAAGGTCGTTCCACTACTGATGCAACATCTACTTTAGTTCAAATAATCTACGAAGCGTGGGAATCCAGCCAAGATGTCATAGGTATTTTTTGCGACCTTTCAAAAGCCTTTGACTGCGTGGATCATAATATACTAAAAAACAAGCTTAAATTTTATGGTGTTACTGGGACGGCCCTTGAGGTACTAGCTTCTTACCTGGACAACAGAACTCAGAAAGTAGAAGTTAACAGAGCTGCTTCCAGCAGTGCGGCGGTAGACATGGGAGTGCCTCAAGGCTCCATAATCGGTCCTTTTCTATTCCTTGTTTACATAAATGACCTTCCATGTCTTGCCCAACAATTGTGTGAAGTAGTTTTATTTGCGGACGACACATCTTTACTATTTAAAGTCAACAGAAATAGTCAAAATTATGACGATGTAAGTAATATTATGACACTTGTGCTTGACTGGTTTACAACCAACAACCTGGCTTTAAACACGGACAAGACCAAGTGTATAAAGTTTTCTCTCTCGAACGCACCTCACAATGATATACCTTTAATAGTTAATGGCAAAGTATTAGAGTGGGTACACAGTGTCAAATTCTTAGGCGTTACCGTTGACTGTAAGTTAAAGTGGGATAAACACATTGAACTCACGGCCAAAAAACTTAGCTCGGCGGCTTATACAGTGAGAAGGATAAGACAGTGCACAAACATTGAAACAGCTAGACTCGTGTATTTCAGCTACTTTCATAGCATAATGTCATACGGATTATTGATATGGGGAAATGCAGCCGAGATAGGGAAAATTTTTGTATTACAGAAGAGAGCAATTCGTTTTATGTACGGGCTAAAGCGACGCGATTCTCTACGAGAGCTCTTTAAATCAATAAAAATTCTTACTGTTGCATCTCAATACATCTTCAATGTACTTATTTTTGTTAAATCCAATTTAAACCTCTTTAAAAAAATTTGCGATGTACATAGTATAAACACCCGCAATAAGAATAAACTTTATACGCCCTGCTTTAGGCTTAAAAAGGTTCGGCGGTCTTTCGTGGGTCAAAGTGTAAAAATGTTCAACAAGCTCCCTGACCAGGCTATAAATTTGCCTATGCAAAAATTTAAAACATATCTTAAAAATACTTTGATGAATAAAGCGTATTACACAATAAGTGATTATTTGAACGATAAAAAAGCTTGGTCTCTCCCTACAACTTCGCCACTCCACACTTGATTGTATTCTTTTGTTATTGTGAATAATAACCTTTCCTTTCTTTTTAAATTTAATAACATTGACATTTAATTGTTAAACATGTACGTGTATTGTGATCTTCAAGTGACTGAAAGTATTTATTTTTCTAAAATGTTCAAACTGTTGACGGCGTCGTGGGCCGGGTCGTAAGGTTCCCTCTATTATGGTTGAGCTTTGCGATGGCTGACCCTCGCGTCAACTCGTGAACGGGTGTTGCCAGGGGGATCCTGCTTCGATCCTGATTCGAATTGTATTTTTATTTTTTGTTTTTAACCAATTTATTGTGGTTACTTGATCACAAACATAACATGTTTTATTATATTATTTTATTTATTTTCTTATATTTTATTTTTGACTGTACACAATCTAGTGTATGTATAAAGTTAATAAATAGCCCCTCTGGCATATTAGGCGACCAAGACTGTTTCATGAGTTTCTTTCGGCATTTCTTCTCAACAGTGGTCGTTCCGAAATGCTAGTAGTTTGTAGCTTTGAGACATAATATATTATGATTAAATAATTAGTTATCGACGTGAAAAAGAGCCTTCTTTGAAGGCCAAGTTTCAATAAAAAAAATTGACTTTGACTTTGACTTCGAGTCGATGAACGGGTTCAAACGAGCGACCGCGCCCTTCAACTTAGCGCGTCCATCGCGCAAAGTATGAAGCTCTGACTCAAACCGTCCGGTCTGCACGACACGGACCCAATGCAACAATGCCCTCCGGCGCTCTTCTGCACCTGCAATCGGCTCCAACCGCTTTGCCTGTGGGTTTCTACAATTATGTATGAAACGCTTAATCCAACTGGTAACACCCAGAAGCTTATCCAAACTGCTATACCGAGCAAGTAGCCAATCCGGCTCCGACGTCGTCTCAGCGACTACAGCATGTACACGAAGCCCAGTCAAACTCAAAGAAGTAACATCTGTCTGACAGACAGGCCAAGATGTTTCTGATCCCATCAGCCACTCTGGACCCCACCAGAGCGGGTGTGACACCAATTCTGGTGCCGTACAACCTCGGGAAGCACAGTCCGCTGGGTTAAGCTCTCCCGGCACATGTCTCCATGTTATATCAATTCCAATATTTTGAATTTGGGAAACCCTGTTTCCAACAAAAACCTCCAAGGTATGTGGGGCCGCGCGCAACCATGCAAGCGCGACCTGGCTATCCGACCAGGCGAAGATGTCTCGTATCTCGACCGTGGACGCCAGCTCACTGGCAACGTGATGCAACAATTTAGAGAGAAGGTGAGCTCCACTCAACTCAAGCTTGGGAATAGTCAGCCTAGTCCTGATGGGGGCGACCTTGCTCTTCCCTAACAAAAGCGAGACATTGACCCGGCCATCGGCGTCAACTGTCCGCATATAGACTGACGCGGCGTAGCCTCGCTCCGACGCGTCACAAAAGCCATGTAGGCTGGCTCGATATTTCCCGGATGGCAATATTCGACGAGGCAAGGCAATCCGATTGACTTCCTTAATCGATGAAAACAACTCGAGCCAATCATCCAATGGAGAGCCAAACAGCGGCTCGTCCCACGAGACGCCCAAAGTCCAAAGTCTCTGAAGAAGACACTTCACAGAGAATATCACTGGACTGATCCAACCGCTTGGATCAAACATACGAGCTATTACGGACAACACCGTTCTCTTAGTCCAGACTTTTGGTATTTCCAAGTCCACTTGGAATGTGAAAATATCGGTTAGCGGCTGGTACTGCATGCCCAGCACCGCTATCCTGTTGGGATCATCCACATCCTCAAACAGGTGAGGGTTCTGTTGGTGATCCTCCGGGATCCCTTCTAGAACTCTAGGCTCATTGGACAACCACTTACGTAGCTCGTAGCCACCTGTCTTCAATATTTCGATCAATTCATCCCGCAGTAGGAGGGCCTCCTCAATACTTTGGGCTCCGGTGCACACGTCATCAACATACAAGTCACGTGACAGCAGGGAAGCCCCACGGGGAAAGCGGATCCGTTCCCGCTCTGCCAATTCAAGCAATGATCTGATGGCGATATAGGGACTAGATTTCAAACCATACGTGTTTGTATTGAGTTCATACACCGTCACAGGATCCTCAGGGCGCTCACGCCAGAGTATCAACTGGAATCGCCTGTCCTCAGGATGTATGACTGTCTGGCGGAACATCATCCGGATGTCCGCGCCAAAAACCACTTGATGTCTTCTAAAGTTCAAGATGATGTCAATTATGTCCCTATGCAATTTGGGACCTGAATGCAAACATAGATTCAACGAAACTCCGTTCGAAGTGGGTGCGGACCCATCAAAGACAGTCCGCAACTTGCCCGTTGAGGCCTTCACCACCGCGTGGTGGGGCAAAAAATAATGCTCAGTTGAGCTCCAATCAACTCGAGCCGGAGACATGTGACCCAAATCCTCATACTCGCGCATAAATTCAATATATTTATCGCGAAGTACGTGGTCACGCTGCATACGTCGCTCCATGGACAGCAGTCGTTTCTCCGCAAGCGCCCTACTTTGCCCTAGGCTAGGACGTGTAGCAACAAATGGTAATCTAGTTACAAACCGACCGGAGGGCAACCTCTCCGTGGTTGATCGAAAGAAGGCTTCGCACTCAGCGTGTTCCGGATCCACCCTGGAACTCATAGGAGGCTCCTCCACCTCCCAAAACCTTTGCATGGTCTTGGCCAAGGACGCAGATGCGACGACCGGTGGCTCCTCCACGGTGCTATTATCAAACACAGGGCCCATCAGGGCGAAACCAAAGATAGTAGACAATGCCATCAGTGAAGACGAACCCAGAGCTTTCTGGGTACCCAACAAAATCCAACCCAATACGTCCGAGCCCAGGAGCAAGTCCACTGGGCCGGGATGAAAGACAAAGGGGTCGGCCAAATCCAGACCCGAAACCAAAGACAACACACCCGGCGGTATGTCTGTCGAGGGGTGCCAACCCGCAATGGTATCCATTACCATAGCCGAAGTCGTGATCCTCATTGTGGAGGACTTCAGCGAAGAAAAGGTGACAAGTGTCTGGCCCGTCAGACACTTCACTTGTATGCCACCAACTCCAAGAAGTGGCACAGGCGAGTCTTCCACGACTAAACCTAACTGGTGTGCCACTCGAGTGGTAACCAAACTGCTTTGAGCCCCTGAGTCCAACAGAGCTCTCAAATTAATGGCTTCTCCCCCACGACCCCATACGCGGACCACCGCGGTAGGGAGCAGAACCGTCCGCGGCTCTGTCCCAGCAAGGGAGCAAGCTAGTTACGGGCTCCCCACTCTCTCCAAACCAGGGGGGCGCCACTGACCCGGATAGTATGGCGGGCGAGTGCACATCCCTACCTGAGGGGGGGCATAACCCGCGGCCCGGCCATACATATGGTACGGCGGGTGGTACTCCAGCCGTGGGTACTCGTGCAGCGGCGGAGAAAACCGCTGCGGCTGCATGTGTTGGGTATTGGTAACCCGCGTGGAGGGGGGTGTCCCCACTCTCACGTCCGATCTAGGGCCCCCGCCCATGGGGGCCTGGCCTATCCGGGGCCTGGCCAGCCACATACTGGCCATGACCTTGAGGCGCGTGGTCCCGGTCCGCCAAGACCCGCGCAGGTACGCGACCCCCCTCCCGAGGGGGGGTGCGACGAGCGAAGCCGCGTCCTCCGTCCGATGGTGGAGGGCTTCGCGCAGGAGCGCCCCCGCCCATAGGGGACCCCTGCCTCAACAACCGGGGGCCATCCCCGTTCCGGTTCATGCAGAGCATCACGTGGTGCAGCCCACGGCATGCACTGCATGGTATGGCCCTGGGACAGTCACGTGCATAGTGACTGCCCAAACAGTAGAAGCAAAGTTCATGCCGCCTTGCCATGCGGCGCCGATCTTGTACTGGCAGCCTCTGCCAGTCCCTGCATTGCAGCAGGCTGTGGCCCATCCGGCCACATTGCAGGCAGTCCGCGTCCCCCGCGACTGCTGCCGTGTGTGCAACCCGCACACCAGCTCCACGCGGTGGCGGTTGCCGTCCCTATTGGGGCCTACGTTCAGGCGCTCTGGATGGCGCTGAGTCCGTCATGGTATTCTCAGCAGCCCGTGCCTCAAACTCCAAAAACTTCACCAAGTCAGTGAATGTTGGTAGGGTGGTGCTATCCCGTTCCGCATTCTCGCGCTCAAACCGCGAGCGGATGTCATTGGGCAATTTGCCCAATACAATGTGCACCAGCAAAAAGGACCATTGGTCCACCGGCAGCCCCAGTGTGCGGAGCGCGTTACAGGCCACTGTAACGGGCGTGAGCAACTGCAGGCGCAACTGTGCCCTGTTGGCCACCTTGGGCAGGGCCATCAACTGTGCGGCGTGCGCATCCGCTAGCAAACGTAAGTTTTGGTAGCGGGAGTTCAATAGCTCCCAAGCCGTGTCGTACTGGTCGTCCTCCACCCGGAGGTGCTGGATGAGCGACCGCGCTTCACCCTCAAGAGTGGAGAGGAGGTAGGCCATCTTCTGGGCCTTCGACAAATCCTGTCGCGCTACGACCAGGGACTCAAACATATTTTTATATGCCACCCACTCCTCCATCCTACCCCCAAAGTGGGACAGCTGAAGGGTGGGGAGCCGACCAGTAACCGCTGGTCCTTCCTGTCTAACAGGTGTGCGAGGGGCTGGTCCGCCAGCCTGTCTGCGGCCGTCTGTCCCTTATTGCGGCCGCCGCCTCCACGATGTCATCGTGCAGACTCAGGATCTGGTCCAGGTCCGCCACGTGACCTGCGTAGACCTCCGGGGCAAGGTCGGCTTCGGTAAGCGCCACCATGGCCGCTTCCGCGTTGTTCAATCGTGAGCGGAGCTGATCCGCTCTTTCCAGTATAGCGGCCTCCCTGTCCTTCCGGGACAGGAGTCCACCGGCCGTCACAAACCATCTCAATTCGTTGGCGAGTGTCGCCTTAGCATGGGAGACCTTCGCCATCGCGTCAAGTCACAAACAAACAAACAAATAAGAAAGGATAAAAAAGGTAAATAAAGAACAAAATCAAGCAACAACACGAAAAACCGCGGTAGGTATGAGAATGGCACAAACCCGGAACGCACGGTACAAACCGCAAACAAATACAAAAAGGTTACAAATATTCTTATACAAACAAACTAAGAAAAATCTAATAATTTTTACAAACAATTAATTATTTTTTACAAACGAACAAATAGAGGGTAGATAAACTACGCTCTGCTACCAGAAAATGTGCGCAGAGAATCCGGGCAAACGAAATGGCGGGAGGGTTCGGTACCGAAAAATTTACCGGGTAAAAAAAAATACCGGTAAAAACCTCGACCCGGCACTACGTCTGTCCGACTAAAACCTAACTTAACCTATGCTATACGCAGACTGCTACCACCATAGTTTATAACGGGAACTACAGAACCCTGTATATTAAACTGTCGTGTATAAAAAATAAAAAATAATAAAAAGTGTATTGTTGGGCGTGTGTGCGCAGGGATCTCCAACTATTTGAAGCGAGGACGGGCAATACCCCTGCGCAGTGCGATTATACACGAACACTTACTTTATAGAGAGCCGGATGTAATGCTCAGGATAGAGCCTCGTACTTTTGAAGTACAAGGACCTCTTGTCTAGTAAGCTTTAGGTCCTGGGAGTCATGGGCAGGGTGATATCATTAATACAATATGGTTGGGATAGAATATAGCATTTTATTCCATAAACACACTAGCCGCTGAGGGCGGGCACATGTTATACTAATACCAAAACCTGATAAGTCTTTGCCGCAATTAAAAGTTAAAATTAACATAAACCAAATATAAGGTACCTGGCCAGGTCCGTACACAAACGTCTGCGCGCACTTAGAACGTTGCCCCGTTCACCATTACGATCCGTTGGGTTCGAACACTGGTGCTGGTCGCGTAATCAAAGCGGCGTGGCGCTCTTGCAACGCTCCGTTGTATGCGGGATAGTAGACGCTGGCTGGACCTTCCGAGGTTTGCTCTGAGCCACTACAGGGACATCGGATCGGAGGCGGCGGTGCGGCCTTTGGAAATAAGGTTAGGATCCGTGTGTTGCACCTTGGGGTCGCCGACGACGGGGCCTGCGCCGTGGCATGCGGTACACTCCAGGAAACGTCAACTCATAGGGCCGGACGGGCACGTGGACCTCAACAGCTCATGTTCCCGACAACTTCGTGGCGGCGAATATCCCCTGTATCCTTGCGCGTATCGCGGATTTAAAAACTAAAGGTTAAACTATATACCCATGGCGGGGAACCGGGGGCGGCGAAAGCGAAAAAACCCCAAAAAAATTAATAATTGCTCAAGCCATGTTACATGTCGTAGCGGCCACCCAGGAAGAGAGAGATCCCTCCACTCGATTTGACATTCCGCCTCGTCGCGCTCCATTTCGTTTAATTCGGACGCACGTCAAACCAACTTTTAATATTCTTTAAAAGAACTAATGTTTAAATAAGGTATTTATTCCTTGAATATTACAATAATCTAAGTCGACGATATTAAAGGAGAATAATCAAAATTCTACAACAATCCAGCCATGATTTCTTATTTGTTTATGATAAGAAAGGTTCGTTAGGATCTGAGACGGAACGTGTGTCACCAGCTGTCAATGTCAGACGTCCAACTCTGCAGACTTTGTTGACAGTCTAATCTAATCATGGAATGTTTCGCTATGAATGTTCAATTTTCGATATAATTCCGTAAGTACACAAAATCACGTCGAGTTATTGCTACCAATGGTTTCGGCGTGGCTCAAAGAACGTTTTAATGTGCGGGTCTCCCTGTTTTCTTAATAAGTATTGTAAAAACAACATATGAAGTTTGTGTACCGGTGTGTCACTTTCCCATTCAATTTGTCTGGAGACTAATGGATTTGAATGCCTTCTATTGTGGTGCTTCGAGAGCCTATCATGCAGGTAATACGCCATAGGAATAGTATCCCAATATATCAACTATTTCACCTAAAATGTGACATGCAAGGTAGACCAGTTAGAAATTCAAAATAATTCTGTAGTTATCACTACAATACACCCCTTTTCGGCAAAGAGGTTAAGTCGTACTTAGCCGAAACAGCCGGGGTAACCGGAGAAAACATTCACCTATCTTACGGCAATATATTTCTAAATATCAAACTATCAGCTATATATGAAACTAACTCATGCTATTTCATATATTAAACTAAAATATATGTTCTAGAGTTCTAAAACTAACTCAATTTATGTTGAGTGTCAGGAATACAGCGTCTGGCCAGACCGCTGCAATTCCCCTGCATTAAAAAAATCATACTTGGATTTCTAATCGCAAGTAGCATACTAATAATAAAGAATTATCTAAAGTAATATAGTTCTTACTTATGTATTATAAGAAAAACTATTTGAGATTTAATTAAAATATATGTAATCTAGCATTCCTACATAATTTACTAGTTAGTAATTAAATTGTAAACCTAATAAAGTCTTTAAACTAATGGAGAGATCTCATATAAATAGACATTTAAAATGTATAGCCGTTGGGCTGACATTGTATAAGGGAAAAAACTTATTTTCCTTTTTTTCTCAAAAATTAAGGAGTATTAATCCATATCCTTATGTTTACTCTGGCGCCTAGAGTGTGTAGTTACAAAAGAAATTGGTTTTCATGAAAACGCTTGACAAAAAAATTTCACATGTGAGTCATGTCATATGTGAAAAATGAGGCCTCTAATTGGTTATACCAATCCAAAATAACAAAGTCCAAAATAAGAAAGTTGCTAGCTAGGGGACACACCTTGTGAGACTTTTATTATGTCCTTGACATGATATTTTCCAACTTTACCGGTTTCTATCTCCTGAAGGTCGTAAACAACATCCGAATGCTTCCTGACAACTTTACATTTCACAAAGCGCGGTGCTAGTTTAGCGGAGAAGAAGTGAGCTGCGTTTGACTGCACAAAGTTACGCCTCCATACGATATCACCTACGCTTAAGCGAAGTTGTTTACGGCGTAGGTTGTATCGTCCCGCGTTTTGTTTGTACGCTTTGGTCAATGCATCGGTAACTTTTTGGAAGATGTCTGCCATCTCATTGAGAGCCGTGGCTTTTTCAGAACGACTGGACATTTGAAGGTCATCTAACGAATTTGGAATGCCGCCTCTTACTGAATGCAACATGCCATCCGTCATCATCTCCCGACCTTTAGCCAATAAAAATGGTGTGTCTAACTTAATAACTACAACCACCCACAAACTCAAGGGTACACTTACCAAACTTAATCTTCCTGCTCTTCGGATCCAATCTTGAGTGTCTTCGGAAAGGGGGGATCCCTAATCACCCTACCTAACCCATGAGATCTCAATTCCCCAGAACAAATAATTAGATTTCTTCCCGAAGGTTGACTCGGGAACAAGTAGATGTGAGCCACGTTTCACATCTCACAAGAAAAAGTCACAATAACAGGTTTTTTCACAAACACAAACGTAATAGTTATTTAACCCTTAACTTGGAAACGTAACACAGGTGTTACATCAAATAAAAATAAATCCTGACCGAAAACTAAACGCATCTTTAAATTAATTTTTACATGAACGCATTCATACATTGATCGAGTGAAGGACAAAAAATGCTGTTAGAGTGTGACAAATTATTAACTGTCAGTTCCGGCAAAAATGGAGTCGCAACGACACGTCGGTTTTAAGCGCGTGGTGAGTTTTATTCAATAATTACTATTTTTCGGAATGTTTTCGCTGTTTGGTGGCTGATAATTATCTGGGAACTATTTTTTGTGTGATTTATGAGGAATTAAGGTAGTAATTATGGGTATTAGTGTGATTTATAACCCCCGAATGTGTTATGTATTACCGGTGTTTCATTGCCAGTTCCTCAGATATTTGACGTTGAGGCAAGATGTATCATATTTTTGACAATGCCAATCGCTCTGACATTTTATGTTTATTGAAAATTTAACCCTGCTATTGTTTATTTGGGAAAATAATAGTGCATATTTTAAAATAATTTCTTATTGGTGACTGGCTTTTGGCTTTTTTCTATGTATGTTTTTGTATTGCACTAGGTACTTCGAAACGAGTCAAGGTCCGCAAAAATTCTTGCTCTTCTTCCGCCTAAACATGCACAATCCGATTCAGAAAATACAGATGTACAAGATGAAATTAACGGTTTCGATGACTTAAGTTCCCCTGCACCTTCCATTCCCTCATCATTGGAAAATTTAATGATTATTTCTGATTCCGAGACGGAAGAAGACGTAGTTGCTCACTTAAACAGCTCACTAGAAAGGCATGTTCTCACAGCTGATAGACATATATGTGTCAATAATGCCTGTTTGTTGTGGCGTATGGACAATCCAAATAAAAAGAAAAAGCTAAAAAGTTTAGGATATAAATTTTGAAAAGAGATAGGGCTCGGAATGATGTCGCTATTGAGGAAATAAAAGTTGCGAAAATACAAAAACCCCAATCCGCGCGACCTACTGAGAGTATTAGGTACGATAATATTGATCACTGGCCTATTTTTACCCAAAGAGGTAGATGCAAAAATTGTAAAAGCGGGCAAACTAATGTAAAATGCACTAAATGTGACCAGCGCCTGTGTATGGTGGAAAAAAGAAATTGTTTCTACGATTTTCATCACCACTAATATGAATTGATGAAGCATTTATGGTTTTCTTTTGTGTTTTAAAGAGTTTTTTCATTACACTATGTCTTTTTCGAAATATTGTATTTTGTTATGTGCTAAGTTTCAACATTAAAATATATTTAAAAGTCTGTGGTTTTATTTAACATGTTAATTGGCATAGTATTATATATGATACATGTCCAAGCAAGACGCATATTACGTACAATTGGCAATGTATCATATATAATACATGCGATTTCTCAAAAAATATAAAACAATTTTTTTTTTTATAATTTTCTCATATAAACATAGTAATAACAAAAAAATATTTACAATAAAAAACAAACATTTTACAAAAGAAAATTTCTGCCAAGTTAAGGGTTAACAACGATGAAGTACAATACAAACGATGATTACAATTAAATAAAATTAACACGCCACGCCACGCGGCTACAAACGAACCATGCAAAATGGTGGCAGATCACCTGGCCGTTACTTCACGCGACACGGCCTCGCGCGCGCAGTCCAAAACCAATACTGAATTCAAAATGGTCGCTCGCGACTTGCCGTCGTCGTCGCGTCGGCGCGATGCTACTAATATGAAACTACCGCACGCGCTAGAATATTACGGCGGCGAACGGACAAAACAACATAGATTTTATTACAAACATAGTATATATCAATATAGTTTGATTGTATGCAGCATACGAAGAGCTAGGTACGGATGTCATGAAAATTTGTAGTGCACGCACTACAAATTTTCATGTTATTTTGAGTGCGATGCGACTCCTCTCACCCTCTTCTATCCAAATTACTGTGCCTCACAGGGCCCATAAATTTTAATATTACCATGTCAATTTTATGGATGCAATGAACATATAGGTACCTATTCAATAATACTGAGTATTATGTAGGTACCTATTATATGTTCAGGATCTGGATATACCTTAATGGATATACGACCAATTATTTTAAAAGGTTTCCGACATGGTTACGGATATGAAGTTATTGGAAAAAATACCTATATTAATATATTGAATAAAACCTAGATAGGAAACAGAAAATATAATAAAACTAAGTAAAAAGGTACTACTTATTGTATTCCAAGGGCGGATCCAGATTTTTTTTTCTAGGGCGGGGCAGTGGAAGGGGTTACCCCCTACCATCCCCCCTTCCCCTAAGGCCGCTACTGTTGTATTCGATTACGGAGATCCGTATTTCATTCCATTCTTACTATTTGCAATATAACCAAGTAAGTAGGTATCCATCTACCTACAGATTTTAATGAAATAATGCATAATTGTGCTCGTTATGCTTACTAAACAGATTTGTTTTGCAAAGCCTTAAATGGGAATGGATAATTAATCAACAAATAGGCTCAATAGACCACACGCCGCTCCACTAAACTCCTAATGGAAGAGAAGGGGAACTCTACTACCACTGTTACAGGATAGATGGTGCTGTTACATGTACTCGAGTAATAGCCGCCATTCACCAAGCGACCGTACGACGTAGTCGAATTATGTACCGTCAGCAAAAAAGTTTTATGCGGTTCCGGATAGCCTAATCGGATTTTTTATTAAAATGACAAATCAAATATTTGGGTTAATTGTCAATTGCAAATAAAATTACGGGCATGGAATTTTCAAACTTTTAGTTATTCGAAAATAAAATTTAAACTGATATTGCCTAATATTTTCCGCGTTTTTTCCTTACATAATTTATAAAGGTATTCAGCACTTAACATATTATGGAAAAGGAAAAGTATTATATTCGGACTTAACAGCCTTCCAACTTGACACGGTGACAGAATAAAAGAATTTCTTTTTATAAAAATATCATCCGAAATATAATACTGACAAATGAAATTACGGGAAAAATAATTTACTAATGGAAATGAATACTGAATGCCATGACAATGAAGACGTAAACATAATATAAAAGAAAACTTTTACTACAAAAAATTATGAATTTTGGAGGCATTTTTATTTTATTTTTTATAACATAGGGCGGCAAACGAGCAAGCGGGTCACCTGATGGTAAGTAATCACCGCTGCCCATGGACAACTGCAACACCAGGGGTATCGCAGGAGTGTTGCCGGCCTTTTAAAAAGACGTAGGCTCGTTTTTTGAAGGTTCCAATGTCGTATCGGTTCGGGAACACCGCCGCAGGAAGCTGATTCCACAGTTTGGTCGTACGTGGCAAGAAGTGTCTTTTGAAACGTACGGTGGTTGACAGCCAGTCATCCAGGTGGTTTGGGTGAAATTTCAGTTTATGGCGGGTGGTATGGTGGTGAAATTTTGCGGCGGGTATAAGGTCAAACAATTCCTCAGAGCACTCCCCATGAAAAATGCGGTAGAGAATGCACAAGGATCCAACATCCCTGCGCAGAGCCAGAGGATCGAGGCGGCCGACGAGAATCTCGTCGTCGACCATGCGAATCGCACGACATTGAACGCGGTCAAAAGGGAGAAGTTGGTACTGAGGAGCCCCGGCCCAGAGGTGAGAACAATATTCCATGTGCGGCCTGACTTGTGCCTTATACAGCTGAAGGCGATGCGCCGAAGTGAAATATCGCCTCGCTCTGCCGAGGACACCCAATTTTTTAGAAGCCAACTTAGCCTTATCTTCAAGGTGACCGCGAAATTGAACGTCGCACGAAATCACAACGCCTAAAATTTCGATTTTTGGCTGTGTATGTAGGGAAGCGCCCTGGAAAGAAGGAGATAGGACAAAGGGGCTTTTTATAAGGCATATAAATTTGTTCGAAAATATCCCGAATTTTAGATCAGAATCGAAGACTTACCGCGACGACGTTATACAAGAAGGAAAAATATGCTAGTGTGCCCATCTCCAAATTTGGTTTATGTAGGACTATAAAAATTTATAACACTTTACCAGACCACCTATGGAGTGAAAAAAAAGACACTATATTTCTTAGCAAATGGAAACTTATACTGAAAGAAAAAAGCTATTATTCATTGAACGAGTGTTTTAGCGATAAAGATATTGACATTCCCAAATAAATCGTAATCGGACATTTCAATAATATGATGGAAAGAATCGTGAACTACCCAATTTTTAACTTTTAAATTATACTATTACAATTATCTTTTATCTATTTTGACTACATAATAAATTGTATAATTAAAATTGAAACCTAACCAAAATTCTTATATTAAATTCGCTTGCCGTTCCATCCTTCTCACCCTTCTACATTTGCTAATACCCGACGGGGTTCATGTAGTACCTACCTAAAACCAGTTACGTAAAAGTAGTTAACTAAATATGTTATATTAAACGCAAGCAAGGTAAATTGTATGAGTTTAGAGAAAGCAAAAGAGATATATAAGGAAATTCATAGGATAGGACCCTATGAATTTCCTTACATATATCTTCGGTAGGTCGTAGGTGGACCTACCCCCGTGGAAACAGGGATGATACAATGTCAGTACTCTGAATGTACTTGTATGATTATACTTTTAATTTTGAAATAATATTACTGTTAGAATATTTATAAAGTGTAAATAAAATACCAGCACGCAAAAAAGTTAAATGAATTGCGAAGCCATATTTTTTTTTTATAAAATTGAAAGTAAATTAACATGAAAACTGATGACAAACATGTTGACGCTACAACAGCTGTATATTATATATGTATAGCTCTTTATTGCTTGTCAAGTTGCAAGTGAAGTATGTTTCGTTTGATTTTACTATAATCTCGATAATTTCATCGAATTCCAGTCTTCATTTGTTATAAGTACAGCTGTCAAGCAAATTAAAGAATGATTTTTGCCCTTTTGTCCCATGTTATGCTCATTTGGCACGGAAGCATTTTTATACCAATTTTTCTGTAGGACGAAGATCATGTAGACCTAAAGAAGAACGAACTGGAATTCTAACTGACCTAGAAGTTTTAGGAAGATCCATGGGACGTAACACTATGATGCACAGATTAATGCTCAGCAAAGGAAAAGGAGCACATTGTACCAGTATGTCTTGTTACCGGTACCAAATTCTCATTATAGAGTACCGGAGAGTACTGGTACTTTCTGGGCTTTGTATGGGGAATTTTGTACCAATGACAAGCACTGTATCTATCTGCATGGGGCGAGTTATAATTTTAAATCTGCAAAAAAACATCAATATACATATAACTAGCTGGTGCCCGCGGCTTCGCTCGCGTTAATCCTTTCTTAGCGGATGCCCACGTCATAACATCTACCTGCATACCAAATTTCAGCCCGATCCGCCCAGTGGTTTGGGCTGTGCGTTGATAGATCACTATGTCAGTCAGTCAGTCACCTTTGAGTTATATATATATATAGATAGATAAAACTGTAACTGGCCTGTGTCTGTACATAGGAGATATTTAAGAAAAAAAACTAGGAGGGGTCTTTATAGGGCCAATATAAGCCAAAACGAATTTTTTTAGAATTTTTGTCTGCCTGTCATTCTGTCTTTCGCAAAAACTACTGAGCCAAATTTGATATGGTTTTCACTATTGTATTGTTCAAGGTCTAACGTAACATCTGGCGTAGATTTTATATTGATCCGTCACATATAACCTGAGATATTAACAATAATAAGTTACGCGCGGACAAAGTTCGCGGGCATAGGATATAATTACATTATAAGGTCGCTTGAAGTCTGCAAAAACCAATACAAATGAGCTTCGGAGCTCATTGCCGATTGTGTAACACTTCGACAATACAAACTAAGAAGATTTGTTCTCAAAGGGGAACATTTTGTTCGTAAACAACGCAATATACTTTTATCTTCTGCCATGAATAACAATTGAGATTAATTTACTTTGAGAGCGTCTCGCGCGAAAAGCTTTATAAGGTTAGTCTGTGAGGACGAGGTGTGATAATCAAAGAGGTATGAAAATAGAAAATTGTATTTTCTTTTCAAGACTTTCGGGATAAAAGTTACATTATGTGTTATTTCAGGTCTCATTCTACGTGTGAGATAAGTTTCATGAACCTTCAGATTTAGAGTAAAACGAAAGTCATTATATAGGCTTAAAAATAGCACTTATATCTAAATAGTCAAATTCTTGTTTTTTAATTAGTTGACGTCATAAAATTACTTAAAACTAAGGTTACCTAGGAAAGCTATTACTACAGTCAATAAAATAAATAAATAAAGCTTTATTTGATTCCATGCAGTTAACATTGATTTAAACAATTACAACAATTACATTTAAAAGGATCGAAATATTATTGAATTATTATTATTTTTATAATTAAATTATGAATTCAAGATTTTTTTGTTGGTATTCACTGCGTGGACCCCCTTCGGGTAAAAGCCTCCTACAAAGTTTACCATCTGTCTCTGATTCTCGCTACCTACAGCCAGTTCTTTCCCGCGTTGGCGGCTACAGACCATAAGTATACCTAATACTATTTTAGCTACTGACGTAGGTACAATGTTAAAAATGTCTAAAAAGACTATGTGTATAATCATAGTTTTAAGTACATTTGGCATAAGTTAAATAGTATAGTACTCCATCTAGTAACGATGCAGTCAAATTTATTCAAAATAAATAGCTCATATCCGCAAAGGGGACCGGACAAGGTATGAGAATTGTTAAAAATATGTAATTTTATGATAGAATACATATAATTAAATACATTTTGCGACTTTTCAGTAGTATTCAGAACGAGTTTATTCTCCAGAGCTAATTTATTATAGTTCAAACTTTTAGGGAAAGTCCATTTCCTAAAAATGTGAATTGTTTTTTGCTTAGATTGTTTTTTGCTATATCTTGGGAAATACTTTGGTTATGGATGTGATTCTTTTACGGATAATTCTATTAATGTGAGATATTTTAAAGAAGCATCAAAAAAAAGTTGTTCAGTCCTCTATTATATTCCCAGTCTAAAAAATGTTGGTCTAGTCGTCAACATTTACTTATGTACTTGTGTATGGCTGCTTGTGGCGCCGGTTACTAGAACCAAATTGCTAGCGAAAATTCTCATGACATGACAAGAGTCATTACATTTTTGAATAAAGTCCACTACAGGATGTTTTTTAAATCATTGGCATCCTTTCTACTGGTGAAAGTACTCATGAACATGAGCAACTTTTTGTATGGGACCGACTCAATCAAAAAAAAAATCAGCTGTTCCATACATTTCGGGTGAGTAGGTATTGGAAAATAGTATGGAACAGCAGATTTTTTTTTCCATCGGATTGAGTCGGTCCCATACAAAAAGTTGCTCATGTTCATGAGTACTTTCACCAGTAGAAAGGATGCCAATGATTTAAAAAACACTCTGTATATAGCAAATAGATATTTTTTCATGTGCTTTTAGTGAATTTACAAAAGTTGCTTTATATGTTAAAAGTTATTCGGATTAAGGGCATGGTAACATTTGTATCCATTGTAATTTCTATACTATCGCATTGGGTGTTCCTATAACATAGACATAGAAAAAAAAATTAAAAAAATTTTTGCTAGCTCTATGACCTATAACGATATGTGTATATGAGAATTAAATAAATAAATATCATTTTATCATATTTTTCTTTATTTGGACAATGACAGGACTTTGTTATTTCAGTTACAATAAAAATTTAAATTCTATTTCAAAGGGGGAAATGAGTAAAAAACTAAATTGAAAAGTGGAGAAAAGCTCATTTTATTACTATTGCATTCTGAATACAATCAAGACTAGATATTTTAAATTGAAATCTATCTAAAAATTTGGAAAAATTTTCAAGAAAAAATGGCCGCCGAGCGCCCTGAATGATTAAAATAAAAGACGAAAAACGAAGGTTTTTTTTTTCCCTTGGATCAAGCACATTGAAATAATTTATTTGTCTTCGTGTGCTCCAGAAAACAATTTTCAAAGTGCCTCCTTTTTTATTATTAAATCTATGTTGCCGTTGGTGTATGTGAAACGTCCTATATTTTTATGAGAAATTTATATATGTGATGCTGTGCCTGTGCTCTATGTTTCGACATGCGCTTTTGAAGAGCCATCAAACCATCGAGATATTATGTACTAATCAAACAGACATTTCGTAATGATATTTCCTACCACCTCGAATGTTCCTACTTTTTTATACTTAGTTTTTTTTTTAGATGTCGTCAGACGATGATTATCAGGACGCGTCATCGGGAGAGGTTCAGGTGAGGTCTGCATCGTCACAGAACTACATTCGGTGTGCCAAGTGCTCCCAGCCCCGTTTCTTTAAGGGACAAAGAGGTCTTAATATTCATGTCTCCAAAGTCCACCAAACAAGACCTCTTTGTCCTAATCAAACGCCCACATTTACTCCTCCTCCACCTCCCCAGTTATCTTTCCACCAAACACTTTCAAACCTAAAGCACAATATAGCAATAGTCAAAAGAATCCCCAAAGGTGCCCGTAATGCTGTAGCTTCTTCCCTTTCTTCAGATATAAAAAAGGTTATCAATGAAAACACCCCGGAGGCTTGGACGCACCTACTCACCTTCCCTTATCGGATTCTCCACGTATCAAATCATCCACCCACATCTACTAACCTTACCACCAAAATCAAAATCAATTGTTCAGAGCCACCTCACCTTCCATTAAATAATGATGCCGTACTTTTAAAAAATAGAAACATCTTACAATACGTGGAGTCTAAGATAAGTGATGGTGATATTAAAGGAGCAGCCAGAATGTTGTTTTCTGATGATGCGGTTGCGCCGAACAACCAGGACACTCTCTCTGCTCTGCGAGACAAGCATCCACCTTCGACCGGATTTGACAACTTTCCCACTCCCCCCGATGACTCAACCATTTGTGCCCCGTAGTACAACTTACGTAGTCTAACTGGTTTTCAGCCTCCCTAGTGGCCACTGTTGAAAGTGTTCGCACTGCAGTGATGTCCTTTAGGAGTGGTTCCGCCAGTGGTCTTGATGGCTTATCCCCTCAACATTTGAAAGATCTTGTTGGGAGTCATCTTGGGGTAGCTGGCGAGGCCCTCCTGGTGGACCTTACTGCTTTGGTGAATCTCATGCTGTCTGGAGCGGTTAATAGGGAGGTATGTGATGTTTTGTACGGAGCGAATCTGTGCGCACTTAAAAAAAAGGATGGCGGCATTAGGCCAATTGCAGTTGGGGTGTTCTACCGCCGCCTAACGTCAAAAATATGCTGCAAAGAAATCTCATCCACCCTTGGCGACTACTTTCAACCTATTCAGTTAGGTTTTGGTTCTAAGGGTGGATGTGAAGCCGCCGTTCATTCGCTCCGTACTTTCTTGGATCATCAGGAAGGTGAAGTTCTGTTGAAGGTGGACATCAAGAACGCCTTTAATTCAGTGGATAGGGCCGCTTTGCTAACACAGGTCAAAAACAAAATTCCCTTTATTTACAATTATATTTGGCAGTGTTACAGTATAAATTCTAAATTAATGTTTAGAGAAAATCTCTTACTTTCCTGTGTAGGCTGCCAGCAAGGCGATCCTCTAGGGCCAGCTATTTTTAGCTTAGCCATCCACCCAATTTTAGAAAAACTAAATTCAAAATTCAACACATGGTATTTAGATGACGGTACCCTAGGAGGCCAAGCAGACGTCGTTTTACAAGATTTTCAAACTTTAAAAGATGACTTTAAAAATATTGGCCTAGAATTTAATTTCCAAAAATGTGAAATATTCTTTTCAGACACCTTATCTTCTACTCAACGTAAAGAAATCTTATCTAAATTTAATACTTTTGCTCCAAATATCAAAATTTTAGATAGATCATCTCTTCGCCTTCTAGGGTCACTTATTTTTGAAGATTCTTTTTCGAACTTTATACAGGAAAAAATTAAAAATTTTGACTTTGCTTTAGAACGCCTGTCCAAAATTCATACTCATTTCGCTTTTACAATACTACGATTCTGTCTTTTCGTTCCAAATTTTACGTATAACCTTAGGTGCAGCCATTTTTGGAAGTACCCAATTTTGCTTCAAAATTTAGACGTTTCTATCAGAAATTCCCTTTCGACCATTTTGAACATAAGTTTCGATGATCGCTCCTTTGCCCAGGCCTCCTTACCAATTAAGTTTGGAGGTTTGGGAATTCGCAAAATTTCTAGTGTTGCCTTGCCGGCTTTTTTGTCCTCTGTGCATAGTATAGACTATCTGTTTAAAAAAATTCTTAAGAACCCATCTTACGACATTAGTTATGTTTCAGAGGCCAAGTTTGAATGGCAGGGCAAATGTCAAATTTCACAAATTCCTAGTTTCCCGGCATCGCAGAAGCTCTGGGATGGGCCGCTTTGTAGATTAGCACAGTTTAATTTGATTGAATCATCTGGCAATTCTGCAGAGCGCCTCCTAGCCGTCGCGGAGTGGGAATCCGGACTTTGGTTGCAAGCGCTGCCTTCTTTGAACCTCGGCACGTTCCTCGATGACGAGACCTTCCGTCTGGCGGCATCTCTTCGCTTAGGTGCCACATGCACAGTCCCACATCGTTGCCCCTGTGGTGATGGCGTCGATGGACTGGGTCATCACGGCCTTTCATGCCGTAAAAGCGCCGGCCGTTTAGGGCGCCATGCCGCCCTAAATAACATAATTCACAGGGCTCTTGCCACCGTCCATTTACCAGCTGTTTTAGAACCAAGCGGGCTGGCGAGGGACGATGGTAAGAGACCGGATGGAATGACCCTTGTGCCCTGGAGGCTGGGACGGCCCCTTGTATGGGATGCTACTTGCGTAGACACCCTGGCACCGTCCCACCTCCCGGCCACCGGGTCCAAGGCCGGCGCAGCAGCGGCTGCTGCAGAAAACCTCAAACGGCGCAAATATGTAGGCATCGGTGATTACTACATTTTTGAGCCGTTTGGGGTTGAGACCTTGGGGCCGTGGGGACCTTCAGCCCATAAATTATATAGCGCCATTGCCCAGAAATTGGTTGAGGTTTCTCGTGACCAGAGGGCTGGCATTTATCTCGCTCAGAGATTAAGCATTGCCATCCAACGTGGCAATGCTGTCAGCCTTCTGGGCACGTTACCTCATGGCAACGAATTGTCGGGACTGGCATTTTTGTAAATATTTAATTTTAGTTTTATTTAGTTTATTCTTAGTTTACTTATAGTTTTTATTTTAGGTTAATTTAGTTTATATTAATTAGTTTTTAGGTTTTTATTCTACCTGTATTAATTCCTGTAAAACAAAATCATGTTTGTAATATATTTTATTTTCAATAAATATCATTATATATTCGTATAGAACTAACAAATTACTAAAACCAACCGAGGCAAAGCCGGGGCAAGTCACTAATTTAATTTAGTCTCCAATTGTGAACAGCCATTTAAACTAACAAGTGTGATTGTGCATTGCAAATATTACAATAAATCAATTTATAAGAGCAGTGGACTAATTAGTCGATTATTACGATATCAATTTTAATCATTTGGTTGCATTGATAAATTAAAATATTACCTAATATTAACTACTTACTTATAATTTGATTAAAACTAACGTGAGAAATATTCATAATGAAACTAATAATACCAATACCAATAGCTGGAAACCGGTTCTCCAGTCAAAAGAAAGTCCAGTGGAAAAATCGACTGTGGGTGTAGACACACTGAGTTCGTTTCACTCTTGGGCGCTTTCACCCGCCCCCTGTGATGATAGTGACATGACGACGACACCTACGGCATCAAAGAGAGTCGAAGATGCAGCTGCCCTCGCAGAGGATTCCCCGAAGCGCAATTCGCCTTGAAAATGACTTCCGACGAACAAGACGCGTGAGTGGATACGGATGTATCAAAATCATTACTTACTTATAATTCGCGGGTTGAATATCTAGTCTAGTATCATATATTTATTTACTAGCTGCGCCCCGGGGCGTCGCTCCCGTAGGAATTTCGGAATGAAAAGTACCCTATGTGCTATTCCCGGTTTTTTTCTACCCATATACCAAATTTCATCGAAATCCCTCCAGTAGATTTAGCGTGATTGAAGAACAAACATCCTCACATCCTCACAAACTCACAAATTCACAAACTCACATCCAAACTTTCGCATTTATAATATTAGTACGGCAGACTGCATGCAGTTGAAAATGTTTTTTTTCAAAATTTGTCCCTTACTATGTTTTGAAATTGCACAGCCGAGTAGGATTTTATGACAAAAACTAGCATGCGCCCGCGGCATCGCCCGCGTGAATTTCTTACGGGAACAGTGCATTTTCCCGGGATGAATGATAACCCTATGTCCTTCTTAGTATTTCTAACTATGTTTAGGTAGGTATCTGAAATTTCAGGAAGATTGGTTCAGTAGATAAAGCGTGAAGTGGTAACATACAAATAAACAAACTCATTTTCGCTTTTATAATATTAGTAAGGATAGGATTAGGATAAAAGGGTTATTGTTAACTCGTCCCTCGTTGTTATTTTTATAGTAAATAACCTCACCCAATATGATGAGGATCCCGGCGACTTGGCCCGGTACTCACTTGACCCGCGGGCCAAGTCGTCGGGCGTTTTGAATTTTATTTTTTTTTCTTCCGGCAACTGGAACTATTCACAAATTAAAAAAAAATCTATTGTTCAAGCCAATAAGTACAGCCAGGCGAAAAAATGATTTAAGCAATAAAGAAAAAACATCAATTTTAATTAGACAATATTTCAGTTCGATAAAGTACAAAAATTTGAAATCTTTTGGAGGTTTTAGTGTTCAAAGCTCATAATTTTTTTTTTTCAGAAATTTTTGAATAATATTTTTGGGGTTAATTAAAAAACCTGAAATATGACGTAAAGTTGCTGGTTCTTAGTCTAATCTAAAGAAACTTTAATATCAAATTTGACATTTGATTAGCATTTTAGCGGTCTTCAATTAATCTTGTTGTGTTTGATATTAAGGCTGGGCCCAAACCTATGGTTTTCGTAGGATGTTGATTATTTTTTTGATTATGTTTATGACGATATTTTTATTTTAATATTGTTAAGACTGATTTTGTGACACATTATTTATTGTTGTAGCAAGATTTTTGCGTTTGGCGTCCCTAGAAATGGCCCTCGGTGTAAAACCATTGGAAATAGATAAAAAGGAAGGCAACAGAACAATGGTTTCGACTAAAAAGCCTTAAACTCTGGAAAGGGATACACACAGACAAAGGTCATGTGGAAATAGAACGCGAATATATAGGTAATCTCTCAATGATCCTAGCAAATAATGATCTCATCGGGAAAGCAAGGATCTTTGACAAAAAGTACAAGATCCACATAGGTACTAGAGAAGTCTGGAAAGTCGCAGATGAGGCGGGCATTGTCACGACAACCTGTTTCACTGATGGCTCCAGGAAAGAATCTACAAAGCTATCTGGCTCCGGTATACTGATCACGCATCAGGAAGGTATAGAATATGAAAGAACCGTACAATTGGGTAAATACGCTAGCATGTTCCAAGGACAAATAAACGCAATCTGGAGTATGTGAACGTTATAAGCGAATGGCCCGACAATACAGAAAAAGTCATCATATACAGTGACAGTCAAGCAGCGCTAAAAGCACTAGACAAAGAAGAAACAACGTCGGCGTTTGTTAAAGAATGCAAGGATTCTCTGAACAAGCTGGCCAACGATACTGCGGCCACTGTGGCCTGGGTTCCAGGTCATAAAAGCATAACTGGCAATGAAAGAGCAGATGAACTTGATAGAAAAGGAGGGGACCTGAACCCAGACTTCTCATAGCTTATGGGATAACGAAAGGCGTCATGAGAATGAGAAGAACTAGAAATCTAAGACAATCTAAAATCTTCATCAAAGCAGCAGACCAAAAGAAATCAAAACACCTACTCAAATTGAGCAGAAATAACATTAGAATAATCATAGAAATCCTCACAGGACACTGTCAACTGAATAGGCACTTGACAGTGATTAAGCAAATGGACGATCCCATTTGTCCCAGCTACCTGGAAGGAGAGGAAACTAGCTTTCACTTAGTAGCACAATGTCCTGCATATGCCGCTGCAACGAGAGAAGTATTGGGCTCAGACGCCCTGTCTGAGGATGATCTGAGCGACATTACAATAGGGTAGTTGTTAAAATTCTGCAATGTAACAGGTAGATTCAGTGGGTCGCCATCAACGTGAGTTACCAGGTAACTCAAAACTCTATACGGGTCTCGGGGAATTGGGTGAAATGGTCCCAGCATAAGTGAACTGATCACCCGTCTATTGCTCGCGCTGGCGTCCGCATATAGTAAATAATAATAATAAGATTTTTGCGTTTCATTTTAAACAACATAAACAATAATCAAAGGGAAAGATTTTTATGTCTTTTTATCATCTATGCATTTAATAAAGCAGTAAAAATATTTTGTCTATATATTTAGTATTTTTGACTGAAATGGATAGAGGAAACTTAAAAAGAAACAAACAACATTTCCATTTAACAATTCCCTTAAACATTTTTTCACCTGACTGTACTCTTTTTGGTTTGAACAATAGATTTTTTTTTAATTTGTGAAAAAAAAAAAAAAAAAATCAAAAATCCGGCGACTTGGCCCGTGGGTCGAATGAGCACCGGGCCAAGTCGCCGGGATCCTCATATGATAAAATCGAAGTAATACCTACTTTGATTTTATTATATTGGGTGCTTAGTTATTAAAATATTAATTTACAACAATAGCTTCATTATTTCTCTTACGTCTTGTTATTTATTTAAAAAAACAGTCGGGTTAATTTTAATGAATATGTATGACAATTATTTTTATATAATACAAACAAACTTTGATATAATCACAGCCAGTCAATTTGCTTGCGATGCAAATTTCTGTTAATTAATATAAGTCATTTAATCAGGATAATAATCGAACTAAGTTTTCAATGATCACGGTATAAAATAGTTAGAATTTTACATACTGTAATACTACATTGTGAGTTATCATTTTACTACTAACTGTACATTTTACAAAAAGTTTACTTGAGTGGCAAATTTACCACAAAAATTTTATAATTTTTATCGAAGTACCGAATTTACTTTGAATGTATGGAATATTAATTAGGTACCGAATTAACTCTAGGAACGAATTTACAATAACCTGGATAAAAATACTTATCTAGATACCTACTTATTTTCGGGAAAATGATCAATTAATATTTACTACCATTGACGTTATTCATAGAAATATTACCATTGTCGTCAATAGAACCTTTTATTTTTCAATCACAGATAATATAGACATACGAATAAAGTGCCTTCGCCTTAATAGAGATACATTCTTATTCTATAGTAAAAATATAAAACTAGGTCAGAGTAAAATTACTCATTAGCCTGACATTGGGCTAGATTGTAATATTATTAGCGTATTAAATTATTTATATAAGTACGTTAAGTAAAAAGAAAAAAAAAAGTCAGTGATAAAAGGCGCATTCTGAAAAGGAAAATGAATCGTAAAAGCTTAACAAGGGTCTACAAACTTAAGCAATTAGTTACTTTTTGAATTGTAAAAAAGAAATCAGTTTTTTTGTCCCCGATTCATCAAAAAGTTTGAACATCGGCTGCAGACTCTGAAAGCCTTTTTTGCAGATTTCTTCAGTCATCGAAAAATGTGGGTATATGAAGATTTAAAATACTCTATTTTCACAAAATACTATATGAGTAGCTAGGGAGCTATTGCTATAGTATTTTGTGAAGGGCCACCTCTTACAAAAAAATTAAACGAAATCGATCACAAACGTAATATGTTTTATTATATTATATTTGTTTCTAATATATTATTTTATTTTTGACTGTACACAATCTAGTGTATGTATAAGGTTAATAAATAATATGCCCCTATGTCCAGCAGTAGACGTCTTTCGGCTGAGAGAGAGAGAGAGATATGCCTCTCTGGCATGTTTTTGCCTTTCGGTATTTCTTCTCAGCAGTGGTCGTTCCGAAATGCTAATAGTTTGTAGTTTCGAGACATAATATATTATGATTTTAAATAATTAGTTTTCGACGTGAAAAAGAGCTTTCTTTGTAGGCCTAGTTTTACTAAATAATTTATGGTTAAAAGAACTTACCTAAGTGAATTTCAACCAAAATTATACGAAATATTACATCCGAAGAGATTTAATACCAAGTAGTACGTGTTTTTCCATGTACTCCGTTCACACAATACAAAGCATATATACTATATAAGTAAATAAGAACAAAAAACGAACTAATTCGGTCATCATACATTCACTCATTAATATAGTTCCTTCGTTCACCGACCTATAGCTAATGTCATTCTTTTTAGAGCTGCTGTTTGCATTCTGCAACTCTGGGCACATAAGACATGGTAGCAGAGTTCTACGAGCGAGCATGTCAAACGGGATGGGTGGGAGATTAAATCTCTTCGGATGTAATATTTCGTATAATTTTGGTTGAAATTCACTTAGGTAAGTTCTTTTAACCATAAATTATACTTCAATATTACATCCTCGAGATTTAATACCAAGTAGATGTTTAGCGTAGACATGTTGCAGAATGAAAGAAAATGGTTATTCAACACGTTTTTCTTTTCTTTTTTTTTTTTTATAATAATCTGATTTTGACATGATTGTGTTAGCGAATTGTATATTATCTAACTCATTTAAAGGAAGTTTATATAACTACTTTGCAAGACAAAGAGAGTTTTCAGTCTTGCCCACCGTCCTCTTGATCAAGTCGATGGACAGTCCAGCCCGACTGATCACCTGTGCGTCCGCTACGCGGTATGTGTTCACATTTACGCAACTTTCGCGTAAGATTTGTTTATTCATCGACTTATCATTTAAGAGGTGACGTTATGATTGTAGTTAATACCAATTTGGGTAATAAATAATGAATAAATAGTTTATTTTTCTCTCCAAATTTACAATAGCTATTAGTACTTGACAAGAAACGAAATTGGAATGTTAATTTCAAATAGTTAATTTATATTTTTTACTGGGCATTTACATAGATACATTTTTTTTTACCATAAAATGGGATGTTGAGTTCCGGACTGGAACAATTAGGAGCGGAAGATATAATTAAATCATTAAAACAAAGAAATGAATTATTATACGATTCTTTCTAAAAGGTAATTAATAGTAACAATTAATAGTAATTATGTCAAGCATGCTTAAGCGTCTTACGCGTTGTCCAGTTGACCACGCGAAAAAGGTGTTTTGGCTAACAAATCAATTGTAACAGAATAATTCGTGTAGATATTACACACATATTATAAAACAATGTTGGGATCCCAGGTTTATATTTTTACTTTAAAAATACTTTTAAACAGTCTAATTAATTATTTTTTATTCATTCTGATTATTTTTTATCAATTTTATCCTTAAGGTACAATAAGTTCATAATATGCACCCTTTTCGACTTGTTGAATTAAAATACGTAATCCTAATTTGAAGGCGTAGAATAATAATTTACTTTATTCAATTGACAAAAAGAAAATCATCGTCTTATGTAACGTTATACTGACTAAGAATATCATTGCCTATACGCTTGTCGGCCGATGTAATGCAAGGATCGACTGTACCACGGGGGTGCAGTTGTCTAGAAGATGATAATGAAAGGTTTTTATTAGGTCTCATAAACGATATTTCAGAAACTGCAAACTTTCCAACAAAAAGGTGATGCCATTATTGGGCTAATAGGTACGAGCAGTATGTCGTGGCCTTCTTTTTCAATAATTTATTCTACGGTATTTTAAAAATGAAAGCAAAGAGTGGAAATGCATAGAAGAAATACTTAGGTATTGCAATTTCCGTCGTCCGTCAAATGCGTCGATTTCATAAGCATTTGGGTCCCGTTTTCGGAAACCCTAGGTGCAAATAGGTCAATGAACGGCATATCGAACGTGGTCGTTTATTAAGTATGAATAAATGATTATGATTATGACGTATGTAAAAAGCAAATATATATATATGTTTCACATTACTATTGCCTCGTATTTCTCTCGTTAGAGAGAAGAATTATATCCTTTGTGAGAGATAACAGAGATGTGGTCGATTCTGAGCAATACACAAAAAAAAAAAAATTATTATTTCCACAAAAGTTTTAAATCCTGTAATATGTAATTAATTTAATGCTAACAACGTGTATCACGTTACAATCCAAAGAACGCACGTAAAAGTTGTAAATAATTAATGTGGTGAGTCATTTTATATGCACTCCAATTACCTCGACAACACAGGAAGAATCATAGAATAATTCGTAAGAATTTCTAGTTCAAAAATCTTTCGAAAAAATTTGTGTGGGCTTTTTCAATAATATTGACCCACCAAAAAACGTTGACAATAAGAAAAAATCCTGTATTAAGTAGCTCAGTTATTTACTACTAAGAAAAGTAGGTAATGATTTAAGTAATTACAATATTTCTCCTAACATGTTTGAAGCCAAAGAAACTTCTCGCGCTCAAAGCGTTTGGTACTTATTCAAACCAAACATAATTGTATGCATAGCTAGTCTGTATATAGTTCAAATTTTTTCATAAGTAGGTAGACAATAATTCCACCGCTGTATATTTACCTTTTCATTTTTGTTTAACTGTGTATCCTTGGTAGCAGGTACAATAAAGATAATTCAAATAAACAACAAACATATTAATATACCTACTCATGTAAGTATAATAAGGTATAACTGTATGTTAAAAAGGTGAACAATGAAATATTGTTATTATTATCCAACCGTACGCAACCTTGAAGGTACCGATGAAGTCGTATAATGGTCGAATTTGTAAAAGCAAAATAGTATTACTATTTTTATTTGGAAGTATTTTAACTAAATTAGAATTTTTTTTTTTTTTTTTCTTTTATCATGAAAGTCCTTTATCCTTTATAAAGGTCAAAGGACTTGCATAACTGCTGCATAGTTTTCACACTACTGATCAAAAAGGGAGCGTTAAGCTTTCAGGGTTCATGTATTTACATGATGTGTAGTCTAAGCCGACACAAATTATTATAATAATTTAACAAATAGGCTACCAATGGCCAAAGATTAAAGCTGTTTCAAAAATTTTGGTAAAAATGTACAGGGCCTAGCAAAGACCCAAAGTAAGTAGTTAAATTCATATAATTGAATGAATTTGAATCTTAGACTTATAAGTGAAGGGTCACCAGAAAGTTGACATATTTAAGGTCAATTATTACCATATGTTCAAAGCGGGATATTAGTCGGCATACGGTACATATTATGTTTCCATAAAATGAAGACAATTGATGGATTCATTTAACTTTCATTAATTTAAGATAAATAAAAAGCTCCTTAATTTTTAGTGTTAAAAATTCTTGAGAATCGAATTGATTGGCGTTAAGCATTTTAATTTCAAGAAAAATACTATTTTTGGTTCAGTAGTCTAGAACACACATTGACATAGAACAGCAATACTGGATCGTCGATAATTGTTCGCCAGTTATTATAAACGTAGGTACTTAATATGACCAGCGTGTGGTAGGTACCTGATTTGGCGCCGGTGAGCACGCGACTTGTTGATGCGTGCAGGCGCGTGCAGTCGAGCTCCTCTTTACTGGCAACGGTGCACTGCTACAGACACTGGCGTGTTGGCTGCTCGAAGCTACTCGTATCTTTGTGTACGTCGTGTTGGAGGAAGGCGTGTGTTTTCTCAACTTAATTAGTGGTTTTGTTAGAAATTCAGGTGCGGGCTGCTTATTTTGTTGATTGGATTCATATGTCAATTTCTTAAGACATTTTCATATTTCATATCATGATATGAGTATATAGCAACAACGTAACATCAACATGACTTGGCGATATTTGGGTTTAAGTTGATAAAAGATACAGGAATGAAAAAACCAATGATCTCAGTGGTTTTTGAAACGCAACATATTGTCATAATATGTAATTTTGTAATTTGTAATAATAATACGATATAATTAAATAAAAAGTTGCACGAATTTAGATGGATTCTAAATATTATATCATTAAAAAATGTTTATGTGACCACCAGTGATTAACAGTAAATACAACTTTTATTTCTTATTGTAGGTCAAGAAGACTTATCTTAATTTGATTCTATCAAATCTTTTGTCAACTTATGAGTAATCAAGCAATGTCTGAACCTAATAAATTGGCCTTGGGCACTTTCTTACCTCTTATCCCGATTTCTCGCAGCCACTGACACAACAGCGATTACTTCTCCAGCAGGATCTTTCCCCAGCGTTCAGAGACCTGTCCAAATAGCTATATTATTTCATCCGATACGGGCGCTAAGGGTTTTCATTTTTCATCGATGTCGATTCCAAGTCTTGTACTGGATCCGATCGGAACTGGCGGCTCCGAATCTTGTACTATTCCTGGATAATATCTCGTATTACCACGTTAGGAAAGTAATAGATTATCCCTGGATAATATCTCGTATTACCACGTTAGGGAAGTAATAGTTTGGTTCTGGATGATATCTCGTAGTGACTCGTACTAATCCTGGATAATATCTCGTATTACCACTTGAGGAAAGGTAATAATTTTGTTCCTGGATAATATCTCGTATTACCACTTTAGGAACATAAAATCCCCGGATAATATCTCGTATTACCACTGTGGGGAAGTAATAGTTTGGTCCTGGATAATGTCTCGTAGCATCTCGTACTATTCCTGGATAATATCTCGTATTACCACGTTAGGGAAAGTAATAGCTTGATCCTGGATAATATTTTGTAGTATCTCGTAATATACCTGGATAATATCTCGTATTACCACGTTAGGTAAGTAATAATTTGGTCCCGGATCATTTTTGTATCCTAATGCTTTTTGCATTAGTCCTTGTTGCATCTTGTACTGATGACGTTAGGAAAGAAATAGTTTATTACTGGACAATATCTCGTATAACCACATTAAGATGGCAAAAAAAAAACATGATTTTTATTTTCTTAGATTGTTGATAACAATTGTCAGACCACGCTTCCAAGCGTATTATGTAATTTTAATACTTCATCAATAAGTAAATTTAAAAATAGCTATTGCGAGGGTAGGTTGGCTGATATTGTCGTCTTCAAATCGTCTGGAACGATTCAACTTTTCCTCCAAGCAGCATAGTTCATGGCGCGGCGAACTGATACCATAATATCTTCTTTATGTTTTCTCTCCTTTTCCGCGTGTTAAGTAACTTATTAAACTTGATAGATAGAAAAAATAATAATAATTTAAACGAGAGTATGTGTGACGGTGCGCACACGAAACACGAATGACATTAGCTATAGGTCGGTGAACGAAGGAACTATATTAATGAGTGAATGTATGATGACCGAATTAGTTCGTTTTTTGTTCTTATTTACTTATATAGTATATATGCTTTGTATTGTGTGAACGGAGTACATGGAAAAACACGTACTACTTGGTATTAAATCTCGAGGATGTAATATTGAAGTATAATTTTTGGTTTTAAAACCAATAGAATTACTTCTAATTTGATTAAAACTAACGTGAGATATTGTCATAATGAGAATTACTTTTGTCATATATTCAATGTAGTAGGTATGAGAAATGGCGGAGTATATAAACAGCATAATAGTCAATTAGCGTTTCCAGAATTTAATTTTACTTTGTAAGTGAAAATATATAAGGTAGGTACGTATTTCTAACAACTAGGTAGTAACTCGTTCTTTGTAAAAAATCAGCCAAGTGCGAGTTGAACTCGCGTGGAGAGGGTTCCGTATAATGCCAATTCTTATAGGTTTTCCTGTAATCTACAAGCAATGAACTATATTTTGTATTTTTTTATTTTATTTTAGGCTTAGAGCTTCGGAGATCAGGACGATGGAATGAAAAATTTGCGTCTTCTTTCATGAATAAAATCAAAACAATTTATTTTACAATAATAACAAAATCATATTTGAGATCCTCAAAACGAGCCCTTTCATAACACAGTAAGATTATTCATCTTTTTTTTAAATTCTTAATTTGCCCCTTGAAAATGACCCTTATTTAAAAAAATACATTTACTTTGCACATCTGTGTTCGGGTCACAAGATTACGCCATCCTACCAAATTTCATCTGATTTGATCCAGTAGATTCGGAGAAAATTGGCTTTGACAGACTGATAGACAGATAGACGCAAGAGTGATCCTATTAAGGTTCCGTTTTTTCATTTTTGTACGGAACCCTAAAAATAGAAGTTGACCGCTTCCGATTGATCTCGAGTCGAGAGCGTCTGACCTACTTCGCAAGAGGGTATAATGTCACGGGAACGACCTAACTGCAGGCATCGTTTTACACAAATTATGGTAAACTAGCTGTCGCCCACGGCTTCGGACGAGCATAAAAATTTCGTATTTTCTTGTAGGAATTTTGGAAAATCGTCTCTTAGTGCTTAAATTAATTTTAAAAAAATTGTATTGTATCCCTCTTTCTTTATATATTTAGGTAATTATAATGTTAAGATTTTATATTTAGGTATTGTGAGCAAAATTTAACATGTTACGTACACATATGTTGGTCAGTTTGGTTAATTCTTTTAAATTATTTAATGTTTATATATATTTTATGTCATGTCCCCTGTAAGATTTCGATGATATTTATGGTAGAAAAACATATTTTATGGTATGTAATCGCGTTATAGTTTGTTTTTTATCTACCTGAAGTTACAAATATACTTAATTTACGATTTTTAAAAGAAAAAAGGTATTGTTTACATCGTACACTTTTAGGTTAAACTGAAATTGTAAATAGGTCATATTATAGTATGATCATAAATTTTTGATACATTATGATGGTACATCTCAGTCTATTCGAGTTTTCTACCAATTTTGAAATTATGTGTTTCTTGTGAATAAGTTATTGTTTCTATTCTGTTACAATTTTTATTCCTTTTTTTTAGGAAAACCAAAGAGTACAGTTAGGCCCATAGTCGACGAAGCAATTTGTTGAAGAGGCCTTCTACAGCATCACATCTGAATATGGAAAAACTGCTGCCAGTACGTTGAGATTGAGACGCTAAAAAAAGAGTAGTATAAACGAGGACGTTACCTGGGGCCCTATTTTTGAAAGTGTGACATACCTCCGAAAACGAATAGACTATTATGTCGCACTCGTCCTACTATGTCACTAAAACCATAAAAGCCGTATTTTTTTAAATCACTCGTCTAGCAATGTTGCCAGTGATATGAAAATAATGCGAGAAACAATTTCTGCTCCATTGTACGCAACGAGAACCGAATCGGTAACGAATCGTAAAAAAAATGTTCGTAAATTTTCAATCAAAGAGAACGTAAGCGTTAAACGGAACGCAAAAATGAAAATTCTAATACCTATATCCGTATCCGGTTGTCTATGTCATTCATGATTTTGATGTAAAAAACGTTCGACTACCAAATCATACGAAAACGAGTGGTCTAGACCACTCGTTGCGAATTATTCGACATAGACAATTCAAAAATACGGAATAATGGATATCGAATGAAAAATCATTCGGCTCATGCCTTTTTGGTGAGTCACACTTTCAAAAATAGGGCCCCTGTATTTAGATATAGATAAATTGATTGTTCGCTTAAGCGATGATAGCAGCAGTGGTGACAGCAGCTGTAGTGATGACGGTGCCGCTAATGAAAGCGGCAACGAAGCGTTTCTTGTTGTTGAATATTTGGACTCCGATAATGAGTGAAAGTGATCAATGTTAGTTTTTTTAACTATAAAAACAATCATCATCTTCGTCAGCCTTCCATGACCCACTGCTGGGTATAAGCCTCCTTTTGTCTACGCTAACTTTATCTATACCGAGCCATTACAACAAACAGCAACAAACTTTTTTAAAAACATTATTCTGGTTAAATTAAAAATGTTTAGTAAAACTTTTCATAAGCAGAGGTACTTACTGTAAATAAAACGGAAACAATATGACTGTATAATGTGTTTTCTTTATTAACTCACTTTACTTGAACGAACTGCTAGTATCAAAACAATTTTAGTCACACTTTATAGGGTTGCAACATGCATACCAGTGGCGCCATCATTTAATTTCACGACTTAATAGACAGAGTAGATGAGTATATGCCTTGTGTAACTTTATTAAGGTATTCCTCCAAGCGGATTTTTGTAGATTCTTCAAAACAGTGATCTGCTGATGAGTGTAGCGGAAACTGGTTAAATATTAAAGTACTTATTACTTTAATATTTAAAAAAATCCTGAGAGGACCACTCGTATCTATCCGTCATAGGAAATTCCCTAAAACCTCTACTAAAAATTTAATCAGAAAAGATAAAAAGGGTACAAGTATTTTTCCAATTTAACAAATTGTCTGCCGATAACTTGTGTACTTGAGTAAAAGATATCGCTGAAATAAGTATGTATAACGTATTTGACATAATGGTAGGTACTTGTTGAGATAGAACGTGAAGTATCGATGTTATGTTGTAATATTGAACATGTTATGAGATAACTTTCCGCTTTTTATAGGCAAACATAAAAAATGTATACCATCTTGATGCCAAACGACCAATAGCTGAAAGTATGTAGTATAAATTTACTTGTAGTGCACTTTATGGAACTTATTTTTTAAATATTATAACTTATTTTTATTGCTTCCATGCTGGTCTGGGAGCGAAGAAACATAGAAAGTGCCAGCTGCTTCTCTTCCCGCGCAGATTGTAAAAGTCAATCGAGGGAAAGGGCTTTAAAGTGGGGATTCCTCCACTCTTAGGCGATGGGCTAGCAACCTGTCACTATACCTGAATCTCCATTCCATTAGAGAGCCCACTATTCAGCTAAGCGTGGCCTTCGAGCCTCACGACTCTCGTCTCTGTCTACCACGGGGTTGTTCCCAAAGTACTCCATTCTTTTGTTCTAAAAAGATAAGAATCTCATACATGTGTTCCCAAGTTACTCCACGAAATTATTATTATTTAAAAATACTTATTATTTTGTTCCCATTCTACACCATAGGTATTTTAATTTATTCTCAATGTACTCCGCAGATTATTTGATATCAATTCTCAAACTACTCCATCTAAATAATTATAAAATATTTCACTATGTACAGTCAGTCACAAAATCGTTCAAACAATATCGTTCTGATAAAAGTTCTGAATAAGGTTCTAAATTAAAGAGAAAAAAGTTGAATGCAAGTTTGAATTGACAATGACGCTAAGACGGAAATTGGATGTTTCTTTTGTGTAAATATTTTAAGTTTTTTCAGAAAGGGGTTTGGGTAATTTTGTTCGGGACTTGGCATGATTTTTTTTTTCAGCGGCCACTAACGAATTTACTTTCTAAAAATAATCCTACAATTAAGAATTACAACCAAAAAAAGATTTTTGATGTAAACTATATCGAAGACAAGATATAGGGTTCCAAAAATAAATAAAAATATATGACAATTACGTCATCCAAGTATATGTAATAAGTCACGTTTTATGGTAAATATGCTTAAATATTAACAATTTGACTGCCTATCACGCTGCAGGACGTGAAACGGGGTTCGGGACAAATACCCGTCACGCCGCAACGCGTGATGGTTCCGTAGAACATTATATGTATAAGGTAACTGACAATAGGCCTCAAGCTGAGGTCTTATTTTTCTGTGGGCAGTCAAGCTGTTGAGGATCTCTCATGTCATTATAGAAGGGACACATAAATAAAATGCAAGAAAAATATTAAATTAATCATTTATTACATACTTAATATATACAAATAATAAGATGATATAATAAGGTACAAGTAAAACATTTGTATCAGTCACTTTCTCGGTCATCATATCTTTCATTTTCTTGGTCATGTCGTATTATGATATCTAAGAACTGGGCTGGGGGAGACAGATCATCTTGGTATCTGCCCCACCTCAGGAACCAAATAATAGACATAATATGGGAACAACAGCCCAAGGTCCGTTTTCCGTCGATACATGAGCAATAATGTCCTAAGATAGCGTCTATTCCCTGTAATTCTCTCTCTACTAAAATATATACATAATAAACTCTGTTATTCACATGCCGCGATTGAATTCTACCTCTCAGCAGCCACGGATCATTATAATCTAGGTTATGTGTTCTAAAATCTTCCAAATGGGGCTCTTTGTATATTTCAATTATATATGATCCGTTTTTGATATACTCGCCGTAATAGCTTCGAGCTTGCAGTATTTGGTAAGTCCCTAGCGCATAAATAATAAGTTCGTCCATACTTAAAATGGGGAACTCATTAAGACCTAATGAGGCTGCATCTATGGACTCAAAACGAGCCCATCTACGGTTGAGATTATTTTCTAAAACATACTCACTGAGTCGGTTCCTGTCATCGTCACTTCGCGCTATTTTATCTATAATTTCATTTACTAAGCGATGGTCGGTTAAAGGTACACCATAGGCATTTAATAATGCCGCTGCAATTTTTATCTCTTCTAGTAAATGCGGTGCAGCTAAATTAAAAAAATCGATGACGCAATTGCCGAAATTGATTTTTTAATCTTCCATTTACAGTTTCTACTACCCAACGACATAAAGTAACTTTCCTGGAATCATTGGCTTGTCGCACACTGAGCTGGTTTTCGTTTGCGTCTTTTGAACTATCCATAAGACCACACGTTGTGTATCCATAAGACTCTACTTCTTCAATGCAATCTCGGAAACCTCTAAGATGAGAAAATCATTTTCATGACAATACCAATGAAATGGATCAGTTTGACTAGTCATTATCTGAGATAAAATACGAGCGTCAGAAATAGTGGCTTCATACAACCCATAAACGTCAACAATATGACCATCAGGGCAAACAACTAAAAAAGATTTCACTAAATGACGAAACTTGTGAAGACTGTATGATTTTCTTTGAACTACATTGTATTTATACTAAGTAATGTACCTATTTAGTTCACTGTTTTTTGTTGTTTGGATTTGCCTTCCAAGCATTCCGAATGTGAAGCGTTATAATTATAGTCAGATGTTTTAGGCGGCTTGAAGGCATCTAATGATTGTACCCTGAACATGGAATTACTGAACGTGCTGTCCGAAGCTCGGTGGAACTCGACATTGTGCCATTTTTTGTGCCACTTTGGTCACCCATCCAAATGGGGACCGCGGCAGTGGGTGCTTTACTTAAGTAAGTACTTATGACGCTCTATAGTTATTATACACCTAGTTTGCCACCTACCTGCATTAATTCTTTGATAATAATGGTTGTAGCGTTGGGTTTATATAACAATAAATCGAAGATAATGTTCTAAAATAGCGTAATATTACAGATTTTTGTTTTCAAATATCTCAGCTCCGATACACTTTAGACAAAAACGGCCATAGAAGAAAATGATCGTCTCAATATGTTATATTAAATTAACCAACTTTCATCGGTGGCCGCAAGTTTTGAAAATCATGCCACTTTTACCCAAACCCCTTTAATTTTATCAGTTACTTCTTGAGTTTTCCTCAAGCCGAATTCCTACATTAACATAATAATCATGAATCTCTTTGGTGGAAAATATGTAAAAAAAGCTCATTTATGAATATGTTTTTGATTGTTGATTTTTGAATATGTTTAATTGTTGAATTGTAGGGAATATATAAATGTTGATTCTTCTTCTTCTCTCAGCCGAAAGACGTCCACTGCTGGACAAAGGCCTCCCCCAAGGATTTCCACAACGACCGGTCCTGCGCTGCCCGTATCCATGCGCAACCCGCGACCTTCACCAGGTCGTCGGTCCACCGAGTGGGAGGCCTGCCAACACTACGTTTTCCGGTTCGTGGTCGCCACTCGAGAGCTTTTCTGCCCCAACGGCTATCTGTTCTGCGAGCTATGTGCCCCGCCCACTGCCACTTAAGTTTGGCGATTCTGCGGGCTATATCGGTTACTTTAGTTCTCCTACGGATCTCTTCATTTCTGATTCGATCACGCAGGGAAACTCCGAGCATAGCGCGCTCCATCGCCCTTTGGGTGACCTTGAGCCTTCTTATGAGGCCCATAGTAAGCGACCACGTCTCTGTTCCGTATGTCATCACTGGCAACACACACTGGTCAAAGACCTTAGTCTTGAGACACTGCGGTATTTTGGACGAGAAGATATCGCGAAGCTTCCCGAACGCTGCCCAGCCGAGTTGGATTCGACGGTTGACCTCTTTCTCGAAGTTGGACTTACCTAACTGAACTGTTTGTCCCAGGTATACGTAATTGTCAACAACTTCGAGTGTAGAGTCTCCAACCTTTAGAGGAGTGGGTGCGACACAAATGTTGCATGGTGCAAATGTTGATTATTGAATTGTAAAGTCTTTTATTTAAAATTGTCTTTATACATAAAAATATTGTAAGCTTTTGAGCCAGACTGTACTATACGTCAGCTACACTTTTTATTCTAATTATTGAATTTTGATATTAAAATCGCGTGGAGTACTTTGAGAACATTTTAATATTACCGCGGAGTAGAATGAAACTTAATTTAAAATATTATTTTTTTCATGGAGTAGTTTGGGAATATTTTTTGGAGTATTTTGGAAATGACCCCTACCACGTAAGGGATAAAGACATGATTCTATGTATGTAAGTATGCATGTATGTATTTTTTAAATACCTATCCAAGTTTTCTCTCTATCATCTGAGTTTGTTCAATAATCCGCCTTTTAATGCACTTTTTATGATTCTCTATTTTAACAGTGCATTTTCTATTCTTTAGTAGAAGAAAAAAATAAGTACACGGTAATATAACAGATTTTTTTTATGCAATATATACTTTTTTAGTTAAAATTATGTTTCATCATTTTTAAAAAATGTTTTAAATGCAGGAAAGACAAAAAAAGAAGCGAATTCATTTCATAAATTAGAGTCTGTAGACAAAAATAGAAGTTTTAGCCCAGTGTTGGCCCAAAGTTAATCTGATTAACGATTAAAAATTAATGATTAAAAATCATAATCAAAAAATATTTAGATTTATTAATCATAATCAAATTTAAAATGCTACAAGCGAAGAACTCCTGCCTTTTCAGTTGAAATATTATATTATAAGTCTGGTATATCGTTTTTGTAGCGCGCGGGGTGCACTCCTCCCCCTCCCCCCAATTGGAAGAGGTACTTTGTTGATGATAGTAACATATGTCGACACGATGTCTGGGACCACTACAAGGTATATCAGAAGTCGAAAGTTACCCATGATATTAAATACGAAATTCTACCATGACCGTGATTGCACGGTCATGGTTATGGTAAATGTCTATTATTGAATAGAAAACGTTCGAATTTTTCAAAAAATCGTTCTAGTAATCATAGGCATATTTTGTAAACTATAAGTCCTCTCTACACATACATCTAACGGCATTATTATAGAGAATTTAATGAAGAACATATTGGTCTTTGACAGTTTTTGCGTAGCTTTTACCGTTTACATAAAAAATGATAAAAACCACGATTTGGGACATAAAAGGGGGTGAAAGGGGGGGAAATATTTATTTCTCGAAGGTTTCTATATCAATATTAAATTACATATATGAAAGCTACATTCATGCCAAGTTTCATGCTTTCTTATGGATGGGACCATAAAATCGATGTTGTTAGGACAAGGAGCCGTACTAATTCAAAATGTAAACCGTCGCCGTCCTCTGGCTCGGTAGAATGAATGTTTTTTTTTTTGCGACTATGCTAAATAAGCCTAGATCACACATATTTATCTGACGACTTGTTTGAAAAAATAATACCTATTTATGAAATGTAATTTGAACAAACAAGAAATGTAAAGATCGGAGGTTAGTTGATTAGGCGGCCTCTAGACCTACAATAACATTGTACAATAAATTTTATTGTACAATAAGATTGAAAGGCCCTTTGAACTTAAACGATCAATAAAATTGCACAATAATACAAAAGTATTTTTTCGCGCAATGTTTTCAGTTTCAGTGGCCATATTAAGGGTCAGAAAGCGTGAATAAGAAAGTTAGATTTCACCCCCGACCCCCCTGTAAACTACAAGGGCGCCCCTCACAGGAACTAAATAGTAAAATTTAGCTCCATCTATCTCATAAACTCTAAACCATCTAATAAACTGTTTTTTTATTTCAACCTTGTTCAACAAATTTGTTCTTGAAATACTTTGAAAATCAAGAAAACTCAAATTAATGAATGCAAAATTAAGGAAAAGTATACAAAAAATGTGTTTTAGTCAGTGTTTTCGTAAAGCCACTTACGTAGTAAGTAATACATGTATAGTACGTTGAAATATGTAATGTAACATTTCGACAGTGATGTCATATTAGCGTTTGGCCAAACGGTTAAGTTGATGAAGTTAGATTAGGAGAGTGCTAGGTTCAAATCCGTGCCTATTTATCCGTTCTTAGGAATTCGGTTTTCTTTTTTTATTAAACATAATTTTATGGTGAAAGTGATTTTGTTTTTTTGTTAGGTACCTCTTCACGTTTTATGTACCTACTGAACCAATCTTCCTGAAATTTCAAATACACATACCTAGTTAGAAGGACGGAGAAGGAACCTTTCATCCCGGGAAAAAGCACTGTTCCCGATGAAAATTCACGCGGGTGAAGCCGCGGGCAAAAACTAGTGTTATATAACATGAGAAATTTCACATGCATTTCGAACAAGTTGTTAGAATAATGGTTACGTACAGACAGCCCGATCAAAACGAGAAAGACTGTTCAAATCTCCTCCGTGATATTTTTTTTGATTTTTTTAAATTCTAATACATTTTTTTATATTTTATTTTACAAACAACATTTAATTATATACCGACTACGTCGGCACGTGGGAGATATATAAGAAGAAAAAGTATAAACACAGTCTGTCAAGAAAGTCGTGTCGTGGGTAAAAAGTGAACAAACATTATCCGATACATAAACGGTACAAATTAGAAAAAGAGGCGCCCTCTTGTCTGTCGGCTTTCTTATCGCAGTATAATTTTATTAGAACTTCAGAGAAAAATTCGCAGTCTCGATTCCCAGTACAATTTTTTTTACTTTGTTTTTTATTTTTTATTTGGTAATTATTTTTATTAATAATATTGTTGACCATTAATGAGTGTATTAAAAATGCATTTATTCAAGAATAAGCAAGTCTGATTTTCGTGATTCACGTCGCAAAGCAGCATCGTGCTTATTTGACGACTTTTTGAGAGCGCCATCTAGTTCTTGATTTGTATAACAACCCCCATGTTAATATATTTTACGTAAGTAAATTTGCGGAGCAATTTGACATGCGTCTGCCTTGTCTAAATGCCACCGGCAGTCTGAGGACAGAGAGGTAAGACGAGTTGCCATATGAACGACAAGGAAGGTATGATGTTTCCATTAAAAATTGCGATGGACGTAGGTGAATAATGTTATAATTTAAGATTGTGTAGAAATAAATAACTTGTTTTAATAAATTCTTTAATTAAAAATTCAGTAATCATATGAACTACATTAATGTGAAATAATTTTTTTTAAATATGTAGTGTATTCATGTTTATTTTACTTTTATTCTTGTCTATTTTACTATTATGATTACTTATTTGGCTCAAAATGTTCTTTTTTACACTTTCTATTGTAAAATTTCTACGTTGCTAAGGAATATTTCTTTAAACTTACCGTTATATCTTCATTTTTGGTTGTTTTATAGTATATATGTTTTTCCAACATATTTAATGTACTTTTCTACACTTTTCGATGATCACTTCTTTAAATTTTATTAAAATTATTTATGTCTTTCCTTATTATAAACAATTTTGATTGTCAAGGTTTGTGACAAGTCAGATTTTATTTTTCTAAAATTCTATAAATTTATATGCGAACCTCTTCACAAATGTTCTAATTTCGTATTTTATTTGAAAATTATGAAGCAATACGAAATTCTAAATCGAGGCCTATATAAAGACACTGAATGTCAGTCCGGGTCAGTCTTGATCTTCTGAGAAACAGAACGGTACGAACTATAAAGGTCTTGTCTCGGGGCCTGCTGACCCCGGGACCCTGCAAGCCTTCGCGTCGTTAATCAATATCTAACACGAAGAAGTTGCTGTGACCTGTGGATTGAAGTATGGAATAAAGGCACACACTATCGCCTGCCACCCCTGCTGTGCTGCTGTGACCTGTGGCCGAAGCCTGGATTAAAGGTACTCACTTTCGCCTGCCATCCCTACTGTACCGCCAGTACATCTTCAACCCTATTGTGCCGCCGGACAAACTTTACCCCCTGTCGGGATTTCCCCGGCTATCCTGTCCGTGCCGTATCCGTAATTTTATTTGGAACTCTATCCGTGTCTGTGCCGTATCCGTGATTTCTTTGGAACTCTGTCCGTGCCCGTGTGGTGTATTTTTTTATATTTTAAATTGTATTTTCTATTAATTTAAATTAAATATTAATTTCTCTTAAAAATCTGTTATTATTACATAACAGTTGGCGCCCATCGCATCTTTTGGCTCTGTCTCTCCTCTAAATTCTAAAAAACACACCTACACGTTCTCTTAATTTTGGCTTAGATTCTCGACCTTAAACACTAAATTAACTTCACACTGGTCTCTTTTTCACATAGAACTCATTCATACTAAATATTTATTCAATAAATATTTATTTTATTGACTAACTTGACTTGGACTTAGACTCTATAACTTGACTTTAACTCTTTACTAAACTAAGGTACTATACTTAGGTACTTTACTTTGTACAAGTACTCCTAAACTTCTACTAAAATGTCTCGTCCAATTGCATATAGTCTGCTCAATAAAGCCGAGTTAGAATACGAAGTCAAGGTTAGACTGGAGGAACCAGCTGATAAGCTCCCTCAATTAAAAAACAAGTCGTTTCGCTTACGCAATCTATATTGAGTGATGACATTATAGATTCTCCTTTGCCAGTTGAGGATGATCTCAACGGGATTGAAGCTACATTAACTTACACTGAATTAAAATTAGTCTCACTTGAGTCGGGTAACTCAAAAATTCTTCCTAAAATAGAGACTTATTTAAATCATCTACACTATCGCTTAGATAGAATTGATTTAGATTTACACAGTGATAAAAAAGAAGAATTTGATGTCCTCAAAGATAAATTTGTCGAACTTGAAAAACGATTTGAACCTTTTACTTTTCTGAACGCAGAGCAAAATGTTTCCACGCCCACTCCACCCCTTCCTCAAATTACAACTTCACCTCTTCCTCAATCTTCTTCTGTTCTCAGTAGTTTCAATCCTGAAATCCTACAAAATTTGGTACTTCCTTCTTCCTTAAACGACCTAAAAAAGATTTGCTATGATGGTAAAACCTGTCCGAAATCTTTTCTTCAAAAAATAGAAGAATTTCGTATTTCTCGAAATATTTCGAAAGAGAAACTTCTAAACAAAGCTTTCGAAATTTTTACTGACAATGCTTTACATTGGTTTAGATTTCAAAAAGAACTAAATTCTAACTTAACTTGGGACGAAGTTACTAATCTTTTGATAAGAGACTTCGGTGAACCTGACTACGACTATAAACTACTAAATGCCATCAGGAATCGAACCCAAGGTGACAATGAACCCATTGTAATTTATATCTCAATTATGTTCGGTATGTTCTCACGTCTTACCAAAAAACTTTCCGAGTCTGAGAAACTCGAAATTTTACTAAGGAACATAAGACCTTGTTATTCGATGTTCGTAGCCTTAAAAGATGTTGACTCTGTCGTTTCTTTGATCAATACCTGTCAAAGTTATGAGAAAATTCTAGATAGAGATAAAAACTTTAAGGAACCTGATAATGAAAATAATTCTTTTAGCTCTGAATTTAATTATAAATTACCATCCCCTTCTACTTCGAATGCTAAACAATTCTTCAACAAAAATAATTTTCAGTCTCAGTTTCAAAAACATACTTACTTTAATAAAAATAACTCTCATCCTCAATCGAAGCAATCTGTAAATACAATTAATAAGTCTGCTAGTGTATCTCCTAATCCTAATATCTATTGCGTACGCTGTCGTACCAATGGTCATTCTCTTAACGAATGTCCTCAACCTAGATTTTTAATATGTTTTAAATGTGGTACAAAGGATGTTAAAACTCCTGATTGCCCTAAATGCAATGCCGGCAAATCTTCAACTAATTCAAAAAACTAAAATGTGACTTGGATAATAAATTTAATCATAAAGATTGGAATGATTGGTTATTAACAATAAAAAACTTTTTCCTCTGTTATAGAACTTCTTCTGTTCTCTATGAGAATGAAAAGGATTTTAATCGTCCTTTTATCAATGTATCAATTGATAATGTTTCATTATCAGGACTTTTAGATAGTGGCAGTTCTTTAACTATTTTAGGAAAAAATTCACATCTTGAAATTCTGAAATTGGGTTTCTCGTTATCCAAGTCTAAGTCGGTTGTTGTGTCTACTGCTAATAATCATAAACTCAAATCTCTAGGTCACTTTGATCTTCCTATTACTTTTAATGGTCAAACTCACTTAATTAGAGCTTACGTTTTCCCAGAAATAACTCCCTCACTAATCCTTGGGGTAGATTTTTGGAAAAAGTTTAACTTAGTACATAACTTATTTTCTACAATATTTAATAATAATTGTCTTGCAATTTCAGACGATAAAAAAATTTTACCTTACGATAATCTTTCCAAATCTCAGAAGGATATCGCTGATGATATCATTAATCGTTTTAAAAGTATTTCTTTTGAAGAAAAGGGTGAGTTAGGTCGAACTAACCTAATTTGTCATAAAATCGATACTGGCGATAATCCTCCCATTAAACAACGCTCGTATAGACTTTCTCCTATAAAACAACATGCGCTAATCAACGAGGTTGATAAGATGCTTGAATGGAAAGTTATTGAAAAATGTGAGAGTCCTTGGTTATCTCCCGTTTTAATAACTCCTAAAAAGAATGGCGAATGGCGATTCTGCGTCGATAGCAGAAAACTTAACTCAATTACTCGAAAAGATGCTTATAGTCTCCCTTTAATTAATGAAATACTGGATCATTTAAAAAATGCTAAATACCTTTCTAGCATTGATATTGCTAAAGCTTTTTGGGAAATTCCCTAAATCCTGCTGACAGAGATAAAACAGCATTTTATGTGCCTGGTAGAGGAATGTACAGATTTGTTGTCATGCCCTTCGGACTTACTAATGCTCCAGCTACTCAACAACGTCTTATGGATACGTTATTTACTCCTGAATTTGATAATAAAGTCTTTTGTTATCTTGATGATATCGTTATTATTAGCGAATCATTCGAGGAACATATATCGTTTCTAATCAAAGTATTTGAAAAACTATCTTATGCCGGTCTAACTATTAACTTTGAAAAGAGTGTATTCTTTAAAAACGAATTAAAATACTTAGGTTACGTGGTAAATGAACACGGTCTTTGTGCTGATCCTAAAAAAATTGATTCTATTCTGGAATACCCTATTCCATCTTCTCGTAAAGAAGTTCGTCGATTTTTAGGAACATGTAGCTGGTTCCGTCGATTTATTCCTAATTTTAGCACTATTGCTGCTCCGCTTAATAAACTAAATAGTGGTGGTAAAAATGCTGCTAAATTTATTTGGAACTCTGAAGCTAATCAAGCTTTCCTTAAATTAAAAGAAGCTTTAGTAACTACACCAGTACTTTCTTGTCCTGATTTCAATCTCCCTTTTTCAGTGCACACTGATGCATCAAATTTTGGTATAGGAGCTATGCTTACTCAAATAAAAGAAGACAAAGAAGTTGTCATAGCTTATATGAGTAAATCTCTTAATAAAAATGAACAAAACTATTCTACTACAGAGAGAGAAACCCTTGCTGTTATCACTGCTCTCGAACATTGGCGTTGTTATTTAGACAATGGCAGACAATTTGTCATTTACACGGATCATGCTGCTCTAAAGTGGTTTCTAAATCTGTCAAATCCTTCTGGCAGACTTGCTCGATGGACTGTACGTCTATCTTCTTTTAACTTCATTCTAAAACATAAAAAAGGTAAAGAAAATGTAGTACCGGATTTGTTATCTCGTTCTAAAAATCTATCGGATAATAAAACTAACTTAAATGTTTCAGTTTTAACGGTGGAAGAACAGTATAATAAAGTTTTACAAGGCTGTCAAAACAATCCTGATAGTTTTCCAAACTATACTATTAAGGACAATAAGCTTTATCGTTTTTCTCGTTCCCTTCATACTATAACGGATGACTTCGTATGGAAAGAAGTTCCTCTTCCTGGTGATAGAGAAAATCTGATTAAAAGTAATCATGGTTTGCCTGGTGAACCTCACCTTGGAATTTTTAAAACCTATAAAAAACTTTCTCTTTTATATTATTGGACAGGAATGTTCAAAGACATTGCTCAATTAATAAGTGAATGTGAGTCTTGTCTTGCTTATAAGCATCCTAATCATTCACCTTATGGTCCCATGGGTAAACCTAAAGTTTGCTCAAGACCCTTCCAATGTATTTCTCTTGATTTAATGGGTCCTCTTCCCATGACAAGAAAACGCAATCAACACATCCTAGTTGTGAATTGTTGTTTTTCTAAATATACTTTAATCTTTCCCCTTAAACGTGCTATCGCTAAAGATATTATCGAATGCCTAGAAAACTTTGTATTTCTTATACATGGTGTACCTCAAACTATTATTATGGACAATGGTTCTCAATTTCAATCTAGAGAATTCAAAAAACTTCTGGATAACTATAAAATACCTTTTATCTTTTATTCACCTCATTATTGCCCGCAAGTCAATCCCACTGAAAGGTATAACAGAACTATTGTTACGGCTTTAGCGTCTCTTGTAGGTGATGATCATAGATCCTGGGATATTTTTCTTCCAAAAATCCAATATGCTATGAACAGTACAGTTAATGCAGTAACGGGTTATTCCCCAGCATTTCTAGTTTTTGGCAGGGAAACTATCAGCTGTGGTTCTGTTTATACTCCTACGAATAACCTTGACGAATTTACTTTCTTACCTCGTGATATTTATGCTACTAATATAGGATTACTTGCGACAATTTTTGACAAAGTACAAGTAGCTCTATTTGACTCCCATACTAAAAATAGTGTTCGATATAATTTACGTCATACTATAAAAGAATTTAATGTCGACGATTATGTTTGGCGTAAGAACTATGTGCTCAGTAATGCCGGTTCTTACTTTAGTGCCAAATTAGCACCTAAATTCGTTCGGTGTAAAGTTATACAAAAACTCTCTCCACTGGTATATATCCTTGAGGACGCTAGCGGTTCTCGTGCAAAATGGCACATTAAGGATATCAAGACTTAGAATTTATTTTAATTTTACTTTTACTTGACTAATGTATATACTTTATTTTTGTTTGTTCCCATCTTCAACTACTAGTTACATTTTTGGCATTTTCTCATTTCCTATAATTTTCATTGTTATCATCGGCTCTTAAGCCTCTAAAGAACTAAACTAAAAATGTTCTTCTACATCTCTCTACACTAACTTGTGTTGAGTCTTTACCTTGCATTACTATTGTGCACTACTCTCTTTACGCAAGTTTGCGTTGCGTACTCTTTATTTATTTCTTTCTTTGAGCGGTTGACAACTCATAAAATAAGCCCTTGTTATACCTAAGAAATACTACTATACTTACATACATTCATTATTTCCTGTATATATTTTCATCATATCTTTATTACATTACTTTCTTTCTAATGAGCGGCTGACTACTCATAAAATAAGCCTTCAGTCATATCATATTCATATATCATTCATCATCAATGGGATTTCAGCGTGAGCGGATTACAACTCCTTAAATAAGCCAACTGTTACGTAGTACTACTAGGCAGGTACTTATCTTGGAGTAGGAGCCATTGACTGTGAGCCCTACCCCTAAGTTTGATCGATTTTAGTATGAAAGGTTTATTGTAATATGTAAGATTTGGTATGATAGGCTGGTATGAAAGTGTTGTCTATTAACCTTCAAAATTTTCACTTAGTGTAAAAATTTGCAGGGGTTTTGGGGGAAATGTAGTGTATTCATGTTTATTTTACTTTTATTCTTGTCTATTTTACTATTATGATTACTTATTTGGCTCAAAATGTTCTTTTTTACACTTTCTATTGTAAAATTTCTACGTTGCTAAGGAATATTTCTTTAAACTTACCGTTATATCTTCATTTTTGGTTGTTTTATAGTATATATGTTTTTCCAACATATTTAATGTACTTTTCTACACTTTTCGATGATCACTTCTTTAAATTTTATTAAAATTATTTATGTCTTTCCTTATTATAAACAATTTTGATTGTCAAGGTTTGTGACAAGTCAGATTTTATTTTTCTAAAATTCTATAAATTTATATGCGAACCTCTTCACAAATGTTCTAATTTCGTATTTTATTTGAAAATTATGAAGCAATACGAAATTCTAAATCGAGGCCTATATAAAGACACTGAATGTCAGTCCGGGTCAGTCTTGATCTTCTGAGAAACAGAACGGTACGAACTATAAAGGTCTTGTCTCGGGGCCTGCTGACCCCGGGACCCTGCAAGCCTTCGCGTCGTTAATCAATATCTAACACGAAGAAGTTGCTGTGACCTGTGGATTGAAGTATGGAATAAAGGCACACACTATCGCCTGCCACCCCTGCTGTGCTGCTGTGACCTGTGGCCGAAGCCTGGATTAAAGGTACTCACTTTCGCCTGCCATCCCTACTGTACCGCCAGTACATCTTCAACCCTATTGTGCCGCCGGACAAACTTTACCCCCTGTCGGGATTTCCCCGGCTATCCTGTCCGTGCCGTATCCGTAATTTTATTTGGAACTCTATCCGTGTCTGTGCCGTATCCGTGATTTCTTTGGAACTCTGTCCGTGCCCGTGTGGTGTATTTTTTATATTTTAAATTGTATTTTCTATTAATTTAAATTAAATATTAATTTCTCTTAAAAATCTGTTATTATTACATAACAAATATCATTGTACTACAGAGTTTTTTGGTAATTTAGGTACAATGTTTAGGATTATTTTTTATCGAGCAAACTTAGTCAAATCATGTTTTCGGTTCTTGTACTGTGTTGCTAATTTCCTAATCTATTATTAGCAAAAATTTCAGAACTGTACAGTAAGTGCAAGCAAAGTAATTTGGTAGGCAAAACGCGAAATTCTGAGCCTTAACGCGCGCGCGCGCTCGCCTATTCTCCTCCTCAAATCGAAACAGAATGAAAAATATTGCGCAATACTGACCTTACACGATGCAATTAAAAAATATGGTACAATAAAAATTAAACTCACTAAAACTTTCTTTCAATCATTGCACAATGTTCAATATTAACCCTAAACGGTCAATAAAATTGCACAATTTGTAATATTGCGCAATAAAATTAATCGTCTAGGGACCGCCTAAAAATACTTTTCAAAATTAGAATTCCGTGTAGTTGAACGATGGAAGTAATAAGTACTGGAGTGGCAGTCGTGTAAATAGACTGACTCCCTTTTTATGCGGGATGTAGGACCTGAAAGATATACCTTCGGCTCGGAGGAGACCTCGGTTAAACGGCCTATATGTGTATATATGAAAGGTAGAAGTTTCAACAAATTCGGCAATTCGACAGAGCTCGACAATCGCTTACCTCGCTCGCTTGCTGAAAGGCTTCTCCTGGTGATCACCAGATTTCTTCTGAACACAAGTGGCTCCTTCGGAAGATCCTGGAAGATCTGCGGCGAATCTCGTAACGGGCGCGCGCGGCACAGAGGCGCAGGACACGCCAAATCTCAATGACATACAATGCGAGACTAAATTGTGGTAGTCGGCGATGCTCCGGGGAGGGCAAGTCGATTCTATCTCGCTCCCTCATTTGCCCGCTAAAGGGGACAGCGATATCAAGTTGCCTCGTCATCGAATTTGTTGAGAAAAAGGAAAGTATAAAAAATTGGAGGCTGATGGCCTCAACATAGCTCCCCCGCCTTGAAAGGTCCAGAGCTTTCAAATTAAAATATAGACAAGAAGCTAGGTGGATAGATTAGATAAGATAAGATAGATTAAGCTAGGAGGGTAGATTAGAGGTAATAGCGGTCTGAGAATATCAGTGAATCGATATCTACGGTAGAAATTATGAGTAAATAAGCGGTTTAATTAAATTGCGGTTTGATTAAATTGCGGTTGATTAAATTGCGGTTTGATTAAGTTGCGGTTGATTATTGGGTAGGCAAAGGATACAGCTTTGTGACAGGACGCTTATATGTGCCTGACACAGTCTTGACTAAAGCCACACGAATTATACCATCCGATCCAGGAAACACCTCCTTTATGACACCCAATGGCCAAGTCAAGGGCGGTACGTTATCTTGACCCAAGAGAACGACAGTGCCTATCTCTATGAGACGATCGTGAGTGCACCATTTCTGACGGACTTGCAGCGTATGCAGGTATTCAATACGCCACTTTTTCCAATATGATAACACGAGTTGATCCAAAAGTTTTTTACGCTTTGTCAAATTCATACTTTCCTCTGTTAATTCAGAAGAAGGTAAATAAGTAATGGGACTGGACATTAAAAAATGAGCCGGCGTGAGAACGTCAGGATGCAGATCAGATGATAAAACACTAAGAGTAGGCTGACGAAGCCAGGACGGGCCGTTATAATATAAGGAATGTACAATTAACTCTGAAGGCAGCATGCCACGTGAAAGACAATCGCTAGGATTCTCTTTCCCTGATACGTGATTAAAACAAGCGGCAGGTAAATTTTCCTGAATTTTTGCAATACGGTTGCTAACAAATATAGACCACCTATGAGGGGCAGAATGGATCCACGAGAGCGCAATAGTGGAATCCGAAAACGCATAAGTACCGGCAATCGGAATGCGGGCAGAAAGCTTCTCTCTGACAACCTTAACAAGTTTAGACAGCAACAAAGCAGCAACGAGTTCTAACCGAGCTAGTGTTGTTACTTTAGCGGGGGAAACCTTGGATTTCGTACAAAGAAGGCGGACCGTTATATTACCTTGAGTATCAGAAATGTGTAAATATACACAGCAACCATAGCCACTAAAGCTAGCATCACAAAAGGCCACAATGTTTACGACAGATTCTGCAAAAACTCCAACATGACGTGGGATTTTAAGAGCAGATAGTGCGGGAAAATCCCGTGCTAAAGCAGTGAAGCGGTCTATGATTGGCTGCGGAGGTACCTCATCCCAATCTATCTTGGCTAACCAAAGTTCTTTAATAAGTATTTTAGCGTACAAAACGACCGGCGCTACAAGGCCAAGTACGTCGAATAAGCGAGCAATTAATGATAAAATGGTGCGTTTTGTACATTTACTGTCCACTGGGCTGGTTGTCAAAGAAAAAGTATCTTCAGCGGGCTCCCAGGTTAAACCAAGGATTTTAAAATTGTTAATATTGTTATCCATACTAGAAAAATTAACTGATAAGCGGTGAGACGCAGGGAGGGTCTCTAACAAAGCGGGTGAATTGCTGGCCCATTTGACAAGGTCGAAGGAACCTAATTTAAATAAATCAATTAAGTTGTGTGACAACTTTATAGCGGTTTGTTCATCAGGAACAGAATAAACATAATCATCCATATAAAACTGGGTTTCTACCAATTTGGATGCGTCCGGAAAGCGGTCGCTATGCTCACACGCCAGATGGCGTAGTGTGCGCATGGCTAAGTAAGGGCTAGACGCCAATCCAAAAGGCACGCGGTTGAAATTAAAGGTGCGAATAGACTCATTCTTATTGAAGCGGAATAAAATTCGCAAGTATTCGCGGTGATGCGGATTAACACCGATTCTTAAAAACATCTGTTTAATATCTGCGGTCATAGCTATGGGAAACGTACGAAAATCAAGTAATAACAAAAATAAGTCGGCCTGTAAATTCGGCCCGACATGTAAAATGTCATTGAGTGACAACCCTGAGTGCGTCTTAGCGCTGGCGTCCAAAACCACACGAATACTATCTTTGTCGGGCCTAATGACCGCATGGTGCGGTATGTAATAGCCCTGCTCTGTTAATTCAGAATCAGGTACTTCCGATAAATAACCCTGAGATATATAGTCGGTGATGGTTTTATTATAATTTTCGCGTAGGGTTGGTACGTGCGCAAATTTACGCTCGAGGGCCAACAGGCGGCGGTGGGCGACTGCACGAGAATTGCCCAACTCAGAGGGGTTCCGCGAAAAGGGTAGGTCAACAAAATACCTACTGTCTTTAAACGTGACGGAAGAACAAAAAATATCTTCGCACTCTTTTTCGGATGGACTAATAAGCCGTGAAAATGGTACTTCCTCCAATTCAAAGAACTTCTGTAAACCCGACTCAATGTCAGTATTAGTCAGCGCGGTAAACGAGGAAGATTGAGAAAACGAGTCACAATGACCTGCCGCACCTCCCATCAGTACGTACCCGAAGCTAGTCAGGACAGCTGGGGGGGCGCTACTGCCCGACTCAATCATATTACCTAAATAAATATATGGAAAAAGTTGCGCGCCGAGAATAATGTCAATATTTCCCGGCACATTCCAAGTTAAATCGGCTAGTGGTAATTTATTTATATATGACATGTCGTCATTTAATTCAATATAATTCGCGGGTAGCTTACCTGTGATGCAATCTACCACTAATGCATGAATATAATATTTATCTTCGGGATTAACGCGCGATTCTATTGTTATATGTATATAACCATGCACTAGCTGCGTGGACATTCCAACACCCTGTAACGATGAGTTATGTAGCTTAACTATAGGTAAGTTCAAGCGCTTACAACAATTCAAAGTTATTAAATTATTCTGAGACGCACTATCTATCAAACACCTGACCACAATTTTGTCATGACCATTGTTGTGAGTCGCATACACTTGAGCCGTCGACAATAAAACATAATTTGAATTCCGCATTCCTGTGTTTAACGTCACAGAAGTGGTATTTTCTACTGGCGGCGAGGGCTGAGTGCGCGCAGACTGCGTGGCGTCTGCTAGATAACAAACCGGTTTGCCGTCGCCTGGCGTTGAGCCCGGCTTATCGTTCTCAGAGAAATGCAACAATGAATGGTGCTGTTTTTTACAAAACTTGCATGTCGAACGCGACTTGCATTTATTCAATGTGTGGGTTAGGCTTAAGCAGTTAATACAGGCACGCTTTGACTTAATAAAATCGAAACGAATTTGCGGTGTACTCATATTTTTAAATTGCTCACACCTAAACAATGGATGTTTTTTCGCCTGCGCATATTGGGCAGGGCGTTTCTATTTCACACCGTGGCGCGCTATTTGATATGAAAGTTTTTGAAGTATTAGTGGAATTTGTCACTCGCGTTTCAAACCGCGAACAATTATTAGTATGTGATCTTTCGCGTGCCTTTATATGATCTTGTATAAAAGATATAAATTCTGTATAAGACGGCAATTCCTTTCCACTAATATGTGTTTCGAATAGCTGGGCTGTTTGAGAGTCAACCTTTCGTAGACCACAATGTAATAACATAAAGTCCAATAATTTAGGTATCTTTAGCTGCTTGAGCGCTGCAATGGACGCCGAATATTTTTCAATAAAAGTGTTTAAGCTAGCGGTATTATTGACACAATTTTTAATGTCCAAAATGTTGTTTAAATAATGAATACCTAAAGTGCGATTATCTTGGTACTTCTTAACGAGAGAATCCCAAATTGTATTATAAGTTTCTCCCGTGGGAACAATACCTGCAGTTAATTTTAAAGCACTGTGGGTAAGTTTGCCCATGAGATATTGGACACGCTGCGAGTCCGTCAGATCTGCGTTTTCGTGAATATTACTACGAAATATTTCGTAAAATATCGGCCAATTTTCAATTTTACCATCAAAGGAAGGTATCTGTATAGGTGGTAATTTTATAGGGCCTTTCTTAAGTGACACGCCAACGTTAGTCTTATCTCTGGCTAAAATTAGATTACGTTTGTATTTAATCGCTGAATATAATTCTTCGAACGAGTTTAAAGCCGCGTAATCAGGTGGGGTTTCTTTCAGTTCAAAGTTCAACTCATTAATATGTTCTATGATTACTTCAAATTTGTCATAAAGTTCGCTGATAGTCTCAGATTGGGCTAGAAATGGCTCATTCGAACGATAATCGTAATTGGAAATGCCTTTGCTTATATCGTATAAACGATTAATTCGTTCATAAATAGCTTCTTTTTTGGCAATGAGTTGTTTTAATTTGGCTTCGAGTTTGTTAGAAGCCATTATTGGAAATTACTATAAGAAAGTATATGGAAGGTGAATTAGCAAAATGCAATTAACAAGATGGCGGTTCGTAGCACTAGCGCCGAAGCGAAAGTACATATAATATTAAAAGCTGGACAAATCCGCTCGTAAAGGACCAAATTATGGAGTGGCAGTCGTGTAAATAGACTGACTCCCTTTTTATGCGGGATGTAGGACCTGAAAGATATACCTTGGGCTCGGAGGAGACCTCGGTTAAACGGCCTATATGTGTATATATGAAAGGTAGAAGTTTCAACAAATTCGGCAATTCGACAGAGCTCGACAATCGCTTACCTCGCTCGCTTGCTGAAAGGCTTCTCCTGGTGATCACCAGATTTCTTCTGAACACAAGTGGCTCCTTCGGAAGATCCTGGAAGATCTGCGGCGAATCTCGTAACGGGCGCGCGCGGCACAGAGGCGCAGGACACGCCAAATCTCAATGACATACAATGCGAGACTAAATTGTGGTAGTCGGCGATGCTCCGGGGAGGGCAAGTCGATTCTATCTCGCTCCCTCATTTGCCCGCTAAAGGGGACAGCGATATCAAGTTGCCTCGTCATCGAATTTGTTGAGAAAAAGGAAAGTATAAAAAATTGGAGGCTGATGGCCTCAACAAGTACTGTTGTACAAAGTACTTATTATTTCCATGATTTGAACATTATAAATTATTCTTTTGTTCTATTCTTTGAATGATTAATAGAAATATTTTAAGAAATCTTTGTCTTTATTTATCATCATTTCTTTTACGTAGAATTAATAACATTGATGGATCTATAAGGTTAATAATCAAGTTAATAAATTAATGATTAGTAATAATTGATTAAAGTTAATAATCATGATTAACTTAATCTGATTAAAATTAATCAAATTTATTAATTGATTAAAAAAATAATTGATTAATGCCAACATTGGATTACTTGCGATACTCTCTACCAACCTACTATCATTTAGATATATTATACCTAAATGATAGTAGGTTGGTAGAGAGTAGGTTGGTTGCGACTCTGATATTATCAGAGTCGCAAGGGCTTCAATCTATTGATTCCGACCCGCATATAACATGACCAAATTTATTATTCGACGAGTAGAATAAGTCAGTACTAACCCGGCGTTCTACGTTGGCGGCAGAACGCTTCAAATGTAATTTCCCGCATAACACACAAGGGCTACTCAACGGAATACCTAGATATTTAAAAAGTTTCGAAACACTACATACCGTACAACAATAACGACCTCCGTGGCCTAATGGTTATCCATACTGAAACACAAATCCTACACAGGAAATCCCGGGTTCGATCCCCGGTGCGTCTTTCCATTCTATACAAGGCTAGAACGCAGCCATAGGAAACTGCTCACGTATATATTGTAATGCTGTTTTTAAATTTGCGATTACAATATATACACGAATTTTGCGTACTGATCGTGTATAGTTTGTATCGTGGAAGCTCACGTGTTCGTTCCCAAACTATACTAGACCACTTACAAGAGTATTAAAAAAGACAGTTTAAGCCTATAAAAATGCTAGTAGCTCACCTCAAAACGCTCCGCGTGTAAAATCTAGTTTTATATTGATTCAGTTAAATAAGCCTGTGTGGTCGAGCGGTTAAGGCGTTTGCCTTGTGACCCAGAGGTCGCGGGTTCGATCACCGCGGGGAGCATACTTTGTAAAGTAGTTCCCAGTTTGGCTAGGACATTGCAGGCTTGAATCACCTGATTGTCCGAAAAATAAGATGATTCCGAGCTTCGGAAGGCACGTATAAGCCGGTGGTCCCGGTCGCCATATGGCGGTCGTCAAATAAACCACGTCAGAGGCTCTTGTGGCGGTTTAGAAACTCTGACACCAGGGTGTGTGGGGTCATACGACCTTACAGCCTACTCGAAAAGAAGAAGTTAAATAAGGAATAATATAAGAACTTTATAAATAAATAAATAAATAAATAAATAAATAAATAAATAAATAAATAAATAAATAAATAAATAAATAAATAAATAAATAAATAAATAAATAAATAAATAAATAAATAAATAAATAAATAAATAAATAAATAAATAAATAAATAAATAAATAAATAAATAAATAAATAAATAAATAAATAAATAAATAAATAAATAAATAAATAAATAAATAAATAAATAAATAAATAAATAAATAAATATAAATAAATAAATATATACGGACAAATCACACAGGTATAGGTAGGTTAAAATAAAGAACAATAACTTATAATCATAAGATATTTATTAAATCATATTAAAACAGTAGTTATTAACGAGCATTATTAATATTATGAGAGACGTTAAATGCTAGGTCGTGTTTCCTTTTTCTATTCTTTTTTGGTGCTGAAGCTGAAGGTCGGCCTGCTTGTATTCTATTTTTTGTTCCCTTGTTCACGGTTCGTCTTGATACAGATGTGGGCTGTACCCGTATCTTGCGGGATAGTCCTTTTTTTAAGTTATTGTAAATAAAATTTTGGGCCTGTTGGTCTGTAGTGACATGTTTTAAAGAATTATTGAAAACATGAATAGCTTTTAAATTTGATGACGATGGATGTGCTTCTAAAATAGATGTGAATTTGTAAAAACTTTCTTTCATTTCAGTCAGTGCTTAAGTGACAGGAAAAACAGGATCATCATCATTAGTGCGTAATAAATTGGTTTGGGACATTTCTGATCTTGTCAAGTTTATGGGAGCATCGTAAACTTGAATATTGTTAGGGTTGTTTTCAACGATATTGTCGTTATTATCCATATTTTGGTAAAACTCATCAGGGAGTGTGTCATCGGAAGCAAGCTTTGCACATGTCACTCTGTCTGTGCTAGATATTTTTGGAGAAGTCTGTAAAATAAGTCCATACTTTAATTCAACAGCACACAGATGCTTGCAGAAGGCACCACCTTGACCTTCTATACAATTGCAACAAGCTGTTGAAATATCAATGGCGTATGTTAAATTTCTGTCTGAAGTAGACTTTACTAGAAATTCAGAATGATTAACACGTGTAATTTTGGCCACATCCTTAGATCGGCTACAAAATTTCAGGTAAGCGGAACTGTTTGTTTGCCGGCTATGCGCAAATTTCATGAGCCGTCTATATTGATATTTTTCGAAAATATTAGCTAAAAAGTCAATCAGAGCGCTGACAGACAGAAACAACAAAAAACCGTCAATCAAAACAATGGCGCGTGCCGAAAGATGATGCAATGTTTAGAATAGAGGCGCATATATGAACTACCATGAAATAGAAAGAGAAGTCAATAAATCAAAATGGCGAGCATGCAACTGCTTGTTTGGCGCGCTTATTCCGATATGTACACGATTAGTCCGCATGCGTAATAGCACTGTACATTATGGAATAAGATATCTTACCTTAGTCACTACGAAATATACGCGAGTATTTGCGTACTGCTCTTGTATGTATTGTAATCACAGATTTAAAATCAACATTACAATATATACGTGAGCAGTTTCCTATGACTGCGTTCTAGCCTTGTATAGAATGGAAAGACGCATCCCCGGTCGGGTCAAGATGGAAAATGATCTTTTTCAGATTGACCTGGGTCTTGGATGTTTATCTATATAAAATAAAGTATAACACAAGTCTCGAATTTACTCTGACGCTAACTCATTATGTGTGATTTGTCTGTATATATTTATTTATTGTATTTACATGTGTTTGCATTGTGTCTTTCTGGAGAAAATAAGCACATTTTCCAATTTGCTTTTTTTCTGATGTACAGTGAAGCGTCATAAGTACAGTCATACCTTGAAGACTTTATCGCCTAGCCTTAATGATCATAATGCCTTGTAGATTCTACTGCACTTTTGACTCTTAACTGTACCAGTGCCGTGTGAAAAAGAGAACTGGAAGACTGATGGAGCTCTGAGAAATTACTGCAACAAAAGTGACGGCACAATTTTCAAATATTCTTTTAAAATAAAATTAAACAGAAAACCTGATGAAATATTTACAATATTATCATCACTTTCAGTGTTCGAGTCATAACAATAGTGTATAATTAATGGACTTGATGTAGAATGGGTGTTAAACAGTTAGGCACTACAATCTGTTATATGTCAGGCAATTCAGCACGGGGTAAAACGGTCACTTTGGTATTGCCTGTACTGGGTTATTTGTAATCAACTAATAACCTTCCTAGGGGTGAAAGTACTCATAAATATGAATATCTTTTTGTATGTGACCGACTCTGAAATCTCAAAAAATCAGCTGTTCCATACATTTTGCAATACCTACTCGCCCAAAAGGCTATGCCTAGTTTAGATGCCAGTGACTTACTTCTGGTGGTGGCTACTTACATACAGGTAGGGTTGCCAGGCTTCCGGATAAAGCCGGACATAGGTAGGCTTTTTGATTGAGTGTCCGGCCAAAATAAACGGTGTCCGGCCTGTCCGGCTTTTGTTAGGCTTTTTATATTTCGCAAACGAGCGAGCGCCGAGCGTGGCCCGCCCCCCTGCGCTCTGTCGGTTACCAAAAAGCTTGATTTTACATACAATTTTTTTGTCGTACCTATTAATTACTGAGACAAAATCCTCAATAATGTAGGGTGTCCGGCCTTTCTACCCAAATGTCCGGCCAAACTAGCTGGTCTGTCCGGCTATTAGGTTTGGCGACCTGGCAACCCTACATACAGGTATTATACCTAAGTAAACTATTTAAGTTAACTTAGTGAAGTAAGACAAAATATAGCTGTTGTTGGAGTGAATAAATTCTTTATTCATTCCAACAACAGTTGGAATGAATATTATTATTTTGTCAAGAAGTTATTATTATTATTTTGTTAATTTTGAAACATATTTTCTTAGAAGTTCCTATGAGCAGTTTCAATTTCATCAACCAAATCTGCTGCGAAAATTTGGCCAATGGTTTCAAAATAACCCTGTATAATTTTTAGGGATACGTACCTCATAAGGTAAAAACCGAACCCTTATAAAATCACTTTGTTGTCCGTCTGTCTGTCAAACTTTTTTTTCTCAGGAACGCTTAAAAGTATCAAGTTGAAATTAATATCGAATACTCAGATCCATGGTGTCATTCAGCAAAAAAATAATCAAAATTATACGTAAACGTTAAACGTAAAACATCATGAGGAAACCTACTGCACGTTGGTTGATGATTATCAGCTAGTGTGTGAAATGGAGAAGGAAATGGGAAACCACTCCATTAACATTGCCAAGATAGTCGTTGTGTGTGTTTCATTCCATATAATGACCACGATCCTCAGTCATGGAGAATACGACTAGAGGAGCAGGGATTATATATATATATATAATCCCTGCTCCTTTAGTCGTATTCCCCATTCTTATTCCTTTAGTCCTTCTCCATTTCACACACTAACTGATAATCATCAAAAAAAAAAAAATATATATATATTTTTTTTTTTATTAAAGATGGGTTTGCTCTTGACCACAATCTTGTCCGAATTTATAGAAATTATAAAGGTGCTGTATCATATTATACCTACCTAAAACACATCTTAAAGAAAAATGGTCCAATTGAAGTGGTCCTCAAAATAAATAACTTTTATTACAATAAATTATTAAAGGTAGCTTAATTTGCCATAATTTTCAAACTGTCGTGCAGCCGAGAAAGAAAATAATATTCGCTTTCTTAACATAGTACGAAAGTATCTGTTTACTGTTCAACTTGCATAATTTACGACCAAGGATTGGCAATTTATTCCGTAACGGAAATCAACTGAGATGCTACCAAACACACAGATATAAATTGATCTAGATACCGCATTCTGTATGACTGGGTGTACCCCTTATTTTTGTGAAGTTAGTGCCAGCGGCGGCACTTATCTGTAACGCTACATTTTTTGAATGCGTTTCATTTTATTGTTCTTCCGGCGTCATGTTGGCAATTTAAGCTTTTTATATACCTATTAATTGATTTGATTACCATGAGATTAAAACTCGTATTTGTAAGTTTTTGTCAGCTTATCATTTGAAACTAACTTCACTATAGGTACTGACTTTTTGTATGACATACAAAAAATATTACGAAAAAATTACAAATAGTTTTTTTTAATGCTTCTTTATAGTTTTTATTTTCTAATAAATTAATTAAATGAATAGAAAGTTATTTTAAATGTACCTACATATGATTTTAATAAAGAAATTAATTTCTGTATGTATGTAATGTCACATACCAACGCACCAGCGCGCAGCGTGGTCAAGGTTGAGTAATTTAGACATTTTTTATATCAGAAAAAAGTACATAGTACCTGATTGGTTAGTTTGATGAAGATTGAAGATAAATTAAAAATAATATTTTTATTGAAACATTTTTTTTCTGCTGACCCTACTTGCATCAATAAGACTGAAATGAAGTCGCTTAATTCCGATCCAGGATAAAGTTTTAATCAGACTAATAGTTACTAAAATAGGTAGGTACTTTTCATAGCCAGGATTTTCGTAAAAAGTGACTTTACTATAATGAACGTCTTAAATCAAAGCTCGTACGAAGCCGCAGGAACAGTTAATAATTTTTTTATCAGCTTTACTACCAACATGACGCTAGACCAGATGAACTAAAAGTTGAAACGCGCTTTATTATCCATAATCACGTATCGAAAAGAATATCTGTAAGTTATTAATTGGGAAAATTCTACAAGACTTAAGAGCCGAGACAAGGGCTTTATATAGGGGTTTTATGTTTTTCATTCATTGTATGTAAAGTCCGTTTTTTCCTAAATGTCATATTATGTAAACAATCTTACCATGTCTTTTTATGATTTTACAACAATATAAATTAACATAGACTTTTTAGGTATCTTTCATAGTTAATAAATGTTTTACTTTAGAATGTTTAGGTTTGGACTAATATTTGATTTATTTTCAACAAAATTCAACAAAAAGTACTGTGAAGATTGATTGCATAGAACAATTAAGAAAAAACGGAGTTTATAAAGAAAGTTATGATACAATTTTAGTAGTATCTTGTAAAGATGCAGTATCTAGCTTGATATACATCTGTGAGAACACCCTTCTGTTTTGCATATGAAAACATTCAACTTTTTACTTCTCTCTGCGAGTGATTGACATTTTCTCGTGTGGTTTTTATGATTGAATCGAATTTCCTGAGAATAGATTGAACTTCAAGTCCACTAGTTCAGATAAAATAACAAATGATTTTGTGCCACGAATTCAAAATAAAATTCCAGCAACACATGCTTTTAAAAAAAGTTCTCTTTGAACAAAAAAAAAACAAAATTTAAAAGTAACAATGGTTAACAACGTTTTTTTCAGAACTAGCCCTTTCCTTGCCACTAAGTAAATATTATAGTTCGGCTTCTGTATAAAAAACTACGGCACGGAATTTTATTTAACCATAAGAATTTTCGTTTCAGAAGAGTACTAGATATAAAACTTTATTCGCATCCAAGTGAATGTGAAAAATAAAAAAATAGTACATTTTTCAGTCTAGTCTGCGAAACTGTAAAATATAAAATAAATATTTTCTTAAGGTTATCCTACGCCGCCGCTGTCCTACATATTTATTTTATTTTATATTTTTATTTTATTTTATTTTATTTTATACATTCGGAAGACCAACAGCTAGATTAATATAATAGTAACAATATACAAATTTCAAAGCCAATTATAGGTCTTCACATATAATAACACACTAGAAATTTTGAATTTTCGGGAACGCCAACAACATATTCAGATAATCACAGAACATCATCAGGAATGCCTAAGTATCTACAGGCTACAAGTAACATATATGTAACATGTGAATATTATAATAAATGATTTGTAATGAACATTATAAACAAAGGTCCTGGATTTTAGTGCATAATACTATACAAACTTAATAAAACCTCAAGAAAAATAAATTAAACAAAAATAAGAAACAAACTAATGTTAAAAAAATTTGCCATACAATAAACGTTTAGCCCTGGCTGGAGTTGTATTAAAAATATCAAGATCTAAGGTTTTGGAAACAGTGTTGAACAGTCTACCTGCTCGCCATAGGAATGAGTTTTGTCTATAATTGGTCGATACCACCGAAAGACTGATAGGAGAATAATGCCGAAGAGATTTGGCGGGAACTGAGAAATTAAGCTTAGACAATAGCTCTGGGGAATCTACCAATCCAGTCGTCAACTTTAACAGATAGGTGATATCCGCAACTTCACGGCGTAAATTTAGGGGAACGAGATGATGCTGCTTACACAGTGGAACATAATCTAATGTATTATAATTAATTTTAAGACGGTAACACAAATGTTTAATGAATTTCATTTGGATCCTTTCAATCCGATCAATATAAACTTGGTACCTAGGATTCCAACCTGTGAGGCGTACTCAACGTTACTCCTCACAAAAGCGCAGTAGGTACAGAATTTTTAGGGTTTTAACAGAGCGAAAAGAAGATGCGCAGCGCAATACGAAACCAAGTGCTTTGGATGCTTTTGCCACCACCTTGTCAACGTGGTTCCTTAAATATTAATTTATCGTCGTGATAAACGCCCAGATCCCTTACACAAGTATTCCGCTGCAATGACTCGCCTTTGAGAGTGTACGAAAAGGAAATTAAGTTTCTTTTCCTGGTGAACGTAACAACACAGCATTTAGATGGATTTAGTTCCAAGCAATTGTCCGAACAGTAACTTTCCAACCGAGACAGATCAGATTGCAAAGCCAATACATCGTTGTGGGATGATATAGCTGAAAATATTTTCATATCATCGGCGAAACACAATACATGAGAAGACTTCAGGCAACTGCTAATGTCATTGATAAACACGGTAAATAATAATGGGCCCAAAAGCGAACCCTACGGTATTCCGCTGGGTATGTCCACCCAACTTGATATATAGTTATTAACTACAACTGCCTGAGATCTATTGTCTATGTAAGATGCAAACCATCGCAAGAGATCACCCCGTACCCCAATGTTATTTAATTTTTAAATTAGCCGGTCATGATTGATACGGTCAAAACATTTACTATAGTCAGTGTAGACATCGTCGACCTGCTGACCATTATCCATAGCCTCCGTAACATAGTCGTTTAAGATAACCAGATTGGATACAGTAGATTTACCACTCACAAACCCATGTTGATTGGAACATAGTGCGCCTTTAAGTGCTGGATAAAGTTGATCACGAATCAATCCTTCAAAAATTTTGAAAATTATACATAGTTTTGAAATGGGCCTAAAGTTCTTTATATCAGTCTTTGATCCTGATTTATGCACAGGTGTAATAAATGCTCTCTTCCAAATAGCTGGCACGGTATGCTCACGCATTGAGCGTTGAAATAGTAAAACAATGGGTATGGAAATGGTTTCGGCAGTCGCGATAAGAAAAGATGCAGGCAGATCATCTGGACCGGCTGACTTAAGAGGGTCCAGTGCTTTTATCAATTTACTTACTTGCCCCACTGATATTTCCACAGAAGAAATATCAACACTCGTTTCGCAAGGAGGATCCATGCGAGAAGTACCCACATGCGGAGTTGGCGAGGTAATAGAAAAATTTGAATAAAAATATGTGGAAAAGGCGTTACAAATATCCTCTCCCGAATTGACCTGAGTACCATTAAAATGTAGGCTACTAGGGATAGTGTTAGTCTTAAATTTTGATTTTATATATGACCAGAAATATTTAGGATTACGCGAAATAGAATTTTCAACATTATTTATGTATTTATTATGGCACTCCGTTTCGAGACGTTTCACCCTATCACGTAATAAATTAAAAGTGTACAGATCGACGCTGTTCCCGTAATTGTGATATTTCTTCCGGTATTTATTTTTTTCCTTAATAAGCTTTATTAAACCTTTTGAGTACCACTTCGGAAAAGTACTGCTTTTAGGTTCGACAGATGGTATATAATCATTCCTAAGAGTATAATAAACTTCATAGAAATAATTAACTGATTCTTCCAAAGAGCGAGTAGAAAATTCAACCTCCCAATTAATCTTCATAATTTCCGAATTGATTGACTCATAATCACCCTTATAATATAAGAATTTTTTAAAGGGAACGGTCCTCAGCGGCTCAAAGGGAACGAAATCTAAAGAGATTGATAGCGGCGGATGCAGAGGGTCAATGCCAACGAGTGGGTCAGGACATGAGGAAACCTTAACAGCCACATCTGACAAAACCAAGTCTAAAATTCTTCCCATGTTATTCACCACACCATTATACTGCTTTAGATTGAGAGTATTTAATTCATCAATTAAAAGAATTTCATTCGCTGAACTCAAATTAGAAGGTTTAAGACTGGAATCATCCTGCAATTGCCACTGAATCTTACTAAGATTAAAATCGCCAACAATAAGAAAGTTATCAGACGGATTTCTTTCAAATACATTAGATAAGTTATTTAGAAAATATTTTAATAATTAAGGGTTTCTTTATTAAGTAGGTACCTAGAAGCATTTTTATGAGATTTCAGCATGCCTTAAGAATATAACGGTCGATCCAGGAGGGGTGGGCAGATACTCTCCACAGAGAATTGTTACAGTGCAGCGGTGCAGACGGGTACTGCTGCCATCCTTGGGGAACCCTGCCTCGCGTCGACGAGAATCGTGACGACGTTGGAATCTCTCCTTTACTTGTGATTAATAAGGCACAATACTCAATACTCATTTATTCATAACCATGTTATACGTCAATACAAAGAAAAAAAAATGGTTATTGGCAATAACTACATTTTTGAGCCTTTTGGAGTGGAAACGTTGGGTCCATGGAGTCTATTAGCTCACCAGCTTTTTATTTTTATTTCAAAAAGGCTGGTCGAAGTATCCCGTGACCAATGAGCTGGCAGCTTCTTTGGCCAAAGGCTAAGTATTGCCATACAACTTAGCAATGCAGCCAGCCTTTTGGGCACGTTGCCGCGGGGCTATGCTCTTGAGGGGCTTTACAATTTGTAATTATTTTTTTATTTTGTATCCCTTAGTTTTCAGTTTTAGTATTTTAAATTAGCTTGTATTTTAGTTTTTAATTTATCTTCATAATTAAATAAATAAACTTATTTCATTTTCCCCGCCCGCCCGGGGCATATTATATATAAATCAAATTATTGAATGTAAGCTCACTGCACGCCTTGGGCAACTGACAATGCAGTGAGTTCCAAATTTTAAAGAAATAAATAAATAAAGAAATATATACGGACAAATCACACAGAATGAGTTAGCCCCAAAGTAAGTTCGAGACTTGTGTAATAGGATACTAACTCAGCGATACCTACTATATTTTATAACAAATACATACGAGTATATAGATAAATATCCAAGTCCCAGGTAATCAAAAAAAGACCATTTTCCATCATGACCCGACCGGGGATCGGACCCGGGACCTCCGGTGTGACAGTCCGGCGTAATGACCGCTATGCCATGAAGGTCGACAGCCAGATCGTTGGGCCATTTTAGCTATTCATTGGATTCCTGATGAAGAAAAAAAAACCCTGCAGACCAAGGAAACGTTGGAAGACCTGCGAAGTTTTAAGAGCAAGTGGAACTTGAAAGGAAAAGAGGGAGACCTTTGCCCAGCAGTGGGACGAGAAAGGTAAAAAAAACCTCTTTCAATGTAAATTAAATACAGAAGCCGGTGTTACGCAGGACAAGTCTCTTTTGCATAAACCAACCGTTTTGCATACAAAAATATTCTGGTAGTCGGCCGCCGCCGCTGTTCGAAAAAATCTTTATTAGATATTTTCAAGGCTTCGCTGGAGGGGAATGAAGTTTATTTTTTGCGTTTGTGGTTTCATAAAAATAGCATCCAGAACAAAAGACAATGATCGCTGTTTTTGCTTTGATATTTTCTTTTAAACATTTATGAAAGAAAAATAGTAGTTTATGCAACTAATACATAATGAGAGGCATTAAAACATGAGTGTGTTCGGCTCGTTTCATAATAGCATCACACTAGCGCCTCTTTTTTACATTCAGTCTAAAACCATAGCCTAATTTAATAGTTTATATTAAAGTAAAACTGTACTATAAAGATTAAAAAGTTATTATTCAACTTGCTCGTAAAGTGAGTCTTATTACATCGAATTTAGGCCATAATGCCATATATATTACAAAGGTATTACGAATATTTTACGAAGGTTTTTGGTAATGAAAATTACCTTACTTTTCTGCAATGCGCCTAGTAACTAACAAGCGTTATGAATTTCACAAAGCATTTTTAATATAGCCGGATAATACATATTTAAGATCAAATAGGAAAAATAACAACAGTTTTTAAATAAGCAAAGATAATGATTTATACAGCAAAGCACTGGCTGTTTGGCGATATACGTACGAGTATAACCATGCGCAGCGTGCACCGCCGCGCGCTGCCAGCGCACGGCGTGCGTATAAAAAACAAGACTACGAGTATATCAAACTCTGTGATATATCTTAGTATGTTGTGTTTGTCAGGTACATTTCCGATTTTCGCTGTGTTAGCATATTAAAATGTCGACTAGTTTGGAAGAAATGTAAATTTAACTCCACCTGTAATAATTAATGAGACGCGTAATGCAAATAATAGTTTATTAAAATAAAACATAAGTATTTGGCGGCATACGAATGTTTTATAAAGTGGAGGAATGACAAAAGGGTGCAATCATTTTCCGAGGTAATTAGATGTTAGAAACATATGATTTTTTTTTACTCGCAACTGTGTTGGTAAACGTTGTATGATACACGTACGTGTGCAGTGCATTTGGTCATTAGGCACACTCGGCTTTATTAGCGCGCTCGCCTTCGGCTCGCGCGCCGACATCGCCTCTTGTGCGTAATTACCAACTTTGCACACTTGTTTCATAATGTACTATTTATTAGTTTACAATAACAAAATACTTTTACCAATATACTTATCCTCCTTTTTATGTTTTCATCGACGAATCATTTACGAGCATCATTCAATCTAAAAAAAAAAATCTTCTGCAAAAAATCAGTGATATTCGTCATTCCATACATTTCAAAAAGAACTTTTCGCCTGAAATTATTATTATGACATTCCGATAAAACTCTGTACACCAAATAACAAAACATCACAGAGAAAATACAATGCGATTTCCTCTTTATTGGGTTCCGTACTTCAAAAGGTAAAAACAGAGTAAACACTTTATTGTCCGTCTGTCAAGACCTTTTTCTTAGAAACGCGTAAAAGTATCTGGTTAAAATTTATATCAAATACGGGTCTACCACGGTCTTACCAGCTATGGGAAAAAACAAAGTTATCTTGGTAATCGAGAGATATGACCGAAAATGTCGAATATTTTCACATAGGTTTAAAAGTTTCTGTGAACATAGGTAGGTACCTAATTAATCAACGAAAGCTTCCAAAGTTTGGGTATTAGTAAAATACGTACCTATTTTAACTAAAATGGACTAAACATGCCAAAATGCTTCAGAGATGACATACAACTCTAAACTTTATCAGAACAGTATAAGAAAATACTAGTTAACTATATGCAGTATTTGCTTCAGCAAACACGAAACACGTAAATCCCAAATCTTATTTGTAAAGAAAACGGAACATTTCTAAAAATAATACATAAATTTTGAGCGAAACGAGATGCTGTGTTTTCTTAATGGAATTAACGGCGTGGAGCTGAACCGGATGGTTCCCAGATAAAGGTTAACGCCCATATAGAAACGCCCATTTAAAAAAAACCGGTCAAGTGCAAGTCAAACTCGTGCACGGAGGGTTCCGTACACGCTAAGCATCTCACATTATAGCTCTAACTAAAAGACCAACTATGTAGTTTCAAAAACAAACTTAACTTTGCAGTTCGATCCCTAAGGTTCATACTGAATCCAGCGCAAAAATAAGTTTGTAACACTTTATTTATATATTTACAATTTTCACATTTATTCCTGTTTAAGTACTGTTAACCCTTGCTTTTTGGCAAGTTTCATAATTGCAGGTCAACGGGAAGTACCCCATAGGTTTAGATTGCTGCCTGAAATCGCAAAATGTGCTAAAATTCGCAACATTTACGGTAACATCTCTTGATCGCGTTGACGTATAATTTTGATTATATTTTTGCTGAAAGAGACCGTGGATCAGAGTATTCGATATTAATTTTAACTTGTTACATATAAGCGTGCCTGAAAAAAAAAAGGTTTGACAGACAGACGGACAGACGGACAACAAAGTGATCTTATAAGGGTTCCGTTCTTGCCTTTTGAGGTACGGAACCCTAAAAACAGTGTACTACCTAACTCAGTTTATCCTTTCAACTATCCGTGTGTCTGTCTCTCAAGGGCTTTAAGAGATTACTGTACCTAACTAGAAAATCAGTAAATAAAAAAAATTGAGTGTGTATCATAACTAAGACGGTTACGTCATTCTTGTAGCCATTATTATTATTTATATTATTAATATAATAATCTTTTTAGCCATACGATAGTAACTTAAACATTTAAATAGGCTGCTTCTGTGTAAGCTCGCTAGACCTCATCTCTGTTCTCGGGCAAGATTGTGGTAAAGAGCAAAATCATCTTCAAAAAAATTCTGAGAAATAGAAAATTGATACTTTGCAGTTCATTTGCTTAGAAAGACTGTTAAATGTCAAGAATTGTAATAAATTCTCTGTTTCCCTCTTAGTCGTGCCCTCTAGCGTGATAATCACAGTATTAATATACTATTAAAAAGTAAACATCTTTCGTTTCCATGAGCGCCGAGGTTTATTTGCGCGTATGTATCCGCTGGAGGTATTTTATTTTATTACTTTAATGGATTCTGTGTGCTCGTGAGTTCAAAGTGTATGTGCTTCATATTGCTTCGATGCATGCTGTAAATGTATATTTAGGCTCTACTTTGAGAACTATGGTGGCACAGCCACACATGTAGTCTTAAACTTTTTCTTTCTTTTCTTAGTCGTGTAAAAATACGACTGACCAAAAAAGGAGTGTTATTTCAGGGTTCATGTATATGATTCTATGTATGTAAGTTTCTATATTGCATCGTAAGTCCTGAACAGCCTAACAGATTTTGATGAGTGTTTGAGGTATTTTTAGATTCCTCCGCATTCGGAGGAATGTAAGGAAATAATATGTAAGGAATAATAGGATGATATAATGTAAGGAATTCGAAATAATCTAAAATGAATAGACTATATGCAAAATCGCGGCAAAATTATTTATCATGCTTTATTGTATCTGTGTTATGCCTATGTATGAGTACATTAAAAACACTACCCTCCCCCTCCCCCCTTCCCCCCTTGAAACGTGTCCCGTTTTACAAATTTTCTGAATTCTTAGGAAAACTATAATAGTTAGGACAAAATTATCAAAGGCTACTTATTTATCAATAAATTACCCATAAGTTCCTACATTTATTTTGATATGAGTGATAGTTTCAAAGCTATGGTGCGTCAAAGTTTACTAAAAATCAGCACTTAAGCAAAAATAAATCTTGTTACACAAGTAACAATTATGTTCATTATTTTTTACAAGAAAGGAGATTCGATTGAATTTATTATTTGTAACAAATTAGTATCGTCATCACTATCTTCTACAGTTTTTCTGAAGTAACCAAGGCCCCCTGACAATGTATATGTCGTGGGCCGATCGATATATTGGCCAGATCACGATGTGGCTGGACGCTTCTTGAAACGCCGGCACTTCGTGATTTGGCCGGCCATATCAAGATGTGCCCAATCAAAAGTTGGGCAGATCGACGAGAATAACATTTTTGTCGATATTCCCATCTCAGCACTGGGCGGATCGTGAAGTAGTTGCATTCAGCTAGCGTCTTGTTTGTTTATTCGCGCTTTTGGTGAAAATAATACCAAATAATAAAAAAGTAGGGTGACCATGCAGCGGGATTCTTCAGACTACTATTGGAGTTCAAAATACGACGTGATGGAAACTTCAGACAAAGATTTCTTAATATTAAAAAAAAAAAAACTGCTGATGCACTGTTCGCATCGGTCGCATAAGAAGAATATTTTGATATTTTAACTGAAGTCTACAAGGCTGTTGGGCATGGTGGCAGAGAAAAAATGATTTATAATATTAAAGACAAATTGCACATACCTACCAAAAAAAAACTTTTATTCGCCATAAACCTTGTACACAAACGATATTCCCTAGTATAGCTGGGCAAATCGTCAAACGATCTTCGAACGATATGGCCGGTGTAGAATGGCCAGATCATGAAGTGCCGGCGTTTCAAGAAGCGTCCAGCCACATCGTGATCTGGCCAATATATCGATCGGCCCACGACATACACATGGTGGAGCAACTCAATTCAGCTTTGAAATATCCACATATGTTTTCACACGCTTTTTCGTAGTAACATGATCCAATTTTCAGTATCGACTGTGGAGCTGGTGATGCTGGTGGTATATATGTGTAATAAAAAGTTATTTTTCTTTTTCCATTCTAAGTTTTATGGGTATTATTTAAATTGTGATTTTTCGCTGGTTATAAATTTTCAATCAACTTTGACGTAGGTACCATAGCTTTGAAACTACGACTCGTATCAAAATAAATGTAAAAACTTATTTGTGGGTAATTTATTGATAAATAATGTAGCCTTTGATCATTTTGTCCTAACTTGTATAGTTTTCCTAAGAATTCAGAAAATTTGTAAAACGGGACACGTTTCAAGAGGGGAAGACGGGACTCCGAAGGCGGGGGATTTTTAATGTATTCATACATAGGCATAGCACAGATACAATAAAGTATGATAGATAATTTTGCTAAATTTTCCCTACATTGAAATCTAGAATGAATATACTAATAGGCTATGTGAGTTGTCAGTCGTGTTTTTTATTTTTTATAATTCGCTTGTTTGAGGGATAAAACGTCTAAAACAGTGTTTCTTTGTCTTATTAGGAAAGTTAAGTACAACAGGAAAATCCATTATGAAATAAAATTACATAAATTTCAGCTTAAAGGTACCACGGAAATTAATAGCTGACAATAATTTTCAGACTTCCGCCATTTTGTTGAGTTCAACTTGTTTGTTTTTGTTGAAAACTTGGACAGTTTAACTCAGTAAAGACGGTAACAAATTCTTGTATGAATGTATGTCTTTCGAGACATTTTAACTCTTATTTACACGATTGACCAAAAAAGGAGTGTTATGTTTTTATTAGGGTGTATGTATGTATGTGTCCTACTTTTCTTCAAAAAAGGCGACAAAACCTTATTGAAGAATTATAGGCCTATCTCACTTCTGAGCCATGTCTACAAACTGTTTTCGAGAGTCATTACGAATCGTCTCGCTCGCAGGTTCGACGACTTCCAGCCTCCCGAACAAGCCGGTTTCCGAAAAGGCTTTAGTACCGTAGACCACTTACATACGCTGCGGCAGATTATACAGAAGACTGAGGAGTATAATCAGCCCTTATGCTTGGCGTTCGTGGACTACGAGAAAGCCTTCGATTCGATCGAGACCTGGGCTGTGCTACAGTCTCTCCAACGGTGCCAAATTGACTATCGATATATCGAAGCGCTGAAGTGTTTGTACGAAAACGCCACCATGTCGGTCCGTCTCCAGGATCAAGGCTCGAAACCTATCCAGTTGAAGCGAGGGGTGAGACAGGGAGACGTTATATCTCCGAAACTGTTCACCGCCGCCCTGGAAGATGTCTTCAAGCTTCTGGACTGGAGCGGACTCGGTATCAATATCAACGGCGAGTACCTCACTCACCTTCGATTCGCTGACGATATCGTAGTCATGGCTGAGACCTTGGAAGACCTAGGCACAATGCTCGATGGCCTCTGTAGAGCCTCTCAACAAGTGGGTCTAAAAATGAACATGGATAAGACGAAAATCATGTCTAATATCCGTGTCGCACCCACTCCTCTAAAGGTTGGAGACTCTACACTCGAAGTTGTTGACAATTACGTATACCTGGGACAAACAGTTCAGTTAGGTAAGTCCAACTTCGAGAAAGAGGTCAACCGTCGAATCCAACTCGGCTGGGCAGCGTTCGGGAAGCTTCGCGATATCTTCTCGTCCAAAATACCGCAGTGTCTCAAGACTAAGGTCTTTGACCAGTGTGTGTTGCCAGTAATGACATACGGAACAGAGACGTGGTCGCTTACTATGGGCCTCATAAGAAGGCTCAAGGTCACCCAAAGGGCGATGGAGCGCGCTATGCTCGGAATTTCCCTGCGTGATCGTATCTTGGTAATCGAGAGATATGACCGAAAATGTCGAATATCACACAGGTTTAAAAGTTTCTGTGAACATAGGTAGGTACCTAATTAATCAACGAAAGCTTCCAAAGTTTGGGTATTAGTAAAATACGTACCTATTTTAACTAAAATGGACTAAACATGCCAAAATGCTTCAGAGATGACATACAACTCTAAACTTTATCAGAACAGTATAAGAAAATACTAGTTAACTATATGCAGTATTTGCTTCAGCAAACACGAAACACGTAAATCCCAAATCTTATTTGTAAAGAAAACGGAACATTTCTAAAAATAATACATAAATTTTGAGCGAAACGAGATGCTGTGTTTTCTTAATGGAATTAACGGCGTGGAGCTGAACCGGATGGTTCCCAGATAAAGGTTAACGCCCATATAGAAACGCCCATTTAAAAAAACCGGTCAAGTGCAAGTCAAACTCGTGCACGGAGGGTTCCGTACACGCTAAGCATCTCACATTATAGCTCTAACTAAAAGACCAACTATGTAGTTTCAAAAACAAACTTAACTTTGCAGTTCGATCCCTAAGGTTCATACTGAATCCAGCGCAAAAATAAGTTTGTAACACTTTATTTATATATTTACAATTTTCACATTTATTCCTGTTTAAGTACTGTTAACCCTTGCTTTTTGGCAAGTTTCATAATTGCAGGTCAACGGGAAGTACCCCATAGGTTTAGATTGCTGCCTGAAATCGCAAAATGTGCTAAAATTCGCAACATTTACGGTAACATCTCTTGATCGCGTTGACGTATAATTTTGATTATATTTTTGCTGAAAGAGACCGTGGATCAGAGTATTCGATATTAATTTTAACTTGTTACATATAAGCGTGCCTGAAAAAAAAAAGGTTTGACAGACAGACGGACAGACGGACAACAAAGTGATCTTATAAGGGTTCCGTTCTTGCCTTTTGAGGTACGGAACCCTAAAAACAGTGTACTACCTAACTCAGTTTATCCTTTCAACTATCCGTGTGTCTGTCTCTCAAGGGCTTTAAGAGATTACTGTACCTAACTAGAAAATCAGTAAATAAAAAAAATTGTGTGTGTATCATAACTAAGACGGTTACGTCATTCTTGTAGCCATTATTATTATTTATATTATTAATATAATAATCTTTTTAGCCATACGATAGTAACTTAAACATTTAAATAGGCTGCTTCTGTGTAAGCTCGCTAGACCTCATCTCTGTTCTCGGGCAAGATTGTGGTAAAGAGCAAAATCATCTTCAAAAAAATTCTGAGAAATAGAAAATTGATACTTTGCAGTTCATTTGCTTAGAAAGACTGTTAAATGTCAAGAATTGTAATAAATTCTCTGTTTCCCTCTTAGTCGTGCCCTCTAGCGTGATAATCACAGTATTAATATACTATTAAAAAGTAAACATCTTTCGTTTCCATGAGCGCCGAGGTTTATTTGCGCGTATGTATCCGCTGGAGGTATTTTATTTTATTACTTTAATGGATTCTGTGTGCTCGTGAGTTCAAAGTGTATGTGCTTCATATTGCTTCGATGCATGCTGTAAATGTATATTTAGGCTCTACTTTGAGAACTATGGTGGCACAGCCACACATGTAGTCTTAAACTTTTTCTTTCTTTTCTTAGTCGTGTAAAAATACGACTGACCAAAAAAGGAGTGTTATTTCAGGGTTCATGTATATGATTCTATGTATGTAAGTTTCTATATTGCATCGTAAGTCCTGAACAGCCTAACAGATTTTGATGAGTGTTTGAGGTATTTTTAGATTCCTCCGCATTCGGAGGAATGTAAGGAAATAATATGTAAGGAATAATAGGATGATATAATGTAAGGAATTCGAAATAATCTAAAATGAATATTAGACTATATGCAAAATCGCGGCAAAATTATTTATCATGCTTTATTGTATCTGTGTTATGCCTATGTATGAGTACATTAAAAACACTACCCTCCCCCTCCCCCCTTCCCCCCTTGAAACGTGTCCCGTTTTACAAATTTTCTGAATTCTTAGGAAAACTATAATAGTTAGGACAAAATTATCAAAGGCTACTTATTTATCAATAAATTACCCATAAGTTCCTACATTTATTTTGATATGAGTGATAGTTTCAAAGCTATGGTGCGTCAAAGTTTACTAAAAATCAGCACTTAAGCAAAAATAAATCTTGTTACACAAGTAACAATTATGTTCATTATTTTTTACAAGAAAGGAGATTCGATTGAATTTATTATTTGTAACAAATTAGTATCGTCATCACTATCTTCTACAGTTTTTCTGAAGTAACCAAGGCCCCCTGACAATGTATATGTCGTGGGCCGATCGATATATTGGCCAGATCACGATGTGGCTGGACGCTTCTTGAAACGCCGGCACTTCGTGATTTGGCCGGCCATATCAAGATGTGCCCAATCAAAAGTTGGGCAGATCGACGAGAATAACATTTTTGTCGATATTCCCATCTCAGCACTGGGCGGATCGTGAAGTAGTTGCATTCAGCTAGCGTCTTGTTTGTTTATTCGCGCTTTTGGTGAAAATAATACCAAATAATAAAAAAGTAGGGTGACCATGCAGCGGGATTCTTCAGACTACTATTGGAGTTCAAAATACGACGTGATGGAAACTTCAGACAAAGATTTCTTAATATTAAAAAAAAAAAAACTGCTGATGCACTGTTCGCATCGGTCGCATAAGAAGAATATTTTGATATTTTAACTGAAGTCTACAAGGCTGTTGGGCATGGTGGCAGAGAAAAATGATTTATAATATTAAAGACAAATTGCACATACCTACCAAAAAAAAAACTTTTATTCGCCATAAACCTTGTACACAAACGATATTCCCTAGTATAGCTGGGCAAATCGTCAAACGATCTTCGAACGATATGGCCGGTGTAGAATGGCCAGATCATGAAGTGCCGGCGTTTCAAGAAGCGTCCAGCCACATCGTGATCTGGCCAATATATCGATCGGCCCACGACATACACATGGTGGAGCAACTCAATTCAGCTTTGAAATATCCACATATGTTTTCACACGCTTTTTCGTAGTAACATGATCCAATTTTCAGTATCGACTGTGGAGCTGGTGATGCTGGTGGTATATATGTGTAATAAAAAGTTATTTTTCTTTTTCCATTCTAAGTTTTATGGGTATTATTTAAATTGTGATTTTTCGCTGGTTATAAATTTTCAATCAACTTTGACGTAGGTACCATAGCTTTGAAACTACGACTCGTATCAAAATAAATGTAAAAACTTATTTGTGGGTAATTTATTGATAAATAATGTAGCCTTTGATCATTTTGTCCTAACTTGTATAGTTTTCCTAAGAATTCAGAAAATTTGTAAAACGGGACACGTTTCAAGAGGGGAAGACGGGACTCCGAAGGCGGGGGATTTTTAATGTATTCATACATAGGCATAGCACAGATACAATAAAGTATGATAGATAATTTTGCTAAATTTTCCCTACATTGAAATCTAGAATGAATATACTAATAGGCTATGTGAGTTGTCAGTCGTGTTTTTTATTTTTTATAATTCGCTTGTTTGAGGGATAAAACGTCTAAAACAGTGTTTCTTTGTCTTATTAGGAAAGTTAAGTACAACAGGAAAATCCATTATGAAATAAAATTACATAAATTTCAGCTTAAAGGTACCACGGAAATTAATAGCTGACAATAATTTTCAGACTTCCGCCATTTTGTTGAGTTCAACTTGTTTGTTTTTGTTGAAAACTTGGACAGTTTAACTCAGTAAAGACGGTAACAAATTCTTGTATGAATGTATGTCTTTCGAGACATTTTAACTCTTATTTACACGATTGACCAAAAAGGAGTGTTATGTTTTTATTAGGGTGTATGTATGTATGTGTCCTACTTTTCTTCAAAAAAGGCGACAAAACCTTATTGAAGAATTATAGGCCTATCTCACTTCTGAGCCATGTCTACAAACTGTTTTCGAGAGTCATTACGAATCGTCTCGCTCGCAGGTTCGACGACTTCCAGCCTCCCGAACAAGCCGGTTTCCGAAAAGGCTTTAGTACCGTAGACCACTTACATACGCTGCGGCAGATTATACAGAAGACTGAGGAGTATAATCAGCCCTTATGCTTGGCGTTCGTGGACTACGAGAAAGCCTTCGATTCGATCGAGACCTGGGCTGTGCTACAGTCTCTCCAACGGTGCCAAATTGACTATCGATATATCGAAGCGCTGAAGTGTTTGTACGAAAACGCCACCATGTCGGTCCGTCTCCAGGATCAAGGCTCGAAACCTATCCAGTTGAAGCGAGGGGTGAGACAGGGAGACGTTATATCTCCGAAACTGTTCACCGCCGCCCTGGAAGATGTCTTCAAGCTTCTGGACTGGAGCGGACTCGGTATCAATATCAACGGCGAGTACCTCACTCACCTTCGATTCGCTGACGATATCGTAGTCATGGCTGAGACCTTGGAAGACCTAGGCACAATGCTCGATGGCCTCTGTAGAGCCTCTCAACAAGTGGGTCTAAAAATGAACATGGATAAGACGAAAATCATGTCTAATATCCGTGTCGCACCCACTCCTCTTAAGGTTGGAGACTCTACACTCGAAGTTGTTGACAATTACGTATACCTGGGACAAACAGTTCAGTTAGGTAAGTCCAACTTCGAGAAAGAGGTCAACCGTCGAATCCAACTCGGCTGGGCAGCGTTCGGGAAGCTTCGCGATATCTTCTCGTCCAAAATACCGCAGTGTCTCAAGACTAAGGTCTTTGACCAGTGTGTGTTGCCAGTAATGACATACGGAACAGAGACGTGGTCGCTTACTATGGGCCTCATAAGAAGGCTCAAGGTCACCCAAAGGGCGATGGAGCGCGCTATGCTCGGAATTTCCCTGCGTGATCGAATCAGAAATGAGGAGATCCGTAGGAGAACTAAAGTAACCGATATAGCCCGCAGAATCGCCAAACTTAAGTGGCAGTGGGCGGGGCACATAGCTCGCAGAACAGATAGCCGTTGGGGCAGAAAAGTTCTCGAGTGGCGACCACGAACCGGAAAACGTAGTGTTGGCAGGCCTCCCACTCGGTGGACCGACGACCTGGTGAAGGTCGCGGGTTGCGCATGGTTGCGGGCAGCGCAGGACCGGTCATTGTGGAAATCCTTGGGGGAGGCCTTTGTCCAGCAGTGGACGTCTTTCGGCTGAGAGAAGAAGAAGAAGATGTATGTATGTAAGTTTCTTTATTCCACCATAAGTCCTGAACGGCTTAACAGATTTTGATGTGAGAGGTATTTTTAGATTCCTTGCATTCCTCCGAGTGACATAGGCTATATGACGTCGTAGTTTGTAGCTTTGAGACATAATATATTATGATTTAATAATTAGTTATCGACGTGAAAAAGAGCCTTCTTTGAAGGCCAAGTTTCAATAAAAAAAATTTACTTTGACTTTGACTTCACCATAAAAACAAAATTGCGGATTATATATGCGATAAAAAGCAGACCAAAAAAATAAAATTTGATAAACCTTATCGAAAAGGGTATCAAATTGAAGGGCTTTAAAAGGCGATTACAAAAATGTATATATTTTATATGTTTGTATGTACCTTTTGAGTAAAAACTTGTCAGTCGTGTATTTTCACACGACTGACCAAAAAAGGAGTGTTATGTTTACAGGGTTCATGTATGTATGTATGTAATTTCTTTATTCCACCATAAGTCCTGAACGGCTTAACAGATTTTGATGTGAGAGGTATTGTTAGATTCCTTGCATTCCTCCGAGTGACATAGGCTATATGACGTCGTAGTTTGTAGCTTTGAGACATAATATATTATGATTTAATAATTAGTTATCGACGTGAAAAAGAGCCTTCTTTGAAGGCCAAGTTTCAATAAAAAATTTTGACTTTGACTTTTGACTTTGACTTTGACTTCACCATAAAAACAAAATGGCGGATTATATATGCGATAAATAGCAGACCAAAAAAATAAAATTTGATCAATCTTATCGAATGGGGTATAAAATTGAAGGGCTTTAAAAGGCGATTACAAAAATGTATATAACTTATATGTTTGTATGTACCTTTTGAGTAAAAACTTGTCAGTCGTGTATTTTATTTTTAATAATTAGCTTGTTTATCAATCAATATAGGTAAAATTCTTCCATTACTGAGTGACTGACAGACAACGTAGTAGTAAGCTGAAATTTAATATTTAACAAACAACAATAAGAGAAAATTTCCCAAAATTCCCATAGGAACAAAGTCTTGAGCCGAAATATATGTGCTTAAATATTTTAGATTGTAAATTTATACAATACTAGCTTTTGCCCGCGGCTTCGCCCGCGTGAATTTCCCACGGGAACAGTGCTTTTTCCCGGGATAAAAAGTAGCCTATGTGCTATTCCAGGTCATTATCTACCTCTGTACCAAATTTCATCGAAATCCGTCCAGTAGATTTTGCGTGATTGAGTAACAAACATCCTCACAAACTCACAGACTCACAAACTCACAAACTCACAAACTCACAAACTCACAAATTCACAAACTCACAAACTCACATCCAAACTTTCGCATTTATAATATTAGTATGGATTATATAAAAAGTACGTTTATACACACATGTAAGACATATAAAAATATAGGTATGCCTGCATCAAATTTATTTGTTAACTCAACAGTACGTAATACCAAGTTTTTCCACAAAAAAAACATTTTTATTTAAATTTTCTATAAGCTGAAGCTAAAAAATCAACGAGACGAAAATGCATCATTATCAATACAAATTTATGAAATTTCGTACCAAAAAACGAATTCTATACACACGATTTCATAAATTGTATTTTATTTTGTAAAAAATGGTGATTGATTTACCTATTAAGTGGTTACCGAAAATGAGATGGTCTGATGAATTGTCGGCCTTTGATAGGCGTTGGCCAAAATACCGCAGTGTCTCAAGACCGTCTTTGACCGTCGCGGGACGCGCATGGATGCGGGCAGCGCAAGACCGGTCGTTGTGGAAATCCTTGGGGGAGGCCTTTGTCCAGCAGTGGACGTCTTACGGCTGAGAGAGAGAGAGACAGTAAGTGGCAGCAGCAAGCGAGCGATAAAGTTAGTTAAAGAGATAGGAGGCTTTTGCCCAGCACTGGGACCTATTGTCTAAATAACAATAAAAGTTGCCCAGCAGTGGGTAGTAGAAAGCTGACGATAATGATGAGGTGAAAATCCTGGCACAAACCTAGGACGAAGTCAACTTGGTCTAGAAATTTTCTTGTAATAAGTAGGTGTAAGCTGTGTACCAAAATAAATACCAATTCAAAAAATCTAATGTAAACTTATACCAAGTGTAAGTTTACATAATGGTTTTCACATATTTAACCAAAAATAACCAATACCTATATATATCCATTTACCATTTTATCTTCCTGTGACACTAATTCCCAAACCACAGATTTATCTAGTTTGGGAATTACTAAACATATATTTTTAAGATATCTTTTTTTATGTTTTCTTTAACATGGGTAATGTCAAGATTGGTCCCTCTGCGATGCTCCCCACCACTCGAGATACAGGTTGGTTCCTAGTTCGATGGTGGGTTGCTGACCTAGGGGATCGAACTGATAATACAGCGTATGCTATAAGCCTAAAATGTTATTCTGAAAATAATCAATAAATATATTTTTATATTTATATTTTAAAAATACTAGAGTGGGTATTATTGAAATAAATATCGTGAAAGATCCTGTATTTTGTAATGTTACCAAAACTTTCCAAGTGGATCAAATCGTTAGTATTTTTACAAAAAGACATAAATCAAACAACATGGCGGATGGGTAACACGTACAACGTAAATCCATACATTTTGTATGACACGATCCATTGCAGACGAGTAATCAAAACCAAATCTATTCAGCTTAGATAACGGTTTGTTGAATATTTCACGTTTCCGATCCGATTTCTCTCTGTTCTGTTCACCCTTTGGCAAATAGAAAAGTGTTTTTACCCGATTGCGAAAAAAAAGTTATTTTATTCGCGCGTATTTTGTATGTTTGTATGTAATATTCTTTATTATTTACTTTATTTACACAGCCGTTTGGAAGATATGAGGATATCCTCCAAACGGCTGTGTAGATATATTCGTCACGACAGCCTAAATGAATCTTAGGTAAGTGCCGTAAAAAAACTATCATGGCGGCTATGAGATGCTATTATTAGAAGTGAAAAAAAAACTTTAATATGGAATTATAAATGCGTAAATATACTTCTTCTTTTGCAGCAGAACATAAGCCTCCTCTAATGCACGCCAAGCTTCTCAGTCTTGTGTAATCCTGGTAGAGAATGTATATGGCGTTAAGTCCACCTTTTGTACATAATTTTTATAATTAGTGCAATAAAGTCTTAAATAAATAAATAAATCTTTTTCATAAAGGCCCTCCAACTTTGCCGAAGTCGTCACTCCAACGGGCAGCTGGTTTGCCTTGTTTTATGCGACCCATCCACGGTCTCCAGTTCAGCATCTTTTGGCCCCTATCTTCCGTCCTCCCTACGGCATATGCGACCTGCCCAGTCACTTCAGAGTAGCAACCAACAAAAAAGTTCTGCCAATGTCTGTTACTTATGCTTTCTAATTTCGGTGTTGCGTTCTCGATTTCTTAGGGTAATTCCTAGCATGGCTCTTTCCATAACCCGTTGCACCACTTTTAGACTGTACCATGCATTTTACAGTAAGGGTCCAGGTCTGGCAGCCGTAGTAGGTCATTACGGGAAAGATGCATTGGTCAAATAATCTACGTTTGAGGCTCATTGGTGATTCCCCTTTAAAGACGTCGTCCAACTTCCCGAATGCAGCCTATCCCAATAGGGTCCGCTTACTCACCTCTACCAATTGGGAGTTTTTGTCTATGGTGAGCATTTATCCATAAACATATACATACTAAAAACTGAACATTAATAAGTTAATAGTAAAAAAAATTTTTTAAAAAGCTTTTATTGTTACTTTCAAGAAACCCTTTCATTTGATATAGTCGGGGCTGTGAATTTTCAGTTGTATAGAGGTGGTCACATTAAATCCTACGATGGTGATTTTTTTAAACTACATAGATTATGATATTACAACTGCAAATTTAAGTGTAAAAAAAATCACCACCGCCGTTTTTTTTAAACGCTATTATAAGATTCATATTGTTATAACTCTCAAACAAAAAATCCTACCAGGGTGATTTTTTGTTACATGTTTCCTTACGAATAATAAAAGCTTGATTTAAAAAATCACCAATAAATAACAATCCGAAATGGATTTTTTAATGAGTTGTAATTTTTATACTTTAAAAACATCCTGTACAAAAACAAAAAATCCAGCAATGGTGACTTTTATATATTATTCGTATACTATTGTAATGAACCATATCCTCAATGTTTATAAGGGTGACTACAACAGTTTTTTTTTATTAACTTTTAATTTTTTTTTTTTAATTCTACAGTCGAGAAAATTGTTATTCGTATACATAATGTGAATTATTCAATCTTAATTTTAAAAAATGACTCATGTTTATGAACCCAATTTCCTGTAATTAAATAAAAACCATATTGACATTTATAACGTTAAAAATACATTTTATGACTAGAAAGCCTTATTATAAACCGGCCAACTTTTATTTACAGGTAAATGAAATCTTATTAATTAATTGTGAACAGTAATCTCTATTGTAAACTTTTTTGTTTACGAGCAATTCAGTATAGTTTATTTACCCCTCCCATTTCATATCGGATCATCAAAATTCTTTTTTTTTATATAAGGATGTCTAAAAACATCAAAATAATGTTAAGTATAAGAATCATGGTTGTAGGAATTTGTCGGTGAAAAAAATTGTAGAAATGCATTACAAATAACTGTTCCGCCTTCTTGGATGGTCCGCCATTTTGGATTAAGAATGACGTCACATACTAAATCATGCATTGTCATCCAAACTAAACGTGTGTACAAAATTTCAGCTCAATCAGTTGAAGATATCTACTTCAAAATTGGGTTCTAAAGATTCCACCAGAACGAACATACTTACATACATTGCAAGTTAGATAAAAGCATTTAATTTTAAAAATATTGCTAGATGCTAGCTTAGTTTATAATTAAGTACCTAAGTACTAATAAAATGAAGTACTAATAAAAGAATGCAGTCAGGCAGTTTATTCATGACCATCACCACTCGTTAGCATGCATAAAATGTTTTTATTTAAGTAGGTAATAAAAGTACAGTAAACAGCATGTTAAGTTGCCATTTATATACCTCTACACGATGGATAGATGTATTTTGTTGACTGTACACTACAAAAATAGACTACAACAATAGCTATTGTATACATTGATTTGATTTTGAGTAATATTTGGTCAGTAGCATTAACATATCGGCGAATTAATCAACATACATCTTCATATACATAGTCTAGATTTACGAATAAGTTTTTGTTTGTTTGTTTTGTTACATTTTTGAGCTGTAGTAGGTATGAAATGTAAATTAGTAATTGTGAATATTTGAATTTAATAATTATTGAGCTTGTGACCGCGAACTTCATCCGCGCTTAATTTACTATTGTTAATATTTCAGGTTCTAAGTGACATATCAACATAAAACTTATGCCAAATTTTAGGTTAGACCTTCAACAATACAACTCTGAAAACCGCATCAAATTTTGTCACGTAGTTTTTGCGTGATGCGCGCACAAACAGACTAACGCACAGAAAGACGGCCAAAAAGTCTAAAATAAATCGTTTTGGCTTCTATTGGCCCTATAAAGACCCTATTTTTTTTAAAGCACGCTGGCACAATATTTTTACCTACTTTTATTTTGATATGGAAAATTTGACTGAAATAAAGATTATTTATTTTATTTTATTTTGTAACACTAGCTTTCGCCTGCGTGAATTTCCCACGGGAACCGTGCCTTTTCCCGGGATAAAATGTATCCTATGTCCTTCTCCGTACTTCTAACTATGTGTATTCGAAATTTCAGGAAGATTGGTTCAGTAGATAAAGCGTGAAGAGGTAACAAACAAATAAACAAACAAACTCACTTTCACATTTATAATATTAGCTAGGATATGGGATTATGGGCCTAAAAATACGTGGTAATAAGACACACTTATATTTATATTTGTCTGGTATTTTTAGAACCAATTTATCTATCATATCACTCTTGACGTCCAATTTCAGACGAATCTCTAAGAAATATACACACTATTTTACAGCATGATAAGACGATTAAGATACGAGATACGTTCATCCGTACAGATAGATAGATAAAAAATCTTTGAAATTTATTTTCTTCCATGTTTAGATTTACTTGAGACGTTTCATAAATTTGGAAGACAACATGACATTCCTTTTTAAAAATCTAATAGGTATAAGATTTTTTTTTTTTTAAAAGTATTACAAACTTTCAAAAAAAATATGCAGAATCACCGCTTTATTTTTTAAGAAAATTTTTTTTTTCTGTTCGTACACCAAAACGTTCCCTCAAACGTTTAGTCCCCTCAACGGCTTCAGTCGAAAGGTGTCTATCAAAACAATCCCCAACCTGACCTATGTTTGTGCTTTTAACATTATTAGCAAACACATTTAGATGTCAACATTAACATAAAGTAGCTAAAATGTGTCTAGCTAAAAATATTGCCTAGCTCTACTAAAATATTGGCTCTCTCTCTAAAATATTGGCTTTTAATATCGTACCCTTTCTCAGACTTTTCCTTTTTGTAACTATGCTATGGTAGGTTGACGAAGGTTTAAACTTTTTATTACTAATCCTAACTTCCTAACTAATATTATTAATGTGAAAGTGAGTTTGTTTGTTTGTTACCTCTTCACACTTTATCTACTGAACCAATCTTTCTGAAATTACGCATATACATAGTTGGAAGTACTGAGAAGGACATAGGGTACCTTTTATCCCGGGAAAACCAATGTTCCCGTGTGAAATTCATGCGGACGAAGCCACGGGAAACAGCTAGAATATGATATAATAGGTATTTCATGAGAAGTATTCTTCAAAGCGCATACATTTTCAAGCGCAACTTTGAAGCGCACCTTTCGATAAATTGATTTCGTCAAATAGTTTAGGTGCGCTTCATTTGGTGCGCTTGAAAATAAATGCGCTTCGACGACTCATTATATCTATTTTGACATTAGACATTTAATTAGTCTGATTAGATAATAGTAATTGGAAATGTTAATACTGTCAAAGTAAGTCTGTATCAAAGGAGAGGATATTAGATCCATGTGTACTGTCTCCGAGGTAATCATGACCATGTATAAACTAGACTAATAGCTTATTTTCTCGACTTTGCCCGCTTGAATTTAGTTTTTCCTATTTTCCTAAGGGGTAGAATTTCCAAAATGCCTATCCTTAAAGGCTACGCAAAAAATTAAATAAGTATATAAACATTTATTTCAACAAGGCTATATATTTTATCGATGAAATTAAAATTCTGTTGCTTTTTTTCAGTTCATTCGTATCGTTTTCAAAATACTCGGGGTCATGATAATTATTTCCAAGAAGTCCGTTCTTGTCATTTTCCATACATTTCGGATATTTCATTAAAAAAATCGTATTTAAATCAGTCGTGTAAAAAAATCTTGATTTAGTTCTATAGACCCAACTTTTTTGCCTACTTATTTAAATTAAATGTGGAAAATAGTGAAGTGTAATAATGGAGGATTTTCCGAGACCCAAATAAAAAAAAATAGTTTCAGATGACTTCATTGACGGCGCTTAGTAAAAGGCGAGTCCATAGAAAAAGCAAAAATGCACGAGAAGGGCATTTAAAAAAAATAAAACCTAATAAAAATAAACATCTAAAAAGTATCAATATTGTGATTTGTACAACTGTCAAACTGTTAGATGTTTTTTTTTCTGCCTCTGGTTGACAAGAAAAACCGCACAATACAGGTACAGCCAATATACGACCTGGCTTTTTATAAAACGCCACCTGTTGAAACTTTTTTATAGGTACTGATTTTTTTTTCTTAATTTAGCTGTCAGAAAATCGCTCATTGTAGCGCAGATTGCTAGTAATCTTAAAACAAAAATTGAACTTTTATGCACATTTTGCTATAATGTCCTGTCAGTAATCATCACCACAGAATAAATAACAGTCATCATGCAGAGTAATCTAACCGAAAAAACCCTATTCTTAAGGGATAATGACTCGTAATATGGGTTGCCATAATCTGGTCTAAGATTGCATCTTTTTTATAAATGGACCTATTTTTTACTCTTTATGAGATAGGTTCTAGCGAAGGTAAAATATTTGCAAACTATTCTATGAAAAAAATAATATTGTTAATTAAGTTTTATTCTACTCCATGATAACTTTCTTTCCAGCATTGGTAGGTTGGTTTCAGAACTCTTAAAAGGCTTTGCTAAGCCAGGTAAATAGTAAAATATCGATTATTTTGTGGTTGTAAGGGCTCGCGAGGTCTACTGTTCTCTATTAAAATGTACTCAAAGTACTCCACCCGAAAAATAAGTAACTAATTTTCTGAAAGGCAAGCTCAAATAACTAATTAGTAAAAATAGAGTTCAATTTAACTTAGTGTATTTTTTTTCTTTAAAACCAGACTAATGGTCTTCCTATGATCTCATTGACAAAAACCTACTTTATTTTATTAGTAGAAATATCAGGTTTATTTTTATAGTTATGTTGTTTACATTTATGTAAGAATAAACTTAAATATTGCAGAGAATTCTCCTCAGGACTTTAAGAATGTGTAATACCTAAGCGGTTGTGTTATAAACTGATAAAAAACTAACAAAACAAACAAGAATATTCTAGAAAAATATACGTTAAACAGTCTTGCCAACTTAAACTGAGTTAATAATAAAAATGCGTTGCATCCAGAATAGAATGCAGAATATAACCGTTTTCCAAGAATGGTTTTAAAAATAAAATGCAATTTAGCTGAGTAGTTCTAGAACGCTTTACGTTTATTACTTTTTATACACTCTTAATGCAGTTTAAAATCTGATCTCGTCTGAATAGAATCACCTCGATGCTTTGTTATTATTACAAGTCTTGTCTAGTGATGTTCCAAGATTATCCGGTACGTTCTTGAAATATCCGATTTGCAAACTGGATAAAACATAAATCGGATCCGACAATTGACTGGAGCAATCCGTAGAGAAATTCAACGAATTTGCGACTTAATTTTAAGAGATTTTCTCGTTTTTCGTGATTTTTTTTTATTGACAGCTCAAAGTTTGACTTTTCTGTAAGTAACTTAAGGTAAAGTTATTTATTAAAAATATTATTATAAAATATTATGTAAATTGAAGATAAAATATGAATTCCACCTATGATGATATGAAAGCAGATTTAAAAATATCTCCAACTGAATAACTATAAAAGTTTGAAAGCTGATGTTTGTAATATATTGGGTAAAACTAAACGCAGGCTGTTTGTAATATATTGGGTAAAACTAAACGCAGGCGTTTCCTGTTATCGCCGCCAGGCGTTTTGGGGTTCTCACATTGCTCGGGTGTAAGAATGGCTCGCGGACGGTCGCCATTGTCCCATGCGATATCGGTTTGATTTTTAATACGCGAGAGGTCCCGCGTTCTTTGATTGCTAATTATCTTGAGTTGTATTGGTGAATTTCCTGTTTGTTAAATAACTATTGAACTTTGTGTTTGTGTGCCCGTCATTGTGACTTTCTCCTGTGGGATGTGACGCGTGGCTGCCCGCTCACATCTATCTGTTGCCGAGCCGATTTCGGGAAGAAATCTATTTATGTGTTCTGGGGAATTGAGATCTCATGGGTTAGGTAGGGTGATTAGGAATTCCCCCTTCCCGAAGACACTCAAGTTTGGATCCGAAGAGAAAGAAGATTTAGCTTGGTAAGTGGTTTTCCATTGTAATTAATTTATAGGTTAGGTTATTATATAGGGCCCTGTAGCTCCCTTCATAAGCTACGGTGGTAGCAGACTGCGTTAAGTTAGTTAGGTTTTAGTCGGGCAAACGTGGTGCCGCGTGGAGATTTTTTCCCGGTACTTATTTTTACCGGTGGTTTTTTCCCGGTGAAGTTCCGGTACAGAATTCTTCCCGCCGCTTCGTTTGTCCGGATTCTCTCTGCCACATTTTCTGGTAGCAGACCGTAGTTGTTCTGCACATTTTCTGGTAGCAGAGCGTAGTTTATCTACCCTCTATTTGTTCGTTTGTAAAAAATAATTAATTGTTTGTAAAAATTATTAGATTTTTCTTAGTTTGTTTGCATAAGAATATTTGTAACCTTTTTTGTATTTGTTTTCGGTTTGTACCGTGCGTTCCGGGTTTGTGCCATTCTCATACCTACCGCGGTTCTTCGTGTAGTTGTTTGATTTTGTTGTTTTTTATTTACCTTTTGTTATTTTTTGTTTGTGACTTGACGCGATGGCGAAGGCCTCCAATGCTAGGGCGACACTCGCCAACGAATTGAGATGGTTTGTGACGGCCGGTGGACTCCTGTCCCGGAAGGACAGGGAGGCCGCTATACTGGAAAGAGCGGATCAGCTCCGCTCACGATTGAACAACGCGGAAGCGGCCATGGCGGCGCTTACCGAAGCCGACCTTACCCCGGAGGTCTACGCAGGTCACGTGGCGGACCTGGACCAGATCCTGAGTCTGCACGATGACATCGTGGAGGCGGCGGCCGCAATAAGGGCGAGACAGGCTGGCGGACCAGCCCCTCGCACACCTGTTAGACAGGAAGGACCAGCGGTTACTGGTCGGCTCCCCACCCTTCAGCTGTCCCACTTTGGGGGTAGGATGGAGGAGTGGGTGGCATATAAAAATATGTTTGAGTCCCTGGTCGTAGCACGACAGGATTTGTCGAAGGCCCAGAAGATGGCCTACCTCCTCTCCACTCTTGAGGATGAAGCGCGGTCGCTCATCCAGCACCTCCGGGTGGAGGACGACCAGTACGATACGGCTTGGGAGTTATTGAACTCCCGCTACCAAAACTTACGTGTGTTAGCGGATGCGCACGCCGCACAGTTGATGGCCCTGCCCAAGGTGGCCAACAGGGCACAGTTGCGCCTGCAGTTGCTCACGCCCGTTACAGTGGCCTGTAACGCGCTCCGCACACTGGGGCTGCCGGTGGACCAATGGTCCTTTTTGCTGGTGCACATTGTATTGGGCAAATTACCCAATGACATCCGCTCGCGATTTGAGCGCGAGAATGCGGAACGGGATAGCACCACCCTACCAACATTCACTGACTTGGGGAAGTTTTTGGAGTTTGAGGCACGGGCTGCTGAGAATACCATGACGGACTCAGCGCCATCCAGAGCGCCTGAACGTAGGCCCTTGGAACCCTCATGGCGAGGGAAGCCCCAACAGGGACGGCAACCGCCACCGCGTGGAGCTGGTGTGCGGGTTGCACACACGGCAGCAGTCGCGGGGGACGCGGACTGCCTGCAATGTGGCCGGATGGGCCACAGCCTGCTGCAATGCAGGGACTGGCAGAGACTGCCAGTACAAGATCGGCGCCGCATGGCAAGGCGGCATGAACTTTGCTTTTACTGTTTGGGCAGTCACTATGCACGTGACTGTCCCAGAGCCATACCATGCAGTGCATGCCGTGGGCGGCACCACGCGATGCTTTGCATGAACCGAAACGGGGATGGCCCCCGGTTGTTGAGGCAGGGGTCCCCTATGGGCGGGGGCGCTCCTGCGCGAAGCCCTCCACCATCGGAAGGAGGACGCGGCTTCGCTCGTCGCACCCCCCCTCGGGAGGGGGGTCGCGTACCGGCGCGGGTCTTGGCGGACCGGGACCACGCGCCCCAAGGTCATGGCCAGTATATAGCTGGCCAGGCCCCGGATAGGGCCCCCATGGGCGGGGGCCCTAGATCGGACGTGAGAGTGGGGACACCCCCCTCCACGCGGGTTACCAATGCCCAACACATGCAGCCGCAGCGGTTTTCTCCGCCGCTGCACGAGTACCCACGGCTGGAGTACCACCCGCCGTACTATAGGTATGGCCGGGCCGCGGGTTCTGCCCCCCCTCAGATGGGGATGTGCACTCGCCCGCCATATTATCCGGGTCAGTGGCGCGCCCCTGGTTTGGAGAGAGTGGGGAGCCCGTAACTAGCTTGCTCCCTTGCTGGGACAGAGCCGCGGACGGTTCTGCTCCCTACCGCGGTGGTCCGCGTATGGGGTCGGGGGGGGGAAGCCATTAATTTGAGAGCTCTGTTGGACTCAGGGGCTCAAAGCAGTTTGGTTACCACTCGAGTGGCACGCCAGTTAGGTTTAGTCGTGGAAGACTCGCCTGTGCCACTTCTTGGAGTTGGTGGCATACAAGTGAAGTGTCTGACGGGCCAGACACTTGTCACCTTTTTTTCGCTGAAGTCCTCCACAATGAGGATCACGACTTCTGCTATGGTAATGGATACCATTGCGGGTTGGCACCCCTCGACAGACATACCGCCGGGTGTGTTGTCTTTGGTTTCGGGTCTGGATTTGGCCGACCCCTTTGTCTTTCATCCCGGCCCAGTGGACTTGCTCCTGGGCTCGGACGTATTGGGTTGGATTTTGTTGGGTACACAGAAGGCTCTGGGTTCGTCTTCACTGATGGCAGTGTCTACGATTTTTGGTTTTGCCCTGATGGGCCCTGTGTTTGATAGTGGCACCGCGGAGGAGCCACCGGTTGTCGCATCTGCGTCCTTGGCCAAGACCATGCAAAGGTTTTGGGAGGTGGAGGAGCCACCTATGAGTTCCAGGATGGATCCGGAACACGCTGAGTGCGAAGCCCTTTTTCGATCGACCACGGAGAGGTTGCCCTCCGGTCGGTTTGTAACTAGGTTACCCTTTGTTGCCTCTCGTCCTAGCCTAGGGCAAAGTAGGGCGCTTGCGGAGAAACGACTGCTGTCCATGGAGCGACGTATGCAGCGTGACCACGTACTTCGCGATAAATATATTGAATTTATGCGCGAGTACGAGGATTTGGGTCACATGTCTCCGGCCCGAGTTGATTGGAGCTCAACTGAGCATTACTTTTTGCCCCACCACGCGGTGGTGAAGGCCTCAACAGGCAAATTGAGGACCGTCTTCGATGGGTCCGCACCCACTTCGAACGGGGTTTCGTTGAATCTATGTTTACATTCAGGTCCCAAATTGCATAGGGACATAATTGACATCATCTTGAACTTTAGAAGACATCAAGTGGTTTTTGGTGCGGACATCCGGATGATGTTCCGCCAGACAGTCATACATCCTGAGGACAGGCGATTCCAGTTGATACTCTGGCGTGAGCGCCCTGAGGATCCTGTGACGGTGTATGAACTCAACACAAACACGTATGGTTTGAAATCTAGTCCCTATATCGCCATCAGATCATTGCTTGAATTGGCAGAGCGGGAACGGATCCGCTTTCCCCGTGGGGCTTCCGTGCTGTCACGTGACTTGTATGTTGATGACGTGTGCACCGGAGCCCAAAGTATTGAGGAGGCCCTCCTACTGCGGGATGAATTGATTGAAATATTGAAGACAGGTGGCTACGAGCTACGTAAGTGGTTGTCTAATGAGCCTAAAGTTCTAGAAGGGATCCCGGAGGATCACCAACAGAACCCTCACCTGTTTGAGGATGTGGATGATCCCAACAGGATAGCGGTGCTGGGCATGCAGTACCAGCCGCTAACCGATATTTTCACATTCCAAGTGGACTTGGAAATACCAAAAGTCTGGACTAAGAGAACGGTGTTGTCCGTAATAGCTCGTATGTTTGATCCAAGCGGTTGGATCAGTCCAGTGATATTCTCTGCAAAGTGTCTTCTTCAGAGACTTTGGACTTTGGGCGTCTCGTGGGACGAGCCGCTGTTTGGTCCTCCATTGGATGATTGGCTCGAGTTGTTTTCATCGATTAAGGAAGTCAATCGGATTGCCTTGCCTCGTCGAATATTGCCCCCGGGAAATATCGAGCCAGCCTGCATGGCTTTTGTGACGCGTCGGAGCGAGGCTACGCCGCGTCAGTCTATATGCGGACAGTTGACGCCGATGGCCGGGTCAATGTCTCGCTTTTGTTAGGGAAGAGCAAGGTCGCCCCCATCAGGACTAGGCTGACTATTCCCAAGCTTGAGTTGAGTGGAGCTCACCTTCTCTCTAAATTGTTGCATCACGTTGCATGTGAGCTGGCGGCCACGGTCGAGATACGGGACATCTTCGCCTGGTCGGATAGCCAGGTCGCGCTTGCATGGTTGCGCGCGGCCCCACATACCTTGGAGGTTTTTGTTGGAAACAGGGTTTCCCAAATTCAAAATATTGGAATTGATATTACATGGAGACATGTGCCGGGAGAGCTTAACCCAGCGGACTGTGCTTCCCGAGGTTGTACGGCACCAGAATTGGTGTCACACCCGCTCTGGTGGGGTCCAGAGTGGCTGATGGGATCAGAAACATCTTGGCCTGTCTGTCAGACAGATGTTACTTCTTTGAGTTTGACTGGGCTCCGTGTACATGCTGTAGTCGCTGAGACGACGTCGGAGCCGGATTGGCTACTTGCTCGGTATAGCAGCTTGGATAAGCTTCTGGGTGTCACCAGTTGGATTAAGCGTTTCATACATAATTGTAGAAACCCACAGGCAAAGCGGTTGGAGCCGATTGCAGGTGCAGAAGAGCGCCGGAGCGCATTGTTGCATTGGGTCCGTGTCGTGCAGACCGGACGGTTTGAGTCAGAGCTTCGTATTTTGCGCGACGGACGCGCTAAGTTGAAGGGCGCGGTCGCTCGTTTGAACCCGTGCATCGACTCGGATGGGCTTCTTCGGGTTGGAGGCAGGCTCCGGAAGGCGGACCTTCCATATGAGACTCGCCATCCTCTGTTGTTGCCCAAGGGCGGACCCTTGGTGCAGCTTTTGGTGTCTGATCGACACATTCGTAACGCCCATGCTGGGTGCAATGCTTTGTTGGCTATTTTGCAACGCGAGTTTTGGATTTTGTCTGCCCGAAGAGCAATCCGTAGTGTCCTGTTTCGATGTATTGCATGTTATAGGTTGAAGGCATCCACGATGCAACCACAGATGGGTGATTTGCCCGCTGATCGAATCCGACCTTCGAGACCGTTTGACGGCGTTGGAACCGATTTTGCCGGTCCCTTTTCGATCAAGGCTTCTCCCTTTCGTAATGCCCGTATTGTGAAGGGCTATTTGTGTGTATTTGTTTGTTTGGCCACCAAGGCTGTCCATTTGGAGGTGGTATCGGCTCTGACTACGGAGGCCTTCGTCGCCGCGTTGGATCGCTTTGTTTCGCGTCGAGGTCTACCTTCCCTTATTAGGTCGGATAATGGCACAAACTATAAAGGAACTGTAAATTATCTTAAGGATGTTTCTGTGTTTATTGATAAAAATTGTACTAGTTTAAGTCAAATTGCTGCCCAAAGGGGAATAACCTGGAAGTTTAGTCCCCCAAGTTGCCCCCATTGGGGAGGGATTTTTGAAGCGGCTGTGAAATCCGCAAAGACCCACCTCCGCCGCATTATCGGAGAAACGGCTCTAACTTTTGAAGAGCTGGCCACAGTGTTTTGTAAAGTTGAGGCGGTCCTCAACTCTCGTCCTCTCTGTCCGCTATCTCCAGATCCAAATGACTTGGAAGTTCTCACCCCTGGTCATTTTTTGGTGGGAGGGCCTTTGAATGCCCTGCCCGAATACCCGTGGAAGGACGAACGCGTATATCGGTTGTCGCGTTTTCAAATGTTGCAGCAAATGAGCCAGGACTTTTGGCGTCGCTGGTCGCTTGAATATTTGCATTTGCTGCATCAAAGAGTGAAGTGGACAGACAGGACTGAGCCTCCCAGGGAGGGTGATTTAGTATTGTTAAAAGAGGCAAATTTGCCCTCATTGCTTTGGCGACGAGCTCGCATATTACGTTTGATTCTTGGCGGAGATGGCACTCCGCGTGTGGCTGAGGTGTTGGTCGACGGTTCGATTTTAAGGAGAGGTGTGACCTCTCTCGCCCGCCTTCCCGTAGAGTAAGCTAGCGGTCTGCTTCTCAGACCGGGACGGGGGGATGTTTGTAATATATTGGGTAAAACTAAACGCAGGCTGTTTGTAATATATTGGGTAAAACTAAACGCAGGCGTTTCCTGTTATCGCCGCCAGGCGTTTTGGGGTTCTCACATTGCTCGGGTGTAAGAATGGCTCGCGGACGGTCGCCATTGTCCCATGCGATATCGGTTTGATTTTTAATACGCGAGAGGTCCCGCGTTCTTTGATTGCTAATTATCTTGAGTTGTATTGGTGAATTTCCTGTTTGTTAAATAACTATTGAACTTTGTGTTTGTGTGCCCGTCATTGTGACTTTCTCCTGTGGGATGTGACGCGTGGCTGCCCGCTCACATCTATCTGTTGCCGAGCCGATTTCGGGAAGAAATCTATTTATGTGTTCTGGGGAATTGAGATCTCATGGGTTAGGTAGGGTGATTAGGAATTCCCCCTTCCCGAAGACACTCAAGTTTGGATCCGAAGAGAAAGAAGATTTAGCTTGGTAAGTGGTTTTCCATTGTAATTAATTTATAGGTTAGGTTATTATATAGGGCCCTGTAGCTCCCTTCATAAGCTACGGTGGTAGCAGACTGCGTTAAGTTAGTTAGGTTTTAGTCGGGCAAACGTGGTGCCGCGTGGAGATTTTTTCCCGGTACTTATTTTTACCGGTGGTTTTTTCCCGGTGAAGTTCCGGTACAGAATTCTTCCCGCCGCTTCGTTTGTCCGGATTCTCTCTGCCACATTTTCTGGTAGCAGACCGTAGTTGTTCTGCACAGCTGACTTGACATTTTTTAACCTTCGATGTGAAATTTACGACTCGTTTGCATCAGGCATTAAAATCGGTTTCCAGTAACTTTAAGTTGACTGAGCAACCATACGTTACCTAATGGAAAGAGGTCTATTCATATAATGATATTCACAATACAGCATTTTCACTATCTAACGAATATCCTGGTATAGGTGAAAACGATCAGAATGTCTATCAATGGCCGGAGTCGGGTTACGATCCTACCAAAACTGAAATTTTCCAAACAGACCAGTTTCAGCCTACACAGTTTGTATAGGGCCAAAATTGGACGATCTGTAAAAAGCCGGGTTATTTGCCCAAGACCGTCAATGGCTAGCATTACATTTAATAGCTATCTGTCGGAGCTCGACCCACAATATCCTTTTATATCGGAGATAGCCGGTTCTTACCGGAATTTTCCGGTTTCACTCATTTCGGATAATGTTCAATGTGTTTTGCGAAGACTTTTCGCTGCCATACTCGTTTCGATGGAACGTTTTGTTCAATGTACTTAAACTTATGGTAACATCATTACACCATTTAAATGATGAACTTATAACATGAGCTATCTGCCAGTGAAAATCCGTCAAAATTGGATTGGTCGTTTAGAGTTAACTGAGAGATAAATAAAATATTAATTAAATATTTTTTGTTTTTAAAACTAATAATAATTTAGTTTTTAATTTTAGATTTTTTAACAGTAATTAGTTTTTATCTCTTGACAGAGAATTTTGGAAGGAGAAAGAGATGGCCTTTGCCCAGCAGTAGGACACTTCAACAGGCTAGAAAAAAAAAATAGTAGTAATATACTTTCTTTTTTTTCAATAAAAAAAAATGTGTTATGTTCTCTGTAAACGATAAAAGAATTTCCTGCAATTGCCAGCAACGGTGTACGTTCGTTAGTTATGTTTACCTAAGTAACGACATTGGCGGAGATGCTTTGTAATTTTAGAGGTAAGCACTTTGAAGTTTCATAAACTTAGCAGCTGTAATTTGAATAATAGTAAAAGACCATCTCATTCAAGTTAATATAGAACCAGCTTTTCCTACGGTTTCGCTTGCGTGAATTTAGTTTTTTACCTATTTCACTCCCTTGGGGGTGGAATTTCCAAAATTCCTTTCCTAGTGCTCACCTATGCTATATAACCAACCTCTTTGCAAATTTTCAAGTTTCTACATTCAGCGGTTTCGTCTCTGCGATGGTATACCAATCAGTGAAGCAATTATATTACTGACTAGCTGTTGCCCGCGGCTTCGCCCGCGTGAGTTTAGATTAGATGAACAATCTTTTTGTGTTCCAAACTGTAGTTCAGCAGAAAATGCTCATCAGGTTGAAAGATTTCACTAAGGCGCTATTTCCATGTATCTTAAAGCGTAGCTGAACTCTTGGAGTTCTTCATCAGATGTTCCAGATCGTCAATTTTTATACGTCAGCAGAAAATGCTTATCAGGTTGAACGACTTTTGCTAAGGAGCCATTTCGATATATGTTATAGTGTAGCTGGTCTCTTGGAGTTCTTCATCAGATGTTTCTGATCTTCGATTTTTATACGTCAACAGAAAATGCTCGTCATATTGATAAACTTTTGCAAAGGTACCATTTCCATATTTCTTATAGTTTAGCTGTTCTGTTATGGTTCTTCATCAGGTGTTCCAGTTTTCAAAATCAATTATAGCCTATATGTTGCCCAGACTTAATAGCTATACAACAAAAAAAGTTTCATTCAAATCCGTCCAGTAGTTTTTGCGTGAAACGCGTACATACATACAGACAAGAAATTCCAAAAAAATATTTTTGCTTTCTATTATTCTATTTAGGTGTCCCTCTATCCATTTCAGTCAAAAATACTAAATGTACAGACAAAATATTTTTACTTTTTTATTATAATTATGTATAGATTATCCCAAATTTTTCACGGAAGCGGATCCCTGCGCGTAGCTAGTATATTCCTTTATATTCAATAGACACGGTAAATAAAATTCTTCTTTCCCTATTTTTTTTCTTTTATTTTAAAAATGGGTCTCATCAAATATTTGACGGTATAACGATACTCGACCTTTATTCTTTTTGCCAAAAAAGTACAGTGAATGTCTATCACCGATCCTATACAAACTCAATGTAAAAAGTATTATTACAAAATGGAACTTTGGCCTTTCTTTTGGATGGATAATATTTATGTTAATTTAAGAAATTAAGATTTTACCTATTTCAAATTCAAATTCAAATCATTTATTTGCAACATTAGGTTACAAAAGCTGTTACAGATAGAGTGTTCTTGTAAATTATTATCTTAAAATTTAGTTCTATCTTTTGCGCGAAAGAGAAGCAAATACTGATTCAAAGATCCTCATAAACATTCACTTTTCGTAGGTATAATAAAATATGTTTGTTTATTTTATTTAAAAAATATATAGCATTCAATACATTTATCGACAACGCCTCCGAGAGAGCCCACTTTAAACCACGTACAAAGATATGGCGATAAAACTATAAAAGTCAATTCTATACAAGAGTAACGTTCAATATTTTACTACTACATTCCCTTATCTGAACAGTGTAAAGTGGGTGTGATTAATATGCCAGATAGCAGATAAAACCACTTTTCGTGTTTTTATGATAGGATGACCGCCTATCTACTTATTGGCGGGGTATTGGAAAGTTTTCGAAAATATTATCCGACTGAAATAGGCTATTCTCGGTAGCAAGCAGTTGAATTGTTTTTTCCGAGTTGACATCATCAGCAAATTTAACTTCCCCACTATTGGGGCACTGGCCTTTTTGGGGTTCCGTACCTCAAAAGGAAAAAACGGAACCCTTAAAAGATCACTTTGTTGTCCGTCTGACTGTCAAAATTTTACGCATATTTTGCGATTTCAGACGGGAATCAAAACCTATGGGGTACTTCCCGTTGAACTAAAATTATGAAATTTAGCAAAAAACAACATCTAGCAGTACTTAAATATATTATTATAGGAAAAAAATCTGAAAATTGTAATTATGTTGTTAGAAGTTTAAAAAAAAAGTATTTAAAAAACTTATTTTTGCGCTTCTTAGATATTTAAATTTTTGCCGAAGTTTAGGGCCGTACCAAGAATTAAACTTAAATTTTTACTATAAATATTGGTAACTTATTTTTGTTTATTTTAATATAAATACTCTTTAATTTGTAAATACCACATTAATAATTGAGTAGGTGTATTTTACATAATAATCTGACTAAAATATTAATGATCTTTATTTTGATTTAAACGGCTGTTGTCGTGATGCGATTTGTGGAACCTTCGGTTCGCAAGTTTGACTCGCACTTAACCGGTTTTTATAGATGGACTAACTGGCGCCCGCGGCTTTGCTCGCGTTAATCCTTTCTTAACATCTACCTGCATGCCAAATTTCAGCCCGATCCGTCCAGTGGTTTGGGCTGTGCGTTGATAGATCACTATGTCAGTCAGTCACCTTTGAGTTATATATACAATCTGTCCCGTCATCAGTGTTGTTTGTAATATATTGGGTAAAACTAAACGCAGGCGTTTCGCATTGCTGCCGCCAGAGGGCGTTCGGGGTTTTCACACTGCTAGCGTGGATGGCTCGCGGACGGTCGCCATTGCATTGTCCAGGGCGATATCGGTTTGATTTTAATACGCGGAGCGGTCTCGCGTCTTTTGCTTGTTGTTTAGTTTGAGTGATAATTGTGAATTTCCTGTTTGTTAAATAACTATTGAATTTGTGTTTGTGAAAAACTCTGTTATTGTGACTTTTTCTTGTGAGAGGTGAAACGTGGCTGGCTGTTCACATCTGACTGTTCCCGAGTGAAACTACGGGAAGAAATCTATTTAGTTGTCCTGGGGAATTGAGATCTCAAGGGTTAGGTAGGGTGATTAGGAATTCCCCCTTCCCGAAGACACTCAAGTTTGGATCCGAAGAGAAAGAAGATTTAATTTGGTAAGTGTTCAATTGTATTTAATTTATAGGTTAGGTTATCATATAGGGCCCTGTAGCTCCCTTCATAAGCTACGGTGGTAGCAGACTGCGTATAGCTTAAGTTAGATTCTAGTCGGACAAGCGTGGTGTCGCGTGGAGATTTTTTCCCGGTACTTAATTTTACCGGTAGATTTTTTCCCGGTAAAGTTCCGTTACAGAATTCTTCCCGCCGCTTCGTTTGTCCGGATTCTCTCTGCCACATTTTCTGGCAGCAGAGCGTAGTTGCTCTGCACACATCTGGTAGCAGAGCGTAGTTTATCTACCCTCTATTTGTTCGTTTGTAAAAAATAATTAATTGTTTGTAAAAATTATTAGATTTTTCTTAGTTTGTTTGTATAAGAATATTTGTAACCTTTTTTGTATTTGTTTGCGGTTTGTACCGTGCGTTCCGGGTTTGTGCCATTCTCATACCTACCGCGGTTTCTCGTGTTGTTGCTTGATCTTGTTCTTTATTTACCTTTTTTATCTTTTCTTATTTGTTTGTTTGTTTGTGACTTGACGCGATGGCGAAGGCCTCCAATGCTAGGGCGACACTCGCCAACGAATTGAGATGGTTTGTGACGGCCGGAGGACTCCTGTCCCGGAAGGACAGGGAGGGCGCCATACTGCTAAGAGCGGATCACCTCCACTCACGATTGATTAGCGCGGAAGCGGCCATGGCGGCGCTTACCGAAGCCGATCTTACCCCGGAGGCCTACGCAGGTCACATGGCGGACATGGACCAGATCCTGAGTCTGCACGATGATATCGCGGAGGCGGTGACCGCAATAAGGGCGAGACAGGCTGGCGGACCAGCCCCTCGCACACCTGTTAGACAGGAAGGACCAGCGGTTACTGGTCGGCTCCCCACCCTTCAGCTGTCCCACTTTGGGGGTAGGATGGAGGAGTGGGTAGCATATAAAAATATGTTTGAGTCCCTGGTCGTAGCACGACAGGATTTGTCGAAGGCCCAGAAGATGGCCTACCTCCTCTCCACTCTTGAGGATGAAGCGCGGTCGCTCATCCAGCACCTCCGGGTGGAGGACGACCAGTACGATACGGCTTGGGAGTTATTGAACTCCCGCTATCAAAACTTACGTTTGTTAGCGGATGCGCACGCCGCACAGTTGATGGCCCTGCCCAAGGTGGCCAACAGGGCACAGTTGCGCCTGCAGTTGCTCACGCCCGTTACAGTGGCCTGTAACGCGCTCCGCACACTGGGGCTGCCGGTGGACCAATGGTCCTTTTTGTTGGTGCACATTGTATTGGGCAAATTGCCCAATGACATCCGCTCGCGGTTTGAGCGCGAAAATGCGGAGCGGGATAGCACCACCCTACCAACATTCACTGACTTGGTGAAGTTTTTGGAGTTTGAGGCACGGGCTGCTGAGAATACCATGACGGACTCAGCGCCATCCAGAGCGCCTGAACGTAGGCCCTTGGAACCCTCATGGCGAGGAGGCCCCAACAGGGACGGCAACCGCCACCGCGTGGAGCTGGTGCGCGGGTTGCACACACGGCAGCAGTCGCGAGGGACGCGGACTGCCTGCAATGTGGCCGGATGGGCCACAGCCTGCTGCAATGCAGGGACTGGCAGAGACTGCCAGTACAAGATAGGCGCCGCATGGCAAAGCGGCATGAACTATGCTTTTATTGTTTGGGCGGTCACTATGCACGTGACTGTCCCAGTGCCATACCATGCAGTGCATGCCGTGGGCGGCACCACGCGATGCTTTGCATGAACCGCAACGGGGATGGCACCCGGATGTTGAGGCAGGGGTCCCCTATGGGCGGGGGCGCTCCTGCGCGAAGCCCTCCACCACCGGACGGAGGACGCGGCTTCGCTCGTCGCACCCCCCTCGGGAGGGGGTCGCGTACCTGCGCGGGTCTTGGCGGACCGGGACCACGCGCCCCAAGGTCATGGCCAGTATGTAGCTGGCCAGGCCCCGGATAGGGCCCCCATGGGCGGGGGCCCTAGATCGGACGTGAGAGTGGGGACACCCCCCTCCACGCGGGTTACCACTACCCACCACATGCAGCCGCAGCGGTTGTCTCCGCCGCTGCACGAGTACCCACGGCTGGAGTACCACCCGCCGTACCATAGGTATGGCCGGGCCGCGGGTTATGCCCCCTCAGATGGGGATGTGCACTCGCCCGACATATTATCCGGGTCAGTGGCGCCCCCCTGGTTTGGAGAGAGTGGGGAGCCCGTAACTAGCTTGCTCCCTTGCTGGGACAGAGCCGCGGACGGTTCTGCTCCCTACCGCGGTGGTCCGCGTATGGGGTCGTGGGGGAGAAGCCATTAATTTGAGAGCTCTGTTGGACTCAGGGGCTCAAAGCAGTTTGGTTACCACTCGAGTGGCACGCCAGTTAGGTTTAGTCGTGGAAGACTCGCCTGTGCCACTTCTTGGAGTTGGTGGCATACAAGTGAAGTGTCTGACGGGCCAGACACTTGTCACCTTTTCTTCGCTGAAGTCCTCCACAATGAGGATCACGACTTCGGCTATGGTAATGGATACCCTTGCGGGTTGGCACCCCTCGACAGACATACCGCCGGGTGTGTTGTCTTTGGTTTCGGGTCTGGATTTGGCCGACCCCTTTGTCTTTCATCCCGGCCCAGTGGACTTGCTCCTGGGCTCGGACGTATTGGGTTGGATTTTGTTGGGTACTCAGAAGGCTCTGGGTTCGTCTTCACTGATGGCAGTGTCTACGATTTTTGGTTTTGCCCTGATGGGCCCTGTGTTTGATAATGGCACCGCGGAGGAGCCACCGGTTGTCGCATCTGCGTCCTTGGCCAAGACCATGCAACGGTTTTGGGAGGTGGAGGAGCCACCTATGAGTTCCAGGATGGATCCGGAACACGCTGAGTGCGAAGCCCTTTTTCGATCGACCACGGAGAGGTTGCCCTCCGGTCGGTTTGTAACTAGGTTACCCTTTGTTGCCTCTCGTCCTAGCCTAGGGCAAAGTAGGGCGCTTGCGGAGAAACGACTGCTGTCCATGGAGCGACGTATGCAGCGTGACCACGTACTTCGCGATAAATATATTGAATTTATGCGCGAGTACGAGGATTTGGGTCACATGTCTCCGGCTCGAGTTGATTGGAGCTCAACTGAGCATTATTTTTTGCCCCACCACGCGGTGGTGAAGGCCTCAACGGGCAAGTTGCGGACTGTCTTTGATGGGTCCGCACCCACTTCGAACGGGGTTTCGTTGAATCTGTGTTTGCATTCGGGTCCCAAATTGCATAGGGACATAATTGACATCATCTTGAACTTTAGAAGACATCAAGTGGTTTTTGGTGCGGACATCCGGATGATGTTCCGCCAGACAGTCATACATCCTGAGGACAGGCGATTCCAGTTGATACTCTGGCGTGAGCGCCCTGAGGATCCTGTGACGGTGTATGAACTCAACACAAACACGTATGGTTTGAAATCTAGTCCCTATATCGCCATCAGATCATTGCTTGAATTGGCAGAGCGGGAACGGATCCGCTTTCCCCGTGGGGCTTCCGTGCTGTCACGTGACTTGTATGTCGATGACGTGTGCACCGGAGCCCAAAGTATTGAGGAGGCCCTCCTACTGCGGGACGAATTGATTGAAATATTGAAAACGGGTGGCTACGAGCTACGTAAGTGGTTGTCTAATGAGCCTAAAGTTCTAGAAGGGATCCCGGAGGATCACCAACAGAACCCTCACCTGTTTGAGGATGTGGATGATCCCAACAGGATAGCGGTGCTGGGCATGCAGTACCAGCCGCTAACCGATATTTTCACATTCCAAGTGGACTTGGAAATACCAAAAGTCTGGACTAAGAGAACGGTGTTGTCCGTAATAGCCCGTATGTTTGATCCAAGCGGTTGGATCAGTCCAGTGATATTCTCTGCAAAGTGTCTTCTTCAGAGACTTTGGACTTTGGGCGTCTCGTGGGACGAGCCGCTGTTTGGCTCTCCATTGGATGATTGGCTCGAGTTGTTTTCATCGATTAAGGAAGTCAATCGGATTGCCTTGCCTCGTCGAATATTGCCCCCCGGGAAATATCGAGCCAGCCTGCATGGTTTTTGTGACGCGTCGGAGCGAGGCTACGCCGCGTCAGTCTATATGCGGACAGTTGACGCCGATGGCCGGGTCAATGTCTCGCTTTTGTTAGGGAAGAGCAAGGTCGCCCCCATCAGGACTAGGCTGACTATTCCCAAGCTTGAGTTGAGTGGAGCTCACCTTCTCTCTAAATTGTTGCATCACGTTGCCAGTGAACTGGCGGCCACGGTCGAAATACGGGACATCTTCGCCTGGTCGGATAGCCAGGTCGCGCTTGCATGGTTGCGCGCGGCCCCACATACCTTGGAGGTTTTTGTTGGAAACAGGGTTTCCCAAATTCAAAATATTGGAATTGATATAACATGGAGACATGTGCCGGGAGAGCTTAACCCAGCGGACTGTGCTTCCCGAGGTTGTACGGCACCAGAATTGGTGTCACACCCGCTCTGGTGGGGTCCAGAGTGGCTGATGGGATCAGAAACATCTTGGCCTGTCTGTCAGACAGATGTTACTTCTTTGAGTTTGACTGGGCTCCGTGTACATGCTGTAGTCGCTGAGATGACGTCGGAGCCGGATTGGCTACTTGCTCGGTATAGCAGCTTGGATAAGCTTCTGGGTGTTACCAGTTGGATTAAGCGTTTCATACATAATTGTAGAAACCCACAGGCAAAGCGGTTGGAGCCGATTGCAGGTGCAGAAGAGCGCCGGAGCGCATTGTTGCATTGGGTCCGTGTCGTGCAGACCGGACGGTTTGAGTCAGAGCTTCGTATTTTGCGCGACGGACGCGCTAAGTTGAAGGGCGCGGTCGCTCGTTTGAACCCGTACATCGACTCGGATGGGCTTCTTCGGGTTGGAGGCAGGCTCCGGAAGGCGGATCTTCCATATGAGACTCGCCATCCTCTGTTGTTGCCCAAGGGCGGACCCTTGGTGCAGCTTTTGGTGTCTGATCGACACATTCGTAACGCCCATGCTGGGTGCAATGCTTTGTTGGCTATTTTGCAACGCGAATTTTGGATTTTGTCTGCCCGAAGAGCAATCCGTAGTGTCCTGTTTCGATGTATTGCATGTTATAGGTTGAAGGCATCCACGATGCAACCACAGATGGGTGATTTGCCCGCTGATCGAATCCGACCTTCGAGACCGTTTGACGGCGTTGGAACCGATTTTGCCGGTCCCTTTTCGATCAAGGCTTCTCCCTTTCGTAATGCCCGTATTGTGAAGGGCTATTTGTGTGTATTTGTTTGTTTGGCCACCAAGGCTGTCCATTTGGAGGTGGTATCAGCTCTGACTACGGAGGCCTTCGTCGCCGCGTTGGATCGCTTTGTTTCGCGTCGAGGTCTACCTTCCCTTATTAGGTCTGATAATGGCACAAACTATAAAGGAACTGTAAATTATCTTAAGGATGTTTCCGTGTTTATTGATAAAAATTGTACTAGTTTAAGTCAAATTGCTGCCCAAAGGGGAATAACCTGGAAATTTAGTCCCCCAAGTTGCCCCCATTGGGGAGGGATTTTTGAAGCGGCTGTGAAATCCGCAAAGACCCACCTCCGCCGCATTATCGGAGAAACGGCTCTAACTTTTGAAGAGCTGGCCACAGTGTTTTGTAAAGTTGAGGCGGTCCTCAACTCTCGTCCTCTCTGTCCGCTATCTCCAGATCCAAATGACTTGGAAGCTCTCACCCCTGGTCATTTTTTGGTGGGAGGGCCGTTGAATGCCCTGCCCGAATACCCGTGGAAGGATGAACGCGTATATCGGTTGTCGCGTTTTCAAATGTTGCAGCAAATGAGCCAGGACTTTTGGCGTCGCTGGTCGCTTGAATATTTGCATTTGCTGCAGCAAAGAGTGAAGTGGACAGACAGGACTGAGCCTCCCAGGGAGGGTGATTTAGTATTGTTAAAAGAGGCAAATTTGCCCTCATTGCTTTGGCGACGAGCTCGCATATTACGTTTGATTCTTGGCGGAGATGGCACTCCGCGTGTGGCTGAGGTGTTGGTCGACGGTTCGATTTTAAGGAGAGGTGTGACCTCTCTCGCCCGCCTTCCCGTAGAGTAAGCTAGCGGTCTGCTTCTCAGACCGGGACGGGGGGATGTTTGTAATATATTGGGTAAAACTAAACGCAGGCGTTTCGCATTGCTGCCGCCAGAGGGCGTTCGGGGTTTTCACACTGCTAGCGTGGATGGCTCGCGGACGGTCGCCATTGCATTGTCCAGGGCGATATCGGTTTGATTTTAATACGCGGAGCGGTCTCGCGTCTTTTGCTTGTTGTTTAGTTTGAGTGATAATTGTGAATTTCCTGTTTGTTAAATAACTATTGAATTTGTGTTTGTGAAAAACTCTGTTATTGTGACTTTTTCTTGTGAGAGGTGAAACGTGGCTGGCTGTTCACATCTGACTGTTCCCGAGTGAAACTACGGGAAGAAATCTATTTAGTTGTCCTGGGGAATTGAGATCTCAAGGGTTAGGTAGGGTGATTAGGAATTCCCCCTTCCCGAAGACACTCAAGTTTGGATCCGAAGAGAAAGAAGATTTAATTTGGTAAGTGTTCAATTGTATTTAATTTATAGGTTAGGTTATCATATAGGGCCCTGTAGCTCCCTTCATAAGCTACGGTGGTAGCAGACTGCGTATAGCTTAAGTTAGATTCTAGTCGGACAAGCGTGGTGTCGCGTGGAGATTTTTTCCCGGTACTTAATTTTACCGGTAGATTTTTTCCCGGTAAAGTTCCGTTACAGAATTCTTCCCGCCGCTTCGTTTGTCCGGATTCTCTCTGCCACATTTTCTGGCAGCAGAGCGTAGTTGCTCTGCACACAAGTGTCGTAGCCTTTGATGGTATGTTATATGTCATTTTTTATGAACATATCACCACCCAAAACTTTTCTTTTCTACTGTAGTAAAATGGCAGCCATTTTGTTTTTTTTCCGGCTCTTATACTAATTCAATCGTAACTACTCGTGTAAAAGTCCTATTGACATAAAATAGGTCTCATTTAAAAGCTAATCATGTAGACAACAATAAAATGAGGAAGATATTTCAATATAAAAGACAAAAAAAAAGAAAAAATATTAATAGCTTCTTGTGAATAAACTAGCCCATTAAAATGTTTATTTTTTATTTTAAAACCAAAGTTACATAAGAAAAAAAAGAAAAAAAAAGTTTTGAGTTGTGATTTGTCCATAAAAATGCTATATAACATACCATTAACGGCTCCGACACTGATGACGGGACACATTGTATATGCCAAGTGCAAGGAGTAAGGATATTAGGCATTTTAATTATTCATAATTCTAATGTTAATTTAAATTATTTAATTTTTATTTGGCACCGACTTCACCTCATTCATTAGGTAGCATGCCAATACACTTTTCTTTTTGATTAATCTGCCTATTAAGTTATTTCATGATTTTAAGTTTTACAATGTAAGTCGGTTCATTTTTTTGGGAATAAAATATTATTTCATCATTTTTATTGCACTTGGTGCAATTTTGTTGTCATGAAAACCTAACCTTATTTTTTCACTGGCCAAAATTTAAGAAATCGAAACGTTTTATGTCAGTTTGATTTGAAATGTCAGAACTTGTCAGTATTCCACGGAATTTTTGGCACATAAATAGACCAAGAGTTCGCGACGACCAACCTTCCTTATTTTAAAAATGCTGAATGTTTTTCTATGTGGGATATACGTGTAAAAAAGATTAGCGACTACGCATGAAGTTTGAATCTTAGTTGCTTATGTAGGTAATATGGATAGCAAAAGTGAATTTTGTAAGTTGAAAGCACCTTTGGGGTCCTCTCAAAGTATTATTAAATTCAGCTATAGTAATAAAACAAACATGACTATAATTTAGTAAAGTTAAGTGTCTGGTAGGGGTTTGTATCTGCACTGACCAATGGCTTGGCAATGGATGGCATGATTTCTCATATTATTCGGAATAAAATCTTAAAAAACTTTTACTTTAATGAAATTAAGCTACCACTTTAAATATGATTGCTACAAATTATCTGCCTAAACAATTATGATCTAACTTTTATAGTTGCTAATCACTATTTCTGTGTTGGTAACATGCATAGAGAATCTTGATTTTTCATAAAATAAGGAAGGGCATGCTGTCGCGGGCTTTTGCTCTGTAATCCAATGTTTGAATTTTTATATTTTGTTAGGTATCTTTTTCTATTTTTTTAACTATTTCGAATAAAACAATAATTTCGGAAATCAGTCCACAATAGGCGGAAAAATCGGCGAACATACATACATCGAAACATAATTATAACCTCCTCCTTTTTTGGGAAGTCGGTTGAAAATCAACTTACAGTTTGACAATGGCACAAATCAAAATATTGATTTTTACTTTTTAATAAGTTTTATTTAAATGTTGATGTTGATGTTTTTTTAATAAGTTTTATTTAAAAAAAATGCCAATCCCGTGAATTTTTGCTTTTTGTATGGAACTTTTTCTCTCGCCTTTTACTTAAGCGCAATCTATGAAGTCACCTGGAACTACTTTTTTTTTAATTTGGTCTCGGAAAATCCTCATTTGTCACGTATCAACCTACACCGAATACAGAATAACTCTTCAATTGTAATTTTTCATAATGAGGGATTTTCCGTGACACAAATAAAAAAAAATAGTTCAAGATGACTTCATAGATGGCGTTTAGTAAAAGGCGAGAGAAAAAGTTCCATACAAAAAGCGAAAATTTACGGGATTGGCATTTAAAAAAAATAAAACTTGGTAAAAAAAAAACAACTAAAAAGTATCAATGTTGTGATTTGTGCAACTGTCAAACTGTTATGTGATTTTTTTCTGCCTCTGGTTTTTTTGGTTGACAAGAAAAAGCGCACCATATAGGTTCAGCCATTATTACTACTCGGCTTTCATAAAACGCTATCTGTTGAGATTTTTTTAAACTGATTTTTTTAAACTGATTTTTTTTTCTTAATTAGCTGTCAGAAAAATCGCTCATTATTTAAATAAAATTAATTATAGATGACTGGCCACTAAGAAATTATGAAACAAATCTTATCATTAAATATTCTAGTTTTATCGATAAATATTTTGATCACATATAAAACAATAAGATGAAACGTTGTCGCCTAACAGTGTAGCTTTTTCAAGATCGATTTTCACGATCTTCGTGGGGAAAGAAGCAGCTGGCATATTGTTTCTTTTTTCGTTGTACTCAGAACAAGGAGTTAGATTGATCTATTTGTTATCTGTTCTGTTGTAAGGTTTGACAGAAGTTTTTCCAGACAAGTACTTAAAATATATCTATATAGCGTACAAACATGCGGACAGAATATCAATCATCATCATCAATCAATACATATAATAAAACTGTAACTGGTATGTGTGTTTACATATATGTAAATGAGATATTTAAAAAAAACTACGTACCTCTTTATAAAAGCTAAAACATTTCTTTTTAGAATTTTTGTCTGTCTATCATTCTGTCGTCTGTATGTTTGTACGTGTATTACGCAAAAACTACAGAACCAAATTTGATGCGGTTTTCACTGTTGTATTATTGAAGGTCTGACTTAAAATCTGGCGTAGGTTTCATCTTGATACGCCGCTGAGAGCCTGAGATATAAACAATAGTAAATTACGCACGGACAAAGTCGCGGGCATAGGCCAGTAAATAATAACTAAAAAACTCTTTCTTTTGTCGATAAAATCTGACATCTTTATTTTGTATATTATAATGCTTGACTAGACATAGCTTTATATTATATTTTATCTATATAATAAGGGAGATGTTAGGAGCACCCATAACCGGAGAGCATGTATAAAGAGAGTGATGAGTGTAGAGGAAGCAAGAGGGATCTGTAAAGATCATAGCAGGTGGAAAGCACTAGTCTCTGCCTACTCCCACGGGAAAAAGGCGTGATAATATTTATTTATTTCATTTTATACAGCGTGTCATTACAGGCTTAACCTACTCCAACATCGCTAAAAACATAAAGAAAAATTATAAATTTGGTACACATAATAATGCCATGTCTGTGAATTTCTCCAACGAACAGTGGAATATGTCTACATCACCTTCCTGACATATGGAATTCAACATATTTAGAGCTCTGGCCACGGGAGACAACCGATACAATTTAGTACGCGAGGAAGGTGCACTAAACAAAGGCGGTTTACTTAATAATAATTAAGGCGGTTTAATATGTATGTATGTATGTATATTTTATCTGAAAAATATGAGAAAAATCTAGGTTATTATTGTTTTTATAAATATTTTGTGTAATTACTATGTAAAATGAATTATTGATGTCAAAAAATCTGGTGTAAGTCTGACAGTGTATTATTTATCATTCAATCATTATTAATTATTATTAATGAGTTAGGTCGATTTATATATGGATTATAACGTTATTTAATTTAATAAAGATAATTGGAATGAGAACACGCTATTTCATTTTGAGGTTGTTTAATGCAACTGAACTGACTGACAGCTGACAAGTACAGTGTACAGATGACATTGACAGAACTAAACATCCCGCCCACCGAAGGGCGAAGTCCTTAATTAAAGGCAAAAAAACTAAGTTATGTACCTATCAAAGTACTAAAAGATGCACTGTGCAACAAACATGAAATGTTAAAAAAACTAATGTGTTATAATGTGTTGCTAATTGTATATAAATAATGCACAGTGCTATTTGAACTGTAATTACTAAAAATAGTTAAGAATCTAGTTAGTTTTATACAAAACAAAAAGTAGCTATGTCAGCAAATCCAAAATTTGATAGCTAAGTATACTAATGACATTTAAACAAAAAAATATAAGAGATCAAAATTGAAACTACTAGAGATCAGTCTTTATCTATAAAAGGACAAATTTTGGAAAGGGATCTTTTAACTATGCCATTGCGACATTTTATACTGTATACTCTAGTTAAATTGTCTTCTCCGGGATGTTTTGCTATGATGCGACCAAGAGCCCATTTCCCTGGTGGCAACTGGTCTTCTTTCAAAAGGACTATGTCCCCAATCTCAAATTCTTTCTGCTTTGTCACCCATTTAGGACGAGTTTGGAGTCTTGTCAGATACTCGTTTTGCCATCGAGTCCAAAAACTTGCAACTAAGCGTTGTGTATGCTGCCATCGAGATAATTTGCTCATGCTGATGTTTTGAAGGCTTGGGGTTGGTATAGATATGGGTGCTTCTCCAATCAAGAAATGTCCGGGGGTTAAAATATCAAAATCTGTATCAGATGAGTCTATCGGTATCAATGGTCTTGAATTAAGACATGCTTCAATCTGGCAGAGTACGGTGGCTGTTTCCTCAAATGTCAGATTGGTTTTTAAAATTCTCTTTAAGTGAAATTTGGTAGATTTGACAGCCACTTCCCACAGTCCTCCAAAATTTGGGCTATAAGGGGGTATGTACTTCCATTCTGTCCCATCTGCTGCTAAGATATCTGCTAAGTGTCCAGGTAACTCAAGATTTGCTTTTCTCCATGCCTCTCGAAGTTCTTTATTGGCTCCAACGAAATTTCGGCCATTGTCACTCCAGATCTGTAAGCATCGTCCACGTCGTGACACGAATCTGTTGAAAGCACCGATAAACGCCTCAGAAGTAAGATCGCCGACCAACTCAAGATGTATGGCCTTCGTGGACATACAAATGAATAAAGCGATGTAGGCTTTATTTGTTTTAGCTCCTCTGCCCTTTGACATCAATACTTGCAAAGGGCCAGCAAAATCAATTCCACTGTGTATGAATGGTCTAGCTGGTGTGGTGCGAACCTTGGGCAAATCTCCCATGAGCTGAGTCTTTGACATTGATTTGTATCGAGCGCATACAATGCATTTATTTATGTAGGTCTTAATCATGTTCTTCACTCTAATGATCCAGTATCTAGACTTGATGTAAGAAAGCATTAGTTGGATGCCACCATGTAGCGTCTTTTTATGCGCTTCGGCAACAATAAGATATGCGAGATGACTCTGTGTACCAAGTATGATTGGATGCTTTTGATCATTGCTTACATCAACGTTTCTCAGTCTACCGCCCACGCGGATCAATTTTTCTTCGTCAAGGTAAGGATTAAGACTTCGTAAAGTACTATCTTTTGCTACATCTTTTTCTTTGAGTAATGCTTCTATTTCTTTATTAAATTCTTCTCTTTGTGCTATTTTTAAACATTTTATTAAAAGCAATTTCTAATTCATCTGTTGTTATATTCCTATCTATATTTTGTGGATTCTTCTTTGAGTTTAAAAATCTTAAGCTGTATACTATTGTTCTTAAAAGTTCTTGTAATGTATCAAATTCTTCGGTAATTAATTTTGATTTATCTTCTTCTAATTGTATGTTAACAGCTATTTTCTTTATTTCTAAATCTGTAGTTGTAATATGAGGTTTTGTAAATTCTATATTTTTATCTCTGAGCCATTCTGGCCCTTCTAACCATAATTTATTATCTATGAGATTATTTAAATTAGTACCTCTTGAACCTATGTCGGCTGGGTTGTCTTTAGATCTGACATGAAACCATTGACTGACGGAAACATTATCCAAAATCTCAATTACTCGGTTGCTGACAAACGGTTTCCATCTGTTAGGATCACCCATAAGCCATGATAAAACTATTGTCGAATCGGTCCATGCAAATATTTGACTTTCTTTCAATCTCATAGCATCTCTGACTTGTGTTAACAGCTTTGCCAGAAGTACAGCGCCACATAACTCAAGCCTTGGTAGTGAAATAGTTTTAAGGGGGTGCTACTTTAGTTCTGGATGCAATAATTCCGGTTTTAATTTCTCCATCATGTGTATCTACTCTATAATAAACTACAGCACAATATCCCTTAATTGATGCGTCACAGTAACCATGTAAATTTATTTTGTGTATATCTTTGTCAGTATATATCCATCTCTTTATTTGTATTTTATCCATGTCATCAAAACTTTCTCTTAATCTTATCCAATCTTCTTCATCTTTCTGATCTATAATCTCATCCCAATCTAGTCGTTGTTTCCATATATTTTGTATTAACATTTTTGCTGTAATAATTGCAGGTGAAATCCATCCTAACGGATCGAATAAACTCTGAACGTCAGCTAGGATACTTCTCTTCGTAGTAAACATTGGTTTTGGAGGCAATTTTGTCTGATATTGAAAAGAATCGGTTGTCATGTTCCAAGATAATCCTAAAGTTTTGATAATACTCTCATCAGTGATTCCTTTCTCAACGCTTTTACTTCTCAAATGTTGTGGAATGTTGTCTAAAAATTCTTTACTATTTGATGCCCACTTCTGCAGTATGAATCCACCTTTGTCTAACAATTGTTGCAGTTGTCTACAGGCTTCAATAGCGCCCTCTAGCGTGAAATCTCCACTAAGACAATCGTCGACATAGAAATCTTCTGCGAGTACTTTTGAGCCGATTGGAAATTCTTCACATTCATCTTTAGACAGCTGTTTTAGCGTTTTGATAGCTAAATATGGTGCACAGGCAGTACCAAAAGTGACTCGTAGCATTCTATAGTCTTCAACTTCATCTGTAATATTCCTTCTCCATAATATTCGTTGACAGTCTGCATCTTCTTTCTTTACTAAAATCATTCTATACATTTTTTGCACGTCTGCTATGTAACATATTTCTTTCATTCGCCATCGCATAATTAAATTTCTCAAATCTTCTTGTAGCTGAGGCCCCACATACAATAAATCATTGAGGGAAACATTATTTGACCCTTTGCAGGACGCGTCGAAAACAACTCTGACGCGGGTAGTCTCGCTACTATCTCTTACAACGGCGTGATGTGGTAAATAAATTGAAAAATTGTGTGTGTCTTCTTTGGGAACCTTTTCCATATGATTTAAGTGTATATATTCTTCCATGACTTTTACATATTCTTCTTTTAACTTAGGATTTCTCTCTAATTTTCTTTCTATTTGTACTAATCTTTTCAGTGCAATATCTCTTGTCTGTCCTACTTCTTGTGGTGACTTTCTAAACGGTAGCTTGACAACATATTTTCCTTCTGTAGTTCTATAATGTTCTTTTTCAAAAATCTCTTCACAAATTCTTTCATCAGAAGTCAATTTTCTATTTTTGGTGTCATCATCTATAGCCCAAAGATTTTTCAGCAGGTGATCCATGTCTATATCCAGCTGATGATGCATGACGACAAGGTTAGTATTGCTTTGAGTGTTCTCGTGAATGTTTCCAAATAATATCCAGCCAAGGTTGGTTTCTTGTGCTGTTGGTGTACCTTGTGGACCTTTTACTAAATTGTTTTTCACGATTTCTGTATATACATCAATGCCAAGCAGTAAATCAATTTTACTTGACACGAAGTACTGTGGATCAGCGAGAGTAAGACCATCTAAATGTGACCAATCCATCTTTGGTTGTATGGTAGAACATGGCAAAGTAGATGTGATGGACTTCAAGACGTACGCTCTGACAGTGAGGTTAAAATCTTCTTCATATCGTGATAAAAGATTAAATTGGACTGCGTGACGAACTGAAGTTGTGGTGGACCCTACTCCGATGACTGAACCTTTCACCGGTGTCTTCTTAAGTTGTATGAGTTGAGTTGCATTTTGACTTATGAAAGATGCCTGGGATCCAGGGTCGATTAATGCTCTAAGCAAAGTCTCTCGGCCGCTCTCACTCTTGACCGGTACTAATGCTGTTGCTAATAGAGAGTTCTTATGTTTTCTCGCAAAGTTAACTATGATTGACTCATCCTGAAGATTTTCTTGTGTATCGTCATCATTTGTGTGCAGTGAGGAAATTCCAGGTGATGAACTAATCTTCTCGGTGTCCTGAGAATTCTCTTCCTTCTTACAGTAATGAAGAAGTGAGTGATGACGCTTCCCACATATTTGACAAGAAGTCCTCTGTTTACAATAATATATAGGATGGCCTGGTGATAAACAGTTGTAGCACAATCGATTGGTTTTGACAACCTCGCTTCGTTTCTCTGGGTCAAGTTTTGCAAATTCTTTACAGTGGCATAGAAGATGTTGTCCATTACATAATTTACAAATCATCTGGGTGGTTGAGATGTGAAAGGAACGTTCTTTGTTTGTTCTTTGAGTGTTAGATGAAGATTGATAGGTTAACTCGAGTGTTTGTATTCTATTTTCCAAAAAGGTAATTAACTTTTCAAAATTAGGTAATTTTGTTTCACATTCTCGACTTACATGAGCTTCCCATTCTTTGTGCGTATCAGAATCCAATTTTTGCACAGTTAAATATATAATGATAGGATCCCATTCTTTAGTATTAATGTCCATTGACTTCAAACTGTTTAAACACTCTTTGGTATTGTCAATCAAAAACTTCAACTGTCCGGGCGAAGATGTATTGACTTTTCTCAACAAAAATAACCTCTTCAAAATAGCATTCACAATAAGTCGTTTATGACTGTATCTATTCTTCAAGGTGCTCCACGCTTGCTCATAATTTTTGTCTGTCACCTGTATATGCTTGATAGTATTCTTCGCCTCACCCGCTAAACATGATTTTAAGTAGTGTAGTTTTTGTACATCACTCAGTGATTTGTTTGAATGTATCAACGCCTTAAATGTATCCTCAAAAGATTGCCATTCTTCATATGCACCTGCAAATGTAGGTAAGTTGATTCTAGGTAACTTGACCTCCGTGTTATGTGAGCCTTCTGATTTGGACGATGACTTGGATGGTACATTTTCCTGCTGTGTTGTTTCTTCTTTGTTATTGGTAGTAAATGACTCAAGCGTGTCCGCCATTTCTGATTTCAAATCTAGATAAATTTCTTCAAACACACTGTAAGTTTCTTCAGTAAAATATCCAATATTTTTCCGTTGTTCCTTGTTGGTTATTTTTATTAATGTCTGATGAGCTACTCTAAATGATTTCCAGTAATCTTCCAAACATTGCAATCTAGTTTCTATAAATCCTTTAGTTAACCTTGTTTTCGGAGCTTTTTTGTAGTTTGTTTTAGTTTTCAACAACATGGTGGACAAATCATCTAAAATTTCGATAGTTTCTTCGATGGACGCCATGGTTATTTATTGTGTTTATTATGCGTTTTAAAATGTTTACTTTGTAGTTTTAACACAGCAATAGTCAAAAATATGCACCATAAAACTATGCGTTGCACTTTTGCACGAGGCACAGTTCGTCCATTGTTCCTAATGATCTTCATGAAAAATACAATCCATAACACACTTTTGTCGACCGATTATTATGCGCTAGTGTTATAATCCGGCTCGAAGGACCATTTTGTTAATGAGTTAGGTCGATTTATATATGGATTGATTTTGAGGTTGTTTAATGCAACTGAACTGACTGACAGCTGACAAGTACAGTGTACAGATGACATTGACAGAACTAAACAATATATCTTAGCTAGTAATTGTAATAATTTAATGTATCCTACTTAATATTTTAAATGCGAAAGTTTGCATGTGAGTCTGTGAGGATGTTTGTACGGGCTCCTGCTTGGTTTCCGTACACTAGAGATGCTATGCTGATTGTCAATTATGCTGAATGTCAGACAGACCCGGGTCGCGAAGATGTTAACGAAACGACATATGAATCTGCCGAGTGCGTTTATTACACTAAAGTAAAACTATGCTATTGTCAATGTCGAATAGTAGGTAGTGCTGTATACGACAAAATTATAAAACGTGAAAAATTTAAAATGATGTAAGAATGTTCTGCTTAGCCTGAACAAACGGATTTTGATGAGATTTGGTATACGGGTAGAAAAATACCGGGAATAGCACATAGGGTACTTTTTATCCCGAAATTCCTAAGGGAGCGAAGCCCCGGGGCGTGGCTAGTTAATTATAAATTAACTAACTGAATCGACAGACTAGATAAAATTTTCTAATTTTTGCACAGTGTACTCAATTTTCTTTTCTTTTCATGAAAACATCGAACAAATTCCAGTAAAAATAAGATTTTTTTCATTTATCTTAAATATATCAAGACCTAAGATGTATAACATAAAATATAAATAAATTATGCTTATAGACCTGATAACAAAGACACAGAATATATTTTTTCTTATTATTATATATAGGTATTTAAAATTTTATTACGGATATTTAAATATTAGATATCCATTTTTGAGATTTTATAAAAAAAAATATAAAAACGCACTTATCGTTTCACCATAATAAAAAAAATATGTAAAAACACACTTACCGTTTCATCATAATAAGGCATTAGTGCAGTGAATATCCGATTTATAAATATGTGACATAACGTCCAATTTACGTTGTCTCCGATACACGGATTATAAGGCCGCAAACCATAATCTTCTTTCAAACCTATTTTGAATGTCAACCACTATTTTACTTTGTAATAAACATCGATAAAACTGACACCTTTCACTTTTCACTGTCTCATTAAAAAATAAAGTTTGAAAATCGAATAATGTTCAAAAGAAGAAAATATAAACTGCCAGTGATTTACTTTTTAAAGTGGCCAGTAGCAAAAATAATATTTATGAAATTGGGCGAAAGGATTTGTTTTATTTTTAAATTTTGAATTCTGAAGTTTTCGTAGCGTTTACGAAGTGAAAAATATAGAGCGCACACGACAGGCTCACACCGTAGCTGAAACTCTACTGAACTGAAGTATACAACTTTAGCGAATACTGAAACCAGCGCAATTTGGCATTCGCGCAAAGCTGTTTCGTAGAATTAACTTGTTTCACGTGCCATTTTATTGAAAATATCTTTAGGTTGTTGTGATATTCCTTGAAAAATACATTAAGAAAATTAAGATCTTTTCTGATAAAATGGTGACTATATCGAGATATTATGTACTAAGTAGTTGTATTTCGATGGCTGATTATAACATTGCAATTACATATTTCTACTTATTCTGTTATCCTGGAAGGTACTTTTAGTCGAAACAGAGATATCTTTTATACGATATAAGGTACTTAATAATATAGATACGTTTACTATCAAAATGTTGATAAAATAGTTTAAATAGAATGCTTTTAAATGCACACATTTTTTTGATGACGACTGCACAAATCAGCTAGAAAAATAGATTTTAGAGAGCGGGAATTTTTTTCAAAATATTGCATTCCAGAAATCATCTCGCAGGACCGTCTTAAGCGAGTAGACTGTTAGAACATTGTACTATACACGTATTTTGTGCAATAAAGTTTAAATTAATAAATGAATAAGCAGGATCCAACCCAGATTACTCATAGAGTGTAGATACAATTGAACAACGCATAACCTTAGTTTATCTCAAAAATCGTCCGTGTTGTACGGAAATATTCCTATTTTTTTTTTTTTTTGCTTTTAGGCTACATAAAAACAAAGTTTCGTGCTTCGTGTATCTTCCTTTCTTTCTTTAGTTATAAGTTACTTTGAGTATCTGGAAATGTGATCTTGTGTGCTTGTGAAAGTATTCTTGTCTTGTGTTGTTCTGTATTATGCTAAAGCGGTTTTATATATATATATACATTTATTAAAACAGTAAAAATATTTTGTCTGTACATTTAGCATTTTTGACTGAAATAAATAGAGGGACACTTAAAAAGAATAATAGAAATAAAAAAAAAAAATTTTGAACTTCTTGTCTGTCTGTCTGTCTGTCTGTATGTATTTTTTTTATTTTTTTTTTTTCATTTTTAAATAAATATATACGGACAAATCACACAGATTGAGTTAGCCCCAAAGTAAGTTCGAGACTTGTGTTATGGCATACTAACTCAACGATACTATATTTTATAACAAATACATATAGATAAACATCCAAGACCCGGGTCAATCTGAAAAAGATCATTTTCCATCTTGACCCGACCGGGAATCGAACCAGGGACCTCTGAAGTGGCAGTCCGGCGTGATGACCGTTGGGCCACGGAGGTCGTCAAATGTATGATCACGCTAATCTCCGAAAGTACTGAACCGATTTGAATGAAACTTTTTTTGTTGTGTAGCTATTAAGCCTAGGCAACATTTAGGCTATAATTGATTTTGAAAACTGGAACACCTGATGAAGAACCAAAACAGAACAGTTAAACTATAAGAAATATGGAAATGGTGCCTTAACAAAAGTCGTTCAAACTGATGAGCATTTTCTGCTGACGTATAAAAATTGAAGATCTGGAACATCTGATGAAGAACTGCAAGAGACCAGCTACATATATGGAAATGGCGCCTTAGCAAAACTTGATAAATCTGATGAACATTTTCTGTAGACGTATATAAATCGAAAATCCGAAACATCTGAAACAGTTTGGAACACAAAACGATTTTTCATCTAAGCGGAACTCACGCAGGCGAAGCCGCGGGCGACAGCTAGTCGTAACTAAATATTTTCTTGGAACAGCGAAAAAACAGAACATTCGCCTATTATACAACTGTTTACATTGCCAAGAATGGGTTTTCCCGTAGAATATGAATAACTTTCTATTTATACCTATAGTAAAGCTTGCGCATCCAAGTTATAAAAACGTGCTGTCTTTAGGTACAGACTGCACGAGATTTGAAACCTTCTTAATCTGTTTTTTTTTTTTTTTTTGTACTTTGTCAATATATGATTGTTTTATTATTTAGAGGTAATAGAGGTATAGGCAAAAAAAATATTGTAATTCTAGTGCATATTTATTTACAAGCAAAAAACCAACGACACATTGTGTCACATAAGTCATTCGCTCATTACCTATTACATATTTGGAGTGATTTATTAGTAATTGATATTTCAATCACTTGGCACAATACAAACAGCCTATATTTTGCGCATATTAATTAAAGAATTTATTTGGTTTCTTCTATTGCATAAGAATTTAAACAAAATATACATGGAATTAAGAAGATGGATAGTTAAGGAAGAGAATTAATTGGCAAGTTATGAAAACACTAGCTTTTGCCCGTGGCTTCACCCGCGTAATTTTCCCACGGGAACAGTGCTTTTTCCCGGGATGAAAAGTATGTCCTTCCCAGTACTTCAAATTATGTGTATGCGAAATTTCAGAAAGATTGATTCGGTAGATAAAGCGTGAAGAGGAAACAAACAAACTAATAAATAAACAAACTCACCTTCTCATTTATAGCTGCGCCCGGGGCTTCGCTCCCGTGAAAATTTCGGAATAAATATCCTATGTGCTATTCCCGGTATTTTTCTACCCGTATACCTACCAAATTTCATCGAAATCCGTCCAGTAGATTTTGCGTGATTGAGTAACAAACATACTCACAAATTCACGAACTCACATCCAAACATTCGCATTTATAATATTAGTATGGTTAGTTAGGAAGTTCGGATTATATTTACGGGTGGATGTAAGAATAACTGGAGACAGAGTATTGTGGACGGAATAGACATTTCGCGCCATCGCAGACAATTCTTCTTCATGTCGAGTCGAGATGACTATCTTTATATTTTCCCTGGCCAGTATGTGGCCACGCTAACCTGCCTGTCGTTGGCCTCACACAGATCCTCCATGATACACGAGTCGGGGCTATGAGGGTTAAAGATCCCAGGTTCAGATCCTGCCCGTGCTAAATGAGTTTGTATACCAATCTGACTCATGTACCTACTTATGTTAGTGTTTATCCACCACCACTTGTTTCCGGTGAAGGAATACATCGTGAGGAAACCTGCACTCTGGTTGATCATTATCAGCAAGTGTGTGAAATGGAGAAGGCAATGGCAAACCACTCCCTTAAATTTGCCAAGAGAGTCGTTGTGTGTTTTTCTTTCCATATAATGACCACGACCCTCAGTCATGAGGAAATACGACTAACGAGACGGTACATTATCAATGTGATAGCGATTTCAGAGTACGGTCAACAATCTTTTTTTGCTCCGATTGCCTTTAGATATAAATGAAGATTATAACAACCTATCTTGAAAATTTACAGAATCAGTAAGAGAAATAATAATCCTCTATATCCGCTTATCAAGTGGGCAGATCTATAAATAGAAAAACCTTAGGTAATTTCCGGGCAAATTTTCTGTGTAGCGTAAATTACAAATGTTTATTTTTAGATCTATTCGTATTATAATTTGTTGTTTGTTATTTATTAGTTGTACATTTTAAACATAGAAGATCATCATGTTCTAATTTTTGATGTAGGTAACTGTATCTGGTCTGTGTCTGTACATAGAAGTATTTTAAGAAAAAGAACTATGATGGGTCTTCATGGGGCCAATAGAAGCCTAAACCATTTTTTTTTTATCTGTCTTTCCGTCTGTATGTTTATACGCACTTTACGCAAAAACTACTGAACCAAATTTGATTAGGTTTTCAATGTTGTATTATTGAAGGTCTATCTTAAAATCTGCCGTAAGTTTCATCTTGATACGCCGCTTAGAACCTGAGATATGCGCGGACGAATTCGCGGGCACAAGCTAGTACTTAATTATACTAATTATTACAAAATATACTAGTTATCAGTAGGAAATCTTTTTTCACAAGAAAATATCTTTAAGAAGAAAAGGTGGAATGAAGGAATATTCCACGAAGTACTAGGCTATCCCTATTATGATGTAGGTATGTAAAGTAAAAAAAGGTAAAAGTCATCGTCTCGTATAAGGTAGTGGAAGAGAGAGCAAGCAATAGAGAGAAAAAGTTATAAAGAGAAACCACCACCAGGAGATAATGATGGATTTAGATCCTACTAATATTTTAAATGCGAAATTTGGATGCGAGTTTCTGAGGATGTTTGTTACACAATCACGTACAAATTATTGGACGGATTTCAATGAAATTTGGTAGGTATACGGGTAGAAAAATACCAGAAATAGCATACCTATAGTTTTTTTTTTTTTATAGAATAGTAGGCAAACGAGCATGCGGGTTGCCTGATGGTAAGCAATCACCGCAGTCCATAGATGAGTACTTGTATGAGTACTTTTTATCCCGAAATTTCCACGGAAGCAAAGCCCCGGGGCGCGGCTATTAATAAATTAAGATGACTAAACCTGCACCGGTGAAGGAAAACATCGTGAGCAAACCTGCACATTGGCTGACTGTTTAGTTTACTAGTGTGTACGGCTACTGCCACTAGATGACGGTAGTCGTAAAAGTCATGTCGGATGCCTTTAGGAGACTTGAATAAAATCTGACACCAGAGTTAGTAATAACAGACTCCATAAGAAAGAATGACGATGACTATATAAACAATTTTTTTCGTAGTTTAACAGAAAAATCATTATCAAACAGGTGACAGTGAGGTTTTCGACAAGTAAAGGCTCCAACAATACCCTTTTATAGAAAAACATTCAATAGATCTGTCAAGTAGGATCAGTACGACAATGAATGGATTTAAGGATCGATTGGTGACACGTGTATAGGAAGCAGAGTTACCATAAGTGTATATTCTTATGTATAAACCTCGTAGGTTTATATTTACAAACCCTTGTTATAATACATGGATCATATATTTCTACACTTTATACATGGAAACACAATGGATGACACAAACATTAACCATATCTTATTTCTATATGAAAGTACTTTAGTACTAATTGCATCTGCGATGCTCAAAAAAATCCAAAAATAAATATTGATGGCTTCCTACACTTAATTGATTTTCAACTTCATCGAATATGGGTTAAATCAAATACCTTACTCGTATAGTAGGTAGGTATATGTGTTAGGTGACGCATGCCTAATGCGTTTCAATAGAAATCGGATATGGTGAAGATTTTCGATGTGCAGGATTGGAATGCGATAGCTCAGTTGGAAGAGCAAGGTCGTATAAAGACCTGGTCGCGGGTTCATGTCCTGCTCGCATGGAATTTTTTCACCATATCTTATTTCTATATGAAAGTACTTTAGTACTAATTGCATCTGCGATGCTCAAAAAAATCCAAAAATAAATATTGATGGCTTCCTACACTTAATTGATTTTCAACTTCATCGAATATGGGTTAAATCAAATACCTTACTCGTATAGTGGGTATATGTAGTTATATCTAGAAGTGTTTACCCTGTATAAAATTGTAAATAATTTTTTTGATGTCCCTGAAATTGTAAATAGTTTAGGATACATTGTTTCTAGAAGTGCTTTGGTGCGTCCGGTGCGACTGCGCACCAACCCTGTATTTGCACTGGACATATGTCGTACGAATAGTGGACATCGCATCCCTATTCGTCGTATGATGCAGACCTATAATGAAAACTTTAATAATATTGATATTTTTGCATGTAGTACACTAAAATTTAGAAAAATGTTAATTGAAAAATTGAAATCTTAATACCTACCTATATTATAGTGTCTGCTTCTTACTTGCTATTTCCCACGATATTTATTTATTTACTTTTTTATTTGTGCTGAATCCCGTTAATATATTTGTATTTTAATTATGGTTAAGTGTTTAAAAGTATAGTAGTAGTAGTGTGTTTTTATTTATTTATTTATTTTTATTTAAAAGACTTGTTAATTTGTCTAAATAATTTTTATTTGTTTAGTTTTAGTGGAAGTTGGTTGCCACAAATTGTAAACTTTTTATATTCACTCTGTGGATAGCGCTGTGGGCGGCATTACTATTAAGGATTTTTATGTAAACTTGTTTATTGTATATTTGTAATGTTGCTGTTTGCTGTCTCTAATAAAATAAAATAAAATGTGTGCAAGGTCGTATAAAGACCTGGTTGCGGGTTCAAGTCCTGCTCGCATGGAATTTTTTCACCATATCTTATTTCTATATGAAAGTACTTTAGTACTAATTGCATCTGCGATGCTCAAAAAAATCCAACAATAAATATTGATGGCTTCCTACACTTAATTGATTTTCAACTTCATCGAATATGGGTTAAATCAAATACCTTACTCGTATAGTGGGTATATGTGTTAGGTGACGCATGCCTAATGCGTTTCAATAGAAATCGGATATGGTGAAGATTTTCGATGTGCAGGATTGAAATGCGATAGCTCAGTTGGAAGAGCAAGGTCGTATAAAGACCTGGTCGCGGGTTCAAGTCCTGCTCGCATGGAATTTTTTCACCATATCTTATTTCTATACTAGCTGTCGCCCGCGGCTTCGCCCGCGTGAGTTTCGCTTATTAATTTAATATAATGTCTTCAAATGACATCAACAAAATAAAAGATGAACAAAATAAAAAATAAACTATGTTTACGACCATTATAACAAATCCATTATGGTAAACCATTTTATAAAAAAAATCTGTATGACAAATCTATGATTATGACTAAGACACAAATATTATTACAATAAATATTATTTGTATAAAAAATTATGAGAAAGGCTTTATCACAAACCATATTATGATTATGAACCTTATGAGAAATGAAAGGATCATATTATGATATTATGTAAAATTGAAATAAATTAGTTAAAGAATATAGTTTTTTTATAATTTTTTATAACATATTTGCTCGTAAAGTGTCACTTATTTCACCAATTTCAATATTGTATTGTATCTCATTACGCACTTGTGCGTTAATGTAAAGTAATACGCACGCTCCGTCTAAAAACGAACGATACCGTAAACTGCTGCAACTTTGCACGGAATTTGACGTTTTTTGCGATTTTCTCGAAACCTATTCATACTTTTGACTCTCAATTGTTTTTAAATGGAAGACAGGCATAATGGCTTGCTATTGAGACCACAAATCTTATTAATTTCCACCAATTTTCTGAATTACAAGGGCTCAAAGTCGTAGGCAAAGTTGTATGTAAAAGACACAATTTTGCCTAGAAGGATAATTCGATACTTATTGTACTTATCGTTTCCGTTAAATTTTTTTCATGTGCATGTGACAACCTACTTGTCCCTGCCAATTTAATCAGTGCAATATACCGTATCATTATTTTATTACAGCTACTAGGCCAAGTTGTAGCAGGTTCTACAGACTTTCCATACAAAAATGTCGTTGACTATAGGGTTGCCAAAATAATACAGATTATCCATACTAATATTATAAATGCGAAAGTTTGGATGTGAGTTTGTGAGTTTGTGAGTTTGTGAATTTGTGAGTTTGTGAGTTTGTGAGGATGTTTGTTACTCAATCACGCAAAATCTACTTAGATGAAAAATCTCTCTTGGAGCTTTTCATCAGATGTTCCAGATCTTCAATTTTTATACGTCAGCAGAAAATGCTCATCAGGTTGAACGATTTTTGCTAAGGCGCCATTTCCATATATGTTATAGTTTAGCTGGTCTCTTGGAGCTTTTCATCAGATGTTCCAGATCTTCAATTTTTATACGTCGGCAGAAAATGCTCATCAGGTTGAACGATTTTTATTAAGGCTCCATTTCCATATTACTTATAGTTTAGCTGTTCCGTTATGGTTCTTCATCAGGTGTTCCAGTTTTCAAAATGAATTATAGCCTATATGTTGCCCAGGCTTAATAGCTATACAACAAAAAAAGTTTCATTCAAATCCGTCCAGTAGTTTTTGCGTGAAACGCGTACATACATACAGACAGACAGACAGACAGACAGACAGACAGATAGACAAGAAATTCCAAAAAATTTTTTTTGCTTTCTATTGTTCTTTTTAGGTCTCCCTCTATCCATTTCAGTCAAAAATATTTAATGTACAGACAAAATATTTTTACTGTTTTATTATATGTATAGATGAAAGTACTTTAGTACTAATTGCATCTGCGATGCTCAAAAAAATCCAAAAATAGACATAAACATTATGTAAAGCTACGCGCACTCAACAACCAACACAACCCATAGCTGGTGCAGTCTACCACAGACTACTCAAGACTGAAGGGCTTCATACTGCATCTTGACAGCTTGTTCTTCTTTCAAATCTTCAGTCAGCTAACAATATATAATATAGTATATAGTACGTGGTGTTACTAAGGTTACACATTTCCGATGAAGTAAAACATCGTGAGGAAACCTGCACTCTGGTTGATAATTATCAGCTAGTGTGTGAAATGGAGAAGGCAATGGCAAACCACTCCATTAAAATTGCCAAGAGAGTCGTTGTGTGTGTTTAATTCCATATAATGACCACGACCCTCAGTCATGAGGAATACAACTAAAGAGAGAGAAGGTAACATCAATTAATATAGACTGTAGTTTTATTATAATTATTCGCTGTACTCTATGGAATTTACTAATAATATTAAAATATTTTAATAGGTATTATGGTGATTAATTAATATTCTATTTTGAGATCTGAACCACCAACAAAATAAACGTGGTCATCGTAATTCACGACTTTTGTCTTTGTCTAACCAAAAATTGGAAAATATGAAGTCGCTTACTTTTTAATAGGTAAGTATTTTATACATTTAGTGCGAGTCAAACTCGATCACCGAGGGTTCCGTACTCGCAAAGCATCTCACATTATAGCTCTAACTAAAAGACCAACTAGTAAACAAAACAAACTAAACTTTGCAGTTCGATCATATTAGGTCAATGGGAAGTACGGGATAGGTTTTGATTTCCGCCTGAAATCTCAAAATATGCGAAAATTCGCAACATTTACGGTAATATTTCCTGATCTCACTGGCGTATACTTTTGATATATTTTTTTTACTAAAGAGACCGTGGATCCAAGTATTCGTTATTAATTTCAACTTGATAACTACAAGATAAAAAAAGCGTTCCAGAGAAAAAAGTTTGCCAGACAGATGGATAGACGGACATCAAAGTGGTCTTATAAGGGTTCCATTATTGCCTTTTGAGGTTTCATTAATTTCATTTAAATTAAAGAACATTGTTCTAGTCGGTTGAGTTTTTTTTTTAATTATATTTTTTTGAGTTATAGAACCCTTAAAAGTTTGTGAAATCGAAATGAAACTTTTGCCAGATGGGATGTAGTGTAGCCAAATTGCCGATCGAAAAAGTGATCAATAAAAAAAAGGAAGGTAGTGTCGTCAGAAAAATGGCGCCGTACTTTTAGCTTCCTGAAACCTGATAAAGACAGAATATGAGTATATATAAACTTACAAAAAATTATAGCTAATACCATGGCATTACTAGAATAAACAACTTAGATGGCCGATCATATGTTTGTTTACCTACCCTATCGAGTTTCAGAAACTAAACAAGTTGAATTCCAGGACTTTGCTCCCATGGGAATATCAGTATAAAAATACCATTTTCATACTCTGAAAGTAGGTGTAAAGTTGCCTGAGGAGCGAGGAGAAAGTAATACTTTACAGCCCTAGGGAGAATCGTTTTCAACTGTCAGCTGTCAAATTATTAAAAAAAACTAGTTCTTTTTCACATTATTCTATTGAACGATGTTCCAACTTTCTATACAGTCATTCGACGGATCTCTAATGATTCTCATTAAAATATTTGTAATAGTTCGAAATAATGCTTTTTCACATAATCATAATTAATATAAATTAAAATTAGAGTATATTTTTTAAATATTGTTTCATAAACATAAATAATCATAATATAATTTAATCATAATTGTTATGTGTGGAGTACAAGCTGCATTTATAGTTGGAGATTTTAATTCCCATCCTACTACCAAATTTGGGCGCGAACTATTTAGTTTCTGTGACGAACACAAATGGCAATGTGCAGACATCGAGAAGTTGGGCATAGACTCGGGAGCATAAATTTACATTTGTAAGCAATATTCACGGTACTCCCCGATGGTTGGACCACTGTGTCACAACGCAGGCAGCGTGGGATACTATCGACTCTGTTAGCGTAAACAACAATGTCTCCTCAATTCTCGCGTTTGCGATATTTTATCGAATTTGATAATATATCAAACTTCTTTTATCGAACAAAATTATCACAAAAACCTCCAAAATGGTATTCTCGAACCTATTCGACATAAAACTCGATATTATATCGAAAACTAGGGCTTCTCTAATTGAAAACACGTTCCTTTTTCTCGATTATACTTAACTACAATCGAGAAATTTATGTTTTACTTGTTTCATTAAATATTTTATGTAAAACCATTGTTTTAATAGTGAATTTATGTAAAAATAGTTATAATACTTTATTTTATGTAACTTAATAAGCTCCAATGCAAATTTATAAAATGCAAAGAAAATTAAATATTTTAGAGTTGATGGAGAGAACGGAACGCGAGGATACTTGTCATTGTTTATTTATTGTGTGTGTGAGGTTATGTGATATTTGTTATCGGAGTATCAATTATATTCTTATGTATGATATTGTTTCTTTACGAAATTGAATTGAGAAACAAATAAGGTATGGTACTCGAGGCAGAAAAAAGCAAAGTATGTATCTATCCAAACCTCTATATTAGGCTTCAATAAAATAATTTTATGTAAATAAACAACGATTTCCAATAAAATTGAATACAAAATCGTCAGCATTCATATTTTACTAAACCATAGCTGAATAAAAATACAAAGCGTCTTGTAAAGTACGAATATTATGTTATTCAATAGCTTTGAAGCAACAAATATCACACACGATATGGTTTTCGGCCACGCTCGACCACTCGATGCGTATCGAGGGCTGACGCTGGATAAATGTCACATTTGAAATCACGAGAATACGCAATTTCGATACTTATCGATATCCGCCATGTTTTTTCGATAAATGTCGAAATTGATATTATATCGCAGATCCGAGAATTGCCTTCCTGGTCGGACCACTTCCCGATGAGTATTGTATGTAATATTAGCGAGGTGAGGGAAAGTATTGTAAGCGAGGATATAAAATATAAGTGTTCCCACAGGGATACGTTGGGGAAATAGGAATTCTAGTCAAATAGATAAATATTATAATTATTGTCAGACGAATTTACAATGTATTAATCATATTTTAACTTGTGACAACTGTAATGGTAAAAAATGTAAAAATATTAGTGAACATTTAATATTTATTAGTAATTTATTGTGCAGAGCAACTACGCTCTGCTGCCAGAAAATGTGGCAGAGAGAATCCGGACAAACGAAGCGGCGGGAAGAATTTTGTACCGGAACTTCACCGGGAAAAAACCACCGGTAAAAATAAGTAGCGGGAAAAAATCTCCACGCGGCACCACGTTTGCCCGACTAAAACCTAACTAACTTAACGCAGTCTGCTACCACCGTAGCTTATGAAGGGAGCTACAGGGCCCTATATAATAACTTAACCTATAAATTAACTACAATTGAACACTTACCAAATTAAATCTTCTTTCTCTTCGGATCCAAACTTGAGTGTCTTCGGGAAGGGGGAATTCCTAATCACCCTACCTAACCCTTGAGATCTCAATTCCCCAGGACAAATAAATAGATTTCTTCCCGTAGTTTCACTCCGGGAACAGCCAGATGTGAACAGCCAGCCACGTTTCACCTCTCACAAGAAAAAGTCACCATGACGGGTACACAAACACAAAGTTCAATAGTTATTTAACAAACAGGAAATTCACAAACACAACTCAAGCTAATTAGCAATCAAAGAACGCGGAACCTCTCGCGTATTAAAAATCAAACCGATATCGCATAGGACAATTGCGACCGTCCGCGAGCCATTCGCGCTAGCAATGTGAAAACCCCGAACGCCCTCTGGCGGCAGCAATGCGAAACGCCTGCGTTTAGTTTTACCCAATATATTACAAACATCCCCCCGTCCCGGTCTGAGAAGCAGACCGCTAGCTTACTCTACGGGAAGGCGGGCGAGAGAGGTCACACCTCTCCTTAAAATCGAACCGTCGACCAACACCTCAGCCACACGCGGAGTGCCATCTCCGCCAAGAATCAAACGTAATATGCGAGCTCGTCGCCAAAGCAATGAGGGCAAATTTGCCTCTTTTAACAATACTAAATCACCCTCCCTGGGAGGCTCAGTCCTGTCTGTCCACTTCACTCTTTGCTGCAGCAAATGCAAATATTCAAGCGACCAGCGACGCCAAAAGTCCTGGCTCATTTGCTGCAACATTTGAAAACGCGACAACCGATATACGCGTTCATCCCTCCACGGGTATTCGGGCAGGGCATTCAACGGCCCTCCCACCAAAAAATGACCAGGGGTGAGAGCTTCCAAGTCATTTGGATCTGGAGATAGCGGACAGAGAGGACGAGAGTTGAGGACCGCCTCAACTTTACAAAACACTGTGGCCAGCTCCTCAAAAGTTAGAGCCGTTTCTCCGATAATGCGGCGGAGGTGGGTCTTTGCGGATTTCACAGCCGCTTCAAAAATCCCTCCCCAATGGGGGCAACTTGGGGGACTAAACTTCCAGGTTATTCCCCTTTGGGCAGCAATTTGACTTAAACTAGTACAATTTTTATCAATAAACACAGAAACATCCTTAAGATAATTTACAGTTCCTTTATAGTTTGTGCCATTATCAGACCTAATAAGGGAAGGTAGACCTCGACGCGAAACAAAGCGATCCAACGCGGCGACGAAGGCCTCCGTAGTCAGAGCCGATACCACCTCCAAATGGACAGCCTTGGTGGCCAAACAAACAAATACACACAAATAGCCCTTCACAATACGGGCATTACGAAAGGGAGAAGCCTTGATCGAAAAGGGACCGGCAAAATCGGTTCCAACGCCGTCAAACGGCCTCGAAGGTCGGATTCGATCAGCGGGCAAATCACCCATCTGTGGCTGCATCGTGGATGCCTTCAACCTATAACATGCAATACATCGAAACAGAACACTACGGATTGCTCTTCGGGCTGACAAAATCCAAAACTCGCGTTGCAAGATAGCCAACAAAGCATTGCACCCAGCATGGGCGTTACGAATGTGTCGATCAGACACCAAAAGCTGCACCAAGGGTCCGCCCTTGGGCAACAACAGAGGATGGCGAGTCTCATATGGAAGATCCGCCTTCCGGAGCCTGCCTCCAACCCGAAGAAGCCCATCCGAGTCGATGTACGGGTTCAAACGAGCGACCGCGCCCTTCAACTTAGCGCGTCCGTCGCGCAAGATACGAAGCTCTGACTCAAACCGTCCGGTCTGCACGACACGGACCCAATGCAACAATGCGCTCCGGCGCTCTTCTGCACCTGCAATCGGCTCCAACCGCTTTGCCTGTGGGTTTCTACAATTATGTATGAAACGCTTAATCCAACTGGTAACACCCAGAAGCTTATCCAAGCTGCTATACCGAGCAAGTAGCCAATCCGGCTCCGACGTCGTCTCAGCGACTACAGCATGTACACGGAGCCCAGTCAAATTCAAAGAAGGAACATCTGTCTGACAGACAGGCCAAGAAGTTTCTGATCCCATCAGCCACTCTGGACCCCACCAGAGCGGGTGTGACACCAATTCTGGTGCCGTACAACCTCGGGAAGCACAGTCCGCTGGGTTAAGCTCTCCCGGCACATGTCTCCATGTTATATCAATTCCGATATTCTGGATTTGGGAAACCCGATTTCCCACAAAAACCTCCAAGGTATGTGGGGCCGCGCGCAACCATGCAAGCGCGACCTGGCTATCCGACCAGGCGAAGATGTCTCGTATCTCGACCGTGGCCGCCAGCTCACTGGCAACGTGATGCAACAATTTAGAGAGAAGGTGAGCTCCACTCAACTCAAGCTTGGGGATAGTCAGCCTAGTCCTGATGGGGGCGACCTTGCTCTTCCCTAACAAAAGCGAGACATTGACCCGGCCATCGGCGTCAACTGTCCGCATATAGACTGACGCGGCATAGCCTCGCTCCGACGCGTCACAAAAGCCATGCAGGCTGGCTCGATATTTCCCGGGTGGCAATATTCGACGAGGCAAGGCAATCCGATTGACTTCCTTAATCGATGAAAACAACTCGAGCCAATCATCCAATGGAGAGCCAAACAGCGGCTCGTCCCACGAGACGCCCAAAGTCCAAAGTCTCTGAAGAAGACACTTCGCAGAGAATATCACTGGACTGATCCAACCGCTTGGATCAAACATACGAGCTATTACGGACAACACCGTTCTCTTAGTCCAGACTTTTGGTATTTCCAAGTCCACTTGGAATGTGAAAATATCGGTTAGCGGCTGGTACTGCATGCCCAGCACCGCTATCCTGTTGGGATCATCCACATCCTCAAACAGGTGAGGGTTCTGTTGGTGATCCTCCGGGATCCCTTCTAGAACTTTAGGCTCATTAGACAACCACTTACGTAGCTCGTAGCCACCTGTCTTCAATATTTCAATCAATTCATCCCGCAGTAGGAGGGCCTCCTCAATACTTTGGGCTCCGGTGCACACGTCATCAACATACAAGTCACGTGACAGCACGGAAGCCCCACGGGGAAAGCGGATCCGTTCCCGCTCTGCCAATTCAAGCAATGATCTGATGGCGATATAGGGACTAGATTTCAAACCATACGTGTTTGTGTTGAGTTCATACACCGTCACAGGATCCTCAGGGCGCTCACGCCAGAGTATCAACTGGAATCGCCTGTCCTCAGGATGTATGACTGTCTGGCGGAACATCATCCGGATGTCCGCACCAAAAACCACTTGATGTCTTCTAAAGTTCAAGATGATGTCAATTATGTCCCTATGCAATTTGGGACCCGAATGCAAACACAGATTCAACGAAACCCCGTTCGAAGTGGGTGCGGACCCATCAAAGACAGTCCGCAACTTGCCCGTTGAGGCCTTCACCACCGCGTGGTGGGGCAAAAAATAATGCTCAGTTGAGCTCCAATCAACTCGAGCCGGAGACATGTGACCCAAATCCTCGTACTCGCGCATAAATTCAATATATTTATCGCGAAGTACGTGGTCACGCTGCATGCGTCGCTCCATGGACAGCAGTCGTTTCTCCGCAAGCGCCCTACTTTGCCCTAGGCTAGGACGAGAGGCAACAAAGGGTAACCTAGTTACAAACCGACCGGAGGGCAACCTCTCCGTGGTTGATCGAAAAAGGGCTTCGCACTCAGCGTGTTCCGGATCCATCCTGGAACTCATAGGTGGCTCCTCCACCTCCCAAAACCTTTGCATGGTCTTGGCCAAGGACGCAGATGCGACAACCGGTGGCTCCTCCGCGGTGCCATTATCAAACACAGGGCCCATCAGGGCAAAACCAAAAATCGTAGACACTGCCATCAGTGAAGACGAACCCAGAGCCTTCTGTGTACCCAACAAAATCCAACCCAATACGTCCGAGCCCAGGAGCAAGTCCACTGGGCCGGGATGAAAGACAAAGGGGTCGGCCAAATCCAGACCCGAAACCAAAGACAACACACCCGGCGGTATGTCTGTCGAGGGGTGCCAACCCGCAATGGTATCCATTACCATAGCCGAAGTCGTGATCCTCATTGTGGAGGACTTCAGCGAAGAAAAGGTGACAAGTGTCTGGCCCGTCAGACACTTCACTTGTATGCCACCAACTCCAAGAAGTGGCACAGGCGAGTCTTCCACGACTAAACCTAACTGGCGTGCCACTCGAGTGGTAACCAAACTGCTTTGAGCCCCTGAGTCCAACAGAGCTCTCAAATTAATGGCTTCCCCCTACGACCCCATACGCGGACCACCGCGGTAGGGAGCAGAACCGTCCGCGGCTCTGTCCCAGCAAGGGAGCAAGCTAGTTACGGGCTCCCCACTCTCTCCAAACCAGGGGCGCGCCACTGACCCGGATAATATGGCGGGCGAGTGCACATCCCCATCTGAGGGGGGGGCATAACCCGCGGCCCGGCCATACATATGGTACGGCGGGTGGTACTCCAGCCGTGGGTACTCGTGCAGCGGCGGAGAAAACCGCTGCGGCTGCATGTGGTGGGTAGTGGTAACCCGCGTGGAGGGGGGTGTCCCCACTCTCACGTCCGATCTAGGGCCCCCGCCCATGGGGGCCCGATCCGGGGCCTGGCCAGCCACATACTGGCCCCGACCTTGGGGCGCGTGGTCCCGGTCCGCCAAGACCCGCGCCGGTACGCGACCCCCTCCCGAGGGGGGTGCGACGAGCGAAGCCGCGTCCTCCGTCCGGTGGTGGAGGGCTTCGCGCAGGAGCGCCCCCGCCCATAGGGGACCCCTGCCTCAACATCCGGGTGCCATCCCCGTTGCGGTTCATGCAAAGCATCGCGTGGTGCCGCCCACGGCATGCACTGCATGGTATGGCACTGGGACAGTCACGTGCATAGTGACCGCCCAAACAATAAAAGCAAAGTTCATGCCGCTTTGCCATGCGGCGCCGATCTTGTACTGGCAGTCCCTGCCAGTCCCTGCATTGCAGCAGGCTGTGGCCCATCCGACCACATTGCAGGCAGTCCGCGTCCCTCGCGACTGCTGCCGTGTGTGCAACCCGCGCACCAGCTCCACGCGGTGGCGGTTGCCGTCCCTGTTGGGGCCTCCCTCGCCATGAGGGTTCCAAGGGCCTACGTTCAGGCGCTCTGGATGGCGCTGAGTCCGTCATGGTATTCTCAGCAGCCCGTGCCTCAAACTCCAAAAACTTCACCAAGTCAGTGAATGTTGGTAGGGTGGTGCTATCCCGTTCCGCATTCTCGCGCTCAAATCGCGAGCGGATGTCATTGGAGTAATTTGCCCAATACAATGTGCACCAGCAAAAAGGACCATTGGTCCACCGGCAGCCCCAGTGTGCGGAGCGCGTTACAGGCCACTGTAACGGGCGTGAGCAACTGCAGGCGCAACTGTGCCCTGTTGGCCACCTTGGGCAGGGCCATCAACTGTGCGGCGTGCGCATCCGCTAACAAACGTAAGTTTTGATAGCGGGAGTTCAATAACTCCCAAGCCGTGTCGTACTGGTCGTCCTCCACCCGGAGGTGCTGGATGAGCGACCGCGCTTCATCCTCAAGAGTGGAGAGGAGGTAGGCCATCTTCTGGGCCTTCGACAAATCCTGTCGTGCTACGACCAGGGACTCAAACATATTTTTATATGCTACCCACTCCTCCATCCTACCCCCAAAGTGGGACAGCTGAAGGGTGGGGAGCCGACCAGTAACCGCTGGTCCTTCCTGTCTAACAGGTGTGCGAGGGCTGGTCCGCCAGCCTGTCTCGCCCTTATTGCGGTCACCGCCTCCGCGATATCATCGTGCAGACTCAGGATCTGGTCCATGTCCGCCATGTGACCTGCGTAGGCCTCCGGGGTAAGATCGGCTTCGGTAAGCGCCGCCATGGCCGCTTCCGCGCTAATCAATCGTGAGTGGAGGTGATCCGCTCTTAGCAGTATGGCGCCCTCCCTGTCCTTCCGGGACAGGAGTCCTCCGGCCGTCACAAACCATCTCAATTCGTTGGCGAGTGTCGCCCTAGCATTGGAGGCCTTCGCCATCGCGTCAAGTCACAAACAAAAAATAACAAAAGGTAAATAAAAAACAACAAAATCAAACAACTACACGAAGAACCGCGGTAGGTATGAGAATGGCACAAACCCGGAACGCACGGTACAAACCGCAAACAAATACAAAAAAGGTTACAAATATTCTTATACAAACAAACTAAGAAAAATCTAATAATTTTTACAAACAATTAATTATTTTTTACAAACGAACAAATAGAGGGTAGATAAACTACGCTCTGCTACCAGAAAATGTGCAGAGCAACTACGCTCTGCTGCCAGAAAATGTGGCAGAGAGAATCCGGACAAACGAAGCGGCGGGAAGAATTTTGTACCGGAACTTCACCGGGAAAAAACCACCGGTAAAAATAAGTAGCGGGAAAAAATCTCCACGCGGCACCACGTTTGCCCGACTAAAACCTAACTAACTTAACGCAGTCTGCTACCACCGTAGCTTATGAAGGGAGCTACAGGGCCCTATATGATAACCTAACCTATAAATTAACTACAATTGAACACTTACCAAATTAAATCTTCTTTCTCTTCGGATCCAAACTTGAGTGTCTTCGGGAAGGGGGAATTCCTAATCACCCTACCTAACCCTTGAGATCTCAATTCCCCAGGACAAATAAATAGATTTCTTCCCGTAGTTTCACTCGGGAACAGCCAGATGTGAACAGCCAGCCACGTTTCACCTCTCACAAGAAAAAGTCACCATGACAGAGTTTTTCACAAACACAAAGTTCAATAGTTATTTAACAAACAGGAAATTCACAAACACAACTCAAGCTAATTAGCAATCAAAGAACGCGGAACCTCTCGCGTATTAAAAATCAAACCGATATCGCATAGGACAATTGCGACCGTCCGCGAGCCATTCGCGCTAGCAATGTGAAAACCCCGAACGCCCTCTGGCGGCAGCAATGCGAAACGCCTGCGTTTAGTTTTACCCAATATATTACAAACATTTATATAATGACATTGTTAGTGTATTACAAAAAGCAGCTGTAGGTTCTTTCAGTTCTCGCACCAACAAGGTAGTGAGTAATAAAGAGGTCGTTGATTGGAACCTCCACGTGAGGGAACTCCATCAGCAGTACAGACTAAATTTTAACAACTGGGTCTGCAACGGCAAGCCATCTACGGGAGCATTTTACGAGGCTATGACAGAAAGTCGAAAAAAATTTAAAAACAAGCTCAAATGATGTCAAAATAATAGGGAAAAAATTAAATTAGATATCTTGGCCAAACATAGAAAGGAAAATAATTTTGCTAGTTTTTGGAAAGAAGTTAAAAAATTGGATCATAAGCAAAGTCTACCCGCTAGCGTAGATGGCGTGCTTCATCACAAACCGATAGCTGAAATATTTGCTAAAGCTTTTAAGGTCGATCCATTGCATGTGCCCTCGAGTGAACATTTAAACACGAACAGCATCCGTCTGGGCTCTGAGGACACTGTTCGGTTCTCAGGGGAGGATGTCGCATGTGCAGTTAAAGCCATGAATTCTGGCAAGTCACCCGGCCATGATGACTTGAGCCTGGAACACATTCTTTTCGCAGGAGAAATGTTGCTCTCCAAATTGGCTGCCTTATTTTCTCTATGTGCGAAATTCTCCTACTTGCTGCCCGATCTCATGAAGACTGTTGTGGTGCCTATCGTCAAAAACAGGACGGGAAATGTGGGGATTTCCTCCAATTATAGACCCATCTCCTTGGGACTATAATGGGTAAAATACTTGAATGGCTGCTACAGCCCGAACTTCTTAAAAATGTCAGGGTTGATGATGCTCAGTTTGGTTTCCGTCCTGGTCTATCAACGGATTCTGCTATTGTATCTTTAAAGTACACTGTTGAATACTATAGAAGCCGCGGTACAACAGTCTATGCGTGTTTTCTGGACCTAAGCCGGGCGTTTGATTTAGTGAATTATGAAATTCTCTGGAACAAATTTCGCGGTTTGGGTGTGTCTTGTCTAATGCAGTAGTAGACTTGTTGAGTTATTGGTACGGAAACCAAACAAATCATGTAAAATGGGGCGACACGACATCTAGTGAATATAGACTAGATTGCGGCGTACGCCAAGGGGTTTAACGTCCCCGGACCTCTTTAATGTGTACATCAATGGTCTAATAGAGGAGCTGAGGAGCACCGGGATTGGTTGTCATGTAGGCGGGGTATGTGTTAACAACCTCAGCTATACTGATGACATGGTGCTGCTCAGCCCCTCTATCAAAGTTTTAAGGAAATTGGTTTCAGTCTGTGAGCATTATGCTAATGCACATGGACTGAAGTATAATGCCAATAAAACTGAAATGATGATTTTCAAGTCTGGTAGAGGACCGGAGAACGTACCCGAAATTACAATGAACTGCTCTGTTGTGCGGGTTGTGCAGCGGTTCAAGTATTTAGGCCACATTCTAACGCCTGATCTTAAGGACGACCAGGACATCGACAGAGAAAGACGGGCACTGACGGTTCGGTGCAACATGCTGGCGCGTAGATTTGGCAAGTGTAGTAAATTGGTAGAGTTGACATTATTCAATGCCTACTGCCAATGTTTCTACACTTGTCAACTCTGGGTTAACTTTACGCAAAATGCGTATAAATCCATGAGGGTGCAATATAATGACGCATTTCGCACTCTCATGCGACTGCCACGCTACTGCAGTGCGTCGGGCATGTTAGCCGAGGCGAGAGTGCCGGACTTCTTTGCTGTTATGAGAGTACGCATTGCTTCCTTCTGGGAGAGGCTGCGTCGCTCTGATAACAGCATACTGAGGGCGGTGAGCTGCGGACTGAACAGTCCTATATTTAGGTACTGGATGGCGGTTCATCGGTGCGAGAACCGAAAGTAATGACGGGTCATATATAAGTTCTAGGTACAATTTTATTTTATTTTATTTTTACCTACTTTTTATTTTGATATGGCAATTTTGGCTGCAATAAAAAATTTTTATTTATTTATTTTATTTTATGCTCATAATGGACAGAGAAAAGAGAACTCATAATGTGTGGATGCACTCAGAGTAAAGGTATTGTTGTTTATGTTCGCGGCTTAGGGGTGGCCCAATGGCCACCCCTGCCGCACCCTAACCTATACTAGTGTTAGGAGGGAAGTAGGTGCAAAAAAAGTAAACAAGTCTCTCTAAACATTTATTTTGATTTAAATTATTTTAAAGTATATCTGTGCAATTTTCACTTTTTACTACACTGATAACAGTAATTTATAGTGTTACTCACGTTTGTGATTAGTTTCATGAAGACCTAAGTCCATTTAAGGTCTACTCGCCACCTGCCAGCTCACCATTGACACACACACACAAGGAATATTACAACTTTACTTTAATACTAAAACTGCACTGTTATTGTTTAACATAGCCCAGCTGAATGACATTATGAGTGCACAGCAGGAATTAGAAGCTTATTTTGATGTCAAGATGACTGAGATGGCTTCCCAACTGCAAGCTGCAAAGACTTCTGCTCCAGTTAAGGACACCGTTGCAAGGATAGGAGATGAATTCAGAACATTTCGAGAGATTGTGTACAAACTATTGGGTATTCTCCGGAGCAATATTGCTGAGTGTGCCCGCTCTGTTGATGTTATTGAGAATCGGCACAGGCTGAAGATGCTCATTTTTTCTGGTATTTCTGAAGTGCCCAAAGAGAACTGCAAGGGACTAATACTAGAGGTAATACAGAAGAAGCTTGCGATTCACTCACAGTTTACTGAAGAGTCACTCACAGTTTGTCATCGATTAGGGCGTTCAGAAAAAGACAATCATCGTCCATTGCTTGTGCGGTTTCAAGATTATAAGACCAGGTCCTTGGTCTGGAATAAAAAACTTCGCTCAAGGGCTCTAAAATTTCTGTGAAGGAGTTCCTCACGAAGCCCAGACTGGCAGTATTTGGTAAGGCTCGTCAACATTTTGGCATGCGAAACTGCTGGTCACAGGACGGTGTTATTGTCATCAAGACGACCGACGGTGCAAAACACAAGCTCTGTTCTGAGGAGGAGCTCAAGAGCTTAACGGCAAAGTTCTCTCCAGATTCCGGATCATGCTGAAGAAAAGCGGGCGTCAGCCTCTTTGTAAATGATTCCTGTCAGGGCCTGTGATTATGCAGGCAGTTAGTCAATTATATAGGTTTTTAATAGAACATCTTTTTTATAATGTAGTATTGTATTCCGCACTCATAGCGCTTGTAAGTAATTTTCTCCGCTCGTTTGAGTCCTAGCTATCGTTAGTTCCCTCTTTTTAAGGTCTCTGTGTTATCTCACCGTCTTTTTTATTTACAATTTAACAATTTATTTAAAGGTAGATTCACTTAATTTCATTTTATTTGTTGTTGTTGTGTTGTTGATTAATTTTGTTAAGATGTAGGTACCTATGCAGTGTCAAGTAGTATGACATTGACAGAAGAGTTGACTTCATATGCACAGACCAGAAGCATATAATAACAGATGTCACAGTGCTCAAAAAACTCAAGATGAGCAACCACAGAATGGTTAGGGAATATTAAACATAAACACAAAATATGAGAGACAAAAACTTCTCAAAAAGCCCCTAGCAAATTTACAAATTCCCAGTGGAGTCCACAAGGATTTTGCAGAAAAACTGGATTCTGCTCTGAAAAAAGCAGCCCCACAAGATTCCACTAACCACCTAGAGAATAAATACAATCACCTGACGATGGCTATATCAAACACGGCACGCGACGTCTTCCGACCAACACCTCGAGCGAAAAATCCTCTTAACCCTGAGACTGAAATGCTTTTAGAACAAAGAAGGAATCTCAATTCTGACTGCTATGGGACACAACAACACCGTGACCTTAATAAGAAGATTTCAAAGGCCATAAGGCGTGACATACGTAATAGGAATACTGAGAGAATCCAACGACTCATAGAAGAACACCGTGGCCCTAAGATCTTCAAAAGAGCTACTAATAATGGGAGTAGTCGTCAACTTGTTAAGCTACAAAATAGTCAAGGGGAAATAGTTACGGAAACGTCGAAGATGCTTGATATAGTTGCTGGATTCTATGGAGAACTGTATGACTCACATACCAGCAAGCCTGAGACCTTAAGCCTCAACGACAGGAGAGCACCTCTAGTGAGACACTTCACTGAAGACATACCCGAAATAAGCATGTACGAGGTGAAAGGAGCGCTTAAACAGCTAAAGCAGTACAAAGCTCCTGGAGAGGATGGCATTACCACAGAGCTGCTTAAGGCCGGCGGACGCCCAATTCTAAAAGAACTCCGGTACATATTTAACGAGGTGTTGTTTACAGGCGTTATTCCTACACAGTGGCATAATAGTCTCGTCGTGCTTTTCCACAAAAAGGCTCAAAAGCGGATCTTAAAAACTATCGCCCTATTGCGCTGCTGAGTCAAATTTACAAAGTGTTTTCACGTGTTATCACGACACGTATTACGAAACGACTCGATGAACACCAACCTAAGGAGCAGGCAGGCTTTAGATCAGGATTCAGTACAATTGACCACATATTTACTGTAAGGCAAGTGATACAGAAAACTCATGAATATAACAGACCTCTCTACCTTGCCTTCGTAGATTATGAGAAAGCGTTCGATTCTGTGGAGCACTGGGCCGTGTTCGACTCTCTTCAACGATGTCGCGTCGATTACAGATACATCCAGGTTTTAAAAAACTTATACCAGTCCGCCACAATGACTACGCAGATACAAGGTGCTTCCACGACAGTAGATATCAAAAGAGGGGTTCGCCAAGGAGATGTTATATCGCCGAAGCTCTTTACTAATACCCTTGAAGATATTTTTAAAACCCTGGATTGGAATAACATAGGTATCAACGTCGACGGACAATATCTGAGCCATTTGCGCTTTGCTGACGACATCGTTCTACTTTCTGAGACCACTGAAGATCTAGAAAAGATGCTCAACGATCTAAGCCAGGCGTCAAGGAAAGTTGGTCTTAAGATGAATCTGGAGAAAACGAAGTGGATTGGTCCAACGGACACCCAGATTCTAATAAATGGCTCAACGGTGGAGAAAGTCAAAGACTACGTATATTTGGGTCAGAGAATCGGGTTGGAGAAGGACACGATGGAAAAGGAGATCGACAGGCGCATACAACTGGGCTGGGCGGCCTTTGGAAAATTGACAGATGTCTTTAATTCAAAGATACCCCAGAGTTTGAAGTCCCGAGTATATGACCAATGTGTTCTTCCAGTGATGACCTATGCTTGCGAAACATGGACACTTACTGTCGGAACGGTCCACCGCCTAAAAGTGGCTCAGCGAGCCATGGAACGCTCAATGCTCGGAGTCACTCTGCGAGATAGGATCAGAAACGAGGCCATACGCCAACGTACGAAAATCACTGATATCAGTAAAAGAGTAGCGCGTCTAAAGTGGCAATGGGCTGGACATATCTGTCGCAGAGATGACGATAGATGGAGCCAGAGGATTCTGTTTTGGCGACCCCGTACAGGAAGACGAAGTGTAGGCAAACCAGCTGCCAGATGGTCGGACGATATTAAAAAGACGGCAGGGCCGACCTGGACCAGGATCGCCGCATCAAGATCGGAGTGGAGAACCATTCAAGAGGCATACGTTCAGCAGTGGACGCAAATATGCTGAGAAGAAGAAGAAGAAGAAGAAGAGTTGAACTTGACATTGACATTTTTTATTACTGGTCATGTTAATAAAATTGTACTGTCAGAGATTTGACCGACTTCTAAAAAAAGAACGTCATGTATTTTACGAGATGTGGTTTTAGTAAGAAACATAGGTATATATATTCTATTACACATTTATATGAACTATGTAGAATTTTTCTATCTAAATTCTCTATTTTAATAGTTAGTACTGTTTGAAACTGCTGTATATTATTTTAAAACTTTCAGTCACGTTTTTTATGTTACTGTATGGTGATTTTCTTCTATTTTTTTTTAAATTTAGATTAAGTTATCTTGCGCTTTTATTTTATAGTAAGGTTTTATTTTTGTGTGTTAGGTTGACTGGTAGGTGGTGCAGTGAGTTTAACCTTTTTTTATTTATTCTTTATTTCTTTTTTACTTATATAACTATATTTATTGAATCTATTTATTTATATAAATGTCTGATAGTGATTCATATCATACTGCTGATGATGAATATCTTTCGTGTAATGATAGTGCCAATTCCTCAATATTATCTCTTGGAGAATATGTCAGAAGCAGTTTCCAGAGGCATGCTTCTCATTTTAATGTTTGCCATATTAACGCTCAAAGCCTTTCAGCTCATTACTCTGATTTTCTGGATACGTTCATGGATACCAATGTCCATGAAATTCTGATATCGGAGACATTTCTGAAACCCGAACTCCCGTCAACTTCGTACCCGCTGCCAGGTTTCGTTTTAATACGGAACGACCGAATAGGCAAAGGTTGCGGGGGCGTAGCTCTTCGCTCTGATATCAAATATAAAATTTTAGCAGTTTCCCCTTCTCAATACCCAGCTTCAGCTGAATACATTTCTAGAAATCTTAGTCAGCGGTGTCAAGGCGCTCCTTGGAGTGGTTTATTGTCCTCCTGGGACGAGCTACTTCTCAGATCTGGAAATAGCTCTTGATTCTTTTAGCCATGAGTATGCACATCCAGCTGATTCTAGGTGACTTTAATACCAACTTGATTGTAGGTGGTCCTGGAGACCCTGCTCATGCTAGGAAATTACATGATATCCTTGAATCAGTAAATCTCCACATATTGCCCCTAAATGCAACTCATTGTAATACTGAGGTTGATGATACGTGGCTTGATCTTATATTGACTTTATCAACTGACAATGTTCTTTCCTATGGACAACATTCGGCACCGTGTTTTTCTCGACATGATCTTATTCATTGTTCTTATAACATTAAGCCTCCTAAATTAGTCCCCAAAGTGTTACACTTACGTAGTTTTGCGCAACTAGATCACGATAAACTAAGAGTTGATGCTGCAAACATGGACTGGGATAGGGTTTTTTCGGCTGCTAACATTGATGAAAAAGTTGAAGTTTTCAATTCCCTTCTCATATCCTTATATGACAAGCATGCCCCGATACGTAAGGTAAAAATTAAGCGACCTCCAGCACCGTGGCTAACACGTGGGGTGCGGATGGCCATGAGGAGGAGGGACCGGGCTTTTCGGAGATTTAGGAGAGATCGGACAGATGAAAACTGGTCTCTGTTTAAAGCTGCAAGGAATCGGTGTAACAGGATGATTCGAGATGCTAAGCGCCGTATAACTCACAATACTATTTCCTCTTCCTCCTCTGCTGATATTTGGAAATTTCTAGGTACTCTTGGTATTGGTAAATCAGTCAACTCAGATACGGCTTCTTTCCCCATTTCGTTGGATGATATTAATCGCCATTTCTCCACTTCTAATCCGTTAGATCATCAAACGAAATTGGATACTATTTCCTATATTTCATCGCTTTCTACCACTGCTAAATCTGAGTTTAATTTCACTCCTGTAAGCCAGGAAGAAGTTAAAAAGCTTTTTTAGCTATCAAATCTAGGGCTGTGGGTTGCGATCAATTGAATCGTCGAATGATTGAATTTATACTTGACATACTTATTCCAGTTATAACCCACATAGTCAATCACTCGTTAACTACGTCTCAATTTCCAACCCTTTGGTGTAAAGCATTTATTCGGCCTCTCCCGAAAGTCTCCAATCCCTCCCTCCCTAATCATTTTCGTCCCATCTCCATTCTCCCGTTATTGTCCAAGATTCTCGAAGCTTGCGTTTGTTAGAAACACAGTTAAAAGTATATAGTTATATATGTATATTTATACACATATTTTTATGTTATTTAAGAAATTCAATAAATGACTATAATTCTATGAATATATTTGTACTTTTACTTTATTACTCAATTCATAATGTAGGTAGAGGTAGGTAATTCAAATAAAGAAAAGATACAATCAGGTTCAAATGTATATTATAAGGTTGAACCCTAATTTCAAAGCTAAAGACTACTAGGACTTCGTAACGACCACTGCTGAGAAGAAATCCCGAAAGAAACTCATTAGAACAGTATTGGTCCCTATCATGATATTAGTTATATTTATTACTATAAATACCCCAGATGGGCCACTTGTATTTCATAGAAAATATCATTAAAACACAAAGAAATAATCACATGACAATGCAACAGCATAACAGTATAGAATAACTATATCTACTTAACATAATACATAGTACTTATCTTTATGTCCGAACGCCCCGAGCTCCAATTCAAAAAGTGAATCAAGAAACACTAATGGCCAACGCCTTACAAACTGTACCTACCTACTTCACGAATCTAATCACTATCATCAATATCAATCAATATCCTTTTAAGTCTTAACAATGATCATTAACAATTTAGGCAAACTGTTACCTTATATAAATATATTTAATTATTAATTTGTTATTTACAAATGAAAAGCTTTAATTAAATACATAAGTACATTTATCATTTATCAATTTGAATCAAACAGGAAGTTCAACCCCATACACATTCGTGGCGCCATGACATCTTTCGATAGCAACAACAACCAACACAAGTTTTATTAATAATATTTTGAGTATTTATATTAACATAAACATAAATAAGTTAACCAATATTTATAGTAAGAATTTAAATATCTAACACGGCCATACTGACATGTACTTCGTTCTCGAAGTACTTAAAAGAACATTTATATAAATCAAGAATAATACCCATATTCAACACAATATAAACAAAGTTAACCAATATTTATAGTAAAAATTTAAATATCTAACACGGCCATACTGACATGTACTTCGTTCTCGAAGTACTTAAAAGAACATTTATATATAAATCAAGAATAATACCCATATTCAACACAATAGAAACAAATTAGCGTAATATTATTAATCAACACTCATATTAGTAGCATTTTAAACATTTTCAATACCATCCAATATATATTTAACATAGTTATCAACAACAATAACTCGATTCAATACTTAACATATTACTTTTCAACAACTTATCCAAACATTTTTATACACCATCAATAATATATACCGTATTAAACATTATCAACAACAATAACTTAATTTTTTACTTATTACTGTTATCTTTCAGCACTAACAATATTAGTAACGTATCAAACGTTAACAACCCCAATAACTTAAATCTTTACTTAACATTCACTTATACATTTTCAACAACATCAAAACATGTAACGTTATAAACGTATTCAACACCAATAATATAAATCTAACTTTCAACGTATCAAACGTTGTCAGTACCATCAATAACGTATAAACGTTTTCATCGCCAATAACTAAAGTTTAGTTATATTTATTTTTCACACCATCAATACAAGTAACGTAACAAACGTTTTCAACACCATCAATATATATAACGTCTAAAACGTTTTCAACACCAATATCTTTAATCTGTAGTTTTATATCTTTTCTACATCATCAATATAAGTAACGTATCAAACGTTTTCAACACCATAAATATATATAACGTATTAAATGTTTTCAACACCATCAGTATTCAACATTAAAAATATGTTCTCAATCACATAACTTTTATCATATCTCAAAATCATTAAATTTATACTATACAGAAGGTAGGTAATAAATAAATTTAAAAATAATACAAATCGTTTTCTTCAAACCCAAAATACTATGAGTAATATACAGCATTTCTTCAAAATATAAACAGTAAAGTTAAAATGAATAAATGAATCGATAAATCGCTGAACATCAATAAACCGTTCGGCCAATCTGACATTCAACAAGCTAGTAGCAACCTATGTTAGGGAGGTTCATCATTCAATGACATTACTAATTGGAATAATCCAAACTAGATACAGTAACTAGATACAATAAAATAAATGATTAAGATTAACTAAAACGAATTTCATTATCATTGCATTGCATCAGTTTATGAAATTGTGTAAAACAGCATGTATAATGTTCTTCATCTAAATTTGCATATACCATTATCGGTAAAACATGATTAGGTAAGTTCCCTTTTCATTCCCAGAAATATGTAAACAAGGTTTTCAGACAATTTTAATTTTGCGAGTACATTACAATTAAAATAAAATTAGTTTTCTTGTTATTCTCACAAACATGTAAAATTCATAAGGTTTTCAGATAATTTTAATTTTGCGGGTACATAGCAATTAAAATAAAATAAATTCTCTTTTCATTTCCTCAAATATGTTAAATTCATAAGATTTTCAGACAATTTTAATTTTGCGGGTACATTGCAATTCACATAAAATTAATTATTTTCAACATTGGATGCACAACATCGCTTAATGACTCATAATCCACTTAGTTTACTACTAACTATACTATTCTTAAAATTATCCCATGTTCAAGTTCGGCCTGCTTCAGGCTCCCAAATAGAGCAAAGCCCCGAAAGGCCTTACCGTTTATAGCTGCCTGTTGGATCTAGCTTCATCCTAGCTCAGCTCCGACGGCCTCAACTCGATTGCACCACACCTCTGCGCCGTTGTCATTCTTGTCAGGGTCGATAATCGGCAAAGCGAAGTCATTGTTTCATCGATGCGATGGAAAGGCGTCACTAAGGAAAAAGAAAAAGTGATTAGTTTATGTAGGCTGGAATCTATCCACACTTCTGATGTTAGAAACACAGTTAAAAGTATATAGTTATATATGTATATTTATACACATATTTTATGTTATTTAAGAAATTCAATAAATGACTATAATTCTATGAATATATTTGTACTTTTACTTTATTACTCAATTCATAATGTAGGTAGAGGTAGGTAATTCAAATAAAGAAAAGATACAATCAGGTTCAAATGTATATTATAAGGTTGAACCCTAATTTCAAAGCTAAAGACTACTAGGACTTCGTAACGACCACTGCTGAGAAGAAATCCCGAAAGAAACTCATTAGAACAGTATTGGTCCCTATCATGATATTAGTTATATTTATTACTATAAATACCCCAGATGGGCCACTTGTATTTCATAGAAAATATCATTAAAACACAAAGAAATAATCACATGACAATGCAACAGCATAACAGTATAGAATAACTATATCTACTTAACATAATACATAGTACTTATCTTTATGTCCGAACGCCCCGAGCTCCAATTCAAAAAGTGAATCAAGAAACACTAATGGCCAACGCCTTACAAACTGTACCTACCTACTTCACGAATCTAATCACTATCATCAATATCAATCAATATCCTTTTAAGTCTTAACAATGATCATTAACAATTTAGGCAAACTGTTACCTTATATAAATATATTTAATTATTAATTTGTTATTTACAAATGAAAAGCTTTAATTAAATACATAAGTACATTTATCATTTATCAATTTGAATCAAACAGGAAGTTCAACCCCATACACATTCGTGGCGCCATGACATCTTTCGATAGCAACAACAACCAACACAAGTTTTATTAATAATATTTTGAGTATTTATATTAACATAAACATAAATAAGTTAACCAATATTTATAGTAAGAATTTAAATATCTAACACGGCCATACTGACATGTACTTCGTTCTCGAAGTACTTAAAAGAACATTTATATAAATCAAGAATAATACCCATATTCAACACAATATAAACAAAGTTAACCAATATTTATAGTAAAAATTTAAATATCTAACACGTTCATAGGCAACTCACCTCATTTTTTCTGTGTAACGATCTTCTGAATCCATTACAGTCTGGTTTTCGTCCTGGGCATAGCACTGTATCTGCTCTCTTAAAGGTAACCGATGATATTAGGTCTGGTATGGAAGACACTAAAGTTACTGCATTAGCCTTGGTGGATTTTTCTAATGCTTTTAATACCGTTGATCAGCTTTATGCGCAGACAGAGGTGATTAACCTGTACCTTGCTATTGATAAAATTAATACTTAAGACTTAAGGAGTATAAGTGATTGGTCCAGAAGATTTGGAGTATCCGTTAACCCAAATAAATGTCAGGCTATTCTAGTGGGTAGCTCTCAACTATTGAGCCGAATCGATTACGACTCCCTTCCGGATATTAGTTATAATAATGTTACTATACCTCTTGAAACCAGCGTGAAAGATCTTGGACTAATTATAGACAATACCTTATCTTGGGTTAGACAAATTACTGAAATTGCTAGAAAAATTACAGGTGCTCTCCGCGCTCTTTATAAATTGAAGAATTTTCTTCCTATTAATATAAAAACCTTATTAGTACAAACTTTAATACTCCCTATACTGGATTATGCCGATGTGTGTTACTCTGACTTAAATTGCGATCTTCTAAACAAATTGGATCGACTTCAAAATAATTGTATCCGTTTTATATTTAATCTTCGAAAGTACGACCATGTGTCAGCTTATCGCAGCCAATTGAAATGGTTACCCGTACGTCAACGTCGCCAGTTGCATATTCTCAGTACGCTCTTTTCTATTCTTTTCGACCCTAAGACTCCATGGTATCTCAAATCCAAATTTACTTTTTTAAGCAATACTCACGCTAGAAATCTTCGTTCTTCTGATAACCTTCTGCTTTACGCGCCTCTTCATCGGAGTGTGTTCTTTGCACATTCATACACAGTTCAGAGTGTGGCGCTTTGGAATGCCCTACCTGTTAGTATCCGTAAGGCTCAAACACGTTTAGCTTTCAAAAATGCGGTACGTGCACACTATCTTCATGAACTGTCAGGCAATATAAATTGATATATATATGTAGTATATGTATATTATCATAGTATCAGTATGTATATATGTAATGTTTTAAATAAGTTTATTGATATTTATGTTGTAAGTAATTGTACTTATTTCGGTCTTCTTAAGTTTTTCTTTTTCTTGTCTTTTCTTTTTAAGTGTTTTTGTGCCATTTGCTCATTTGCACTCACCCCAAAATGATATCTTTTCTCTCTGCATCACCTCTTGGTTGACTGGTAGAAAAAGCCTCTGGCTTTAAGTCCGCCATTTACATGTTTTTTGTAAAGAAATTAAATAAATAAATAAATAAATAGTGTTTGTCAACTTAATGTGAAATAGGTATAATCAAATATCAAATTTTACATAATGTCTTCAAATGCCATCAACAAAATAAAAGATGAACAAAATAAAAAATAAACTATGTTTACGACCATTATAACAAATCCATTATGATAAACAATGTATGATTATGACTAAGACACAAATATTATTACAATAAATATTATTTGTATAAAATATTATGACAAAAAATTATGAGAAAGGCTTTATCACAAACAATATTATGATCATGAACCTTATGAGTAATGAAAGGATCATTGATAGGTATTATTTAAATTTGAAATAAATTAGTTAAAGAATATATATTTTTTATAATTTTTTATAACATAGATTTTTTATCATTTTTTCAATGATTGAACTCTCGAACCAAATGAAAAAAAAATACGCTGGAAGCTCAAGCTGATCTTCATTTTTTTATATGCGTTAAATTTTTATATGCGTATTTTCTGTTGGAGCCATTAGTATAATAAGTTTATGGTTGGAGCCATCGTAAAAATATCAACATCTGTAAAAATGTTTTATATTTTTGTAGTTGGAAAAATCAATAATAATATAGTTATTATAATCTTCCCCGTATTAATATCAGTTAAGCAACCGTGAAGCATAGACTTACTATATTGGCATACGGACATAATTAGTCCATGCCGTGTAGTATCATTTTAGGCCATTTTTGTACAGGGTAGGCACCTGCAGAACTCTACATTGCGCGTTGCCCGACACGCACTTGACCAATTATTTTATTACTAGCATGGGCCTGCGACTTTGTTCCAGTGAGAATTTCGAAAAATCCTCACTTTGTGCTCGCCTACACCTCTTAAGGAACCCTGCCAAATTCATTTTCCTACGCCCAGTAGTTTTGGCTGTGCGTAGCTTTTTCATTATACTCGTATTACAAATCATACGGTGAAAATTTTGCAATTTCAAGCAAATTCTCTAGGGAAATCTTATGGAAGGCTTGCAATTTTATTGATCGCGTTCATTATTCATTACTGTGAGGATTGGTGTTCTCTGCGTATCAAACTTTTCTCTCTCTCTCTATCAGCCAAAAGACGTCCATTGCTGGACAAAGGCCTCCCCCAAGGATTTCCACAACGACCGGTCCTGCGCTGCCCGCATCCATGCGCAACCCGCGACCTTCACCAGGTCGTCGGTCCACCGAGTGGGAGGCCTGCCAACACTACGTTTTCCGGTTCGTGGTCGCCACTCGTGAACTTTTCTTTTTTTAACAAAAATATAAATCTCATATTCGATCTGTATCGTTAAAAATAAATAGGTATCTAACGGCATACAATCTTATTGGAGTCAATTTAAAAATCTTTACCTACTACATGCTGGTAAGCATTTTTACAAACTTTTCTATGAACTTAATGGGTACTGTTTTATTTCTCAAATCTATTTATACCTCAAAACTATACCAAGCAGAGAAATAGCAGATCTCTTCATGAATATGCTCAGCGACAGAGAGTTCGAGGTCCACCTGGGGGATGCCAAAAGCCATAAGAGAAGATTAAATAACGAGTTTACCACAGGGCTCTGTACTCGCCCCAATTCTCTTCAATCTGTATATCCGGGTAATTCTATTCTACTGCAAAAAAAGTGTGCAATTCAAAAAACATGCAAAAATAAATTTTAATCTCGGTTTCTTTTTTTTATTAAATATGAGAAATAGATGTCTTTTGTCTTCTGGTTTATTAATAAAAGGTGTTAGAACGAAAATTGATATTTATTTATTTTTTTGAAAATGAAAATATCACGTTCTGTTATCTGTGCATTTTAAAGGTATCCACATTGCGATACCAAATAAAAATATAAAGTTTGAGTTTAGGGAATTCTTTATATCACAAATATGGCGTTATTATAATATAATTCATGATACTGCTAACAAAATAAATGCCGATGCCATTTAACAATACTTTTTACGCGATTCTACTTTTTGTTACAAATTTGTAATCATTTCTGTGATCCTAGCTAATTTCGTAAATAAAAGCTATTAACATCTTACTTATGGGTAAAATTTACTAATTTACAATACTACATTATCTGTTATTTTTGGCACGACTGCAAAGTAAACGGGGCTTGCATTTGTTTTGTGACAAAAAACTATTTTGTTTGTAATAATTGGTATGTAAAAGTTTGTGTGTCATCTCTGCCCCAGCTGCAAAAAGGTAAGTTTCAAGAAAAATCTCAAACAATTATACGCGGGCGGCATTGATTTCAATGTTTATTTATGTACACATTAGGTTAAACAGGTAATAACTTTACTTTGAATCCGATTGAGCGGGTCTTTCAAAATTTTATCATTTCTGTGATCGTCACGTTCTGTTATGATATATATATATATATATATTTTTTTTTTAATTTAAGTATCGTTCATGGTTTAATTGACAATATATTAAATAAAAAATAGTAAATTTATGATTTTTTCATATAAAAAGTTTTCATTTATATAAATAAACCTCGATAACAGAAGTGATCGTGTGATCACAGGATTGATTAATTGATAGTTTCCGCTGCAGTTTGGCTCCTCACACTCGAAAAAAAGAAAGAAAATAATGAAGCAAAACGTACAATTCGTTAAGAACAAGTAAAGCAAGCTATGAGATGGCACCAACAAAAGTTGACACAAGAAAAACTTGAAGAAAGGACCTGGAAAGTGTGACACAGTATATTAATTCTGTGACACAGTCAAAGGATAACGTATGTGACGTCATTTCTGTGATCAAAATTTTAGAATTTTTATTATTTTTGATACATTAGTTTGATTTTGATTTACTTTGTTTTTGTTAATTTGCCTTTGGTATCAATACTTTAAAATAATAATAATTTGTTTTCAACGTTGCTAAGAACCACTTACATACAAAATCATCATATCTGTTATGTACAGCATCATTCCTGTTAGCCGCTTATTTTAAATTTTGGTCATTTTCTCGGAAACTATTGCGTAACGATCTCTGTTTGTAATTTTTACAATCATTGTTTTTATTGTTTAATAAAAAAAAGCCAAAATAATTAAAGAATCATGAGAATTTTATTTATTTATTTTTCTTCTTAAAAAAGTAGAATGACCCATCCACGACTTGCCACCCACTGAGTCAACTAAGTTTATATACGCCGATGACATAGCTCTTGTTTACCAAAGCAAAGATTTTAAGTCTGGAGAGGAAGTGCTGTCGTCTGACTTGGAAAAGCTCAGCAAATACTTTCATGAGTGGCGCCTAATACCGAGCGCGAGCTAGACGGAAGTGGCTTGTTTCCATCTCAGTAACCGTCTCGCCAACTACCAGCCAGCTGTTTCTTTCAGAGGAGAATTGCTGAAGCACAACCCTTTTCCTAAGTACCTTGGGGTAACTCTGGATAGAACCCTGACGTATAAGGAACAACTCCAGAAAGTGGCTCTAAAAGTCGCCTCTCGGAACAACATTGTCCACAAACTCTGCGGCACTACCTGGGGTGCATCCGCAGACTGTCTGCGTACATCGGTTACAGCTCTGGTTTTCTCCTCTGCTGCTGAATACTGTGCTCCAGTGTGGCTAGAAAGCGCGCACGTACACAAGGTGGACACTAAACTTAATGAGGCTATGCGTTGTGTATCAGGAACAATTAAATCCACTCCAATCCATTGGCTCCCGGTTCTCAGTCATATTGCCCCACCTCACCTCCGTAGAATGCAAGCACTGAAGAGAGAGACTGAAAAGATACAGCTGAATCAGTCACTGCCTATCCACTTGCCGTTTTGCCATCCGCCATCCCAAAGACTCAAGTCTCGCCACCCTGCCTGTATTTCAGCTTTAAAACTGACCGATTTTGATATAAAGAAGAGTTGGAAAAACGAGTGGCATACACACACAATTGGTACCGCCCATCAAGCCATAGACCCTTCGGCTAGACCGGATGGTTTTTGCTTGCCACGAAAACTCTGGTGTTATCTGAACCGGCTAAGGACAGGTCACGGACGCTGCAACTATTTCCGGCACAAGTGGGGCTGGCGCGACTCCGCTCTCTGCGACTGCGGCGAGGAGGCTCAGACCATGGAGCACACCATACAGCGATGCCCCCGGCATTCGTACCCAGGCCCCCAGAAGATCTGTATAAACTAACACCCGACATAATCTCGTGGCTTGGGACCCTGAATGTGGATCTATAATACTTTTTTTTTTTTTTTTCTTTTTTGATTGTTTGTTACATTATAGTGAGTGAATGTGGTAAACGCCATACGATTAAATAATAAATATTTCTTAATATAATACGTAATTTTGATTTAATATCTATAATTTTTAAACTAAATTAAGTCATCTAAGTCCTTCTGAAATTGTTAAATGTTCAAAAAAAAAAACTATTTCAATACTTATTTCTCTGTTAATCAAATGCGTAACAATATTTTATCATGAAAATAAATTTACTACATTACAAAATAATGTGCAAAATGAATTTAGTATGCCAAGAAATAATTTTAACTCAAAAATCTGTATAGAATTTGAGCTTAATTTATTCCACTAAACTTGCGAGCTTTCGTGTAAATTTTGAAGCTTTAGTATAAAACTAATTAAGATATTAATCATGCAAGTCTTGCCTTTGTTGAATATTTAGAAATAATTTATTTACTATACTGATTTGAGTACATTTTAAAATATTTAAAACTCCTTCCAGCTTTACCTGTTTAATTTAGTTGCTGTTTTGATTTGAATATTCAATATTAAGTATAAAGGTTGAATTCGTAAACATTTGCAAATTTTCTACTGGTTTACTCTGAACCGACAGAATCCTACGCCAGTATATAATAAGTATATGCACAATCCGTCCAACAAACAAATCAGTTTACACAGTTTCATACATTTTGGGCGAGTAGGTTTTGTAATATAGTAAGGAATAGCTGTTTTTTTAACTTGAAATGTATGTAAGTATGTTGGTTAGTTGTTTTTTACTTATTTTTGTGCACCTCAGATGCAGTAAGTAGGTACTCTAATCAGACCTGGGGCCCTATTTTTGAAAGTATGACATACCGCTGAAAACGAATAGACTATTATGTCGCACTCGTCCTACTATGTCACTAAAAACATAAAAGCCGAATTTTTGAAATCACTCGTCTAGCAATGTTGCCAGTGATATGAAAATAATGCGAGAAATAATTTCTGCTCCATTCTACGCAACGAAAACCGAATCGGTAACGAATCGTAAAAAAAATGTTCGTAAATTTTCAATCAAAGAGAACGTAAGCGTTAAACGGAACGCAAAATTGAAAATTCTAATAGACTCCATCTATATCCGTATCCGGTTGTCTATGTCATTCATGATTTTGACGTAAAAAACGTTCGACCACCAAATCATACGAAAACGAGTGGTCTAGACCACTCGTTGCGAATTATTCGACATAGACAATTCAAAAATACGGAACAATGAATATCGAATGAAAAATCGTATTTTTGAATTGTCTAAATGTCTATGTCGAATAATTCGCAACGAGTGGTCTAGACCCATCTAGACCACTCGTTTTCATATGATTCGGTAGTCGAACGTTTTTTACGTCAAAATCTTGAATGACATAGACAACCGGATACGGATATAGTTGGAGTCTATTAAAATTTGCGTTTTTGCGTATCGTTTAACGCTTACGTTCCCTTTGATTAAAAATTTACGAACATTTTTTTTACGATTCGTTACCGATTCGGTTTTCGTTGCGTAGAATGGAGCAGAAATTGTTTCTCGCATTATTTTCATATCACAGGCAACATTGCTAGACGAGTGATTTCAAAAATACGGCTTTTATGTTTTTAGTGACATATTAAGACGAATGCGACATAAATAGTCTTTCGTTGTCGGCGGTATGTCACACTTTCAAAAATAGGGCTCAGGTCGCGGGTTCAAGTCCTGCTCGCACGCATGGAATATTTTCACAATATCTAATTTCTATATGATAGTACTTTTGTATTGTACTTGTAGAAATTTGACAAAATCCTTTGGGAGGCCTTTGTCCAGCAGTGGACGTCTTTAGGCTGAGAGAGAGAGAGAGAGAGTACTTTTGTATTGTATAATCTCAGATCTCTGTTGTTACAACAGACACGTGGTTGTGCCGTTGGCACTAATATTATACGGCATAGTAACGTGCCCCACAGCACAACCTGACCCGGGGCTTAACCGGGTCAGTTAACTGGGGCTCCACCGTATCCTGACTATTGGTATAAGTTGGTACAGAGCGACTAGATAGTCACTGAGAATGATAACAGCCTGTGCACTGGGCAAGCGTCCGCACACCGAGACGTATCTGAATATAATGAGTCACAGCTCAATGCGGGTAGCGGGGAACATGACGCTCCGCTGTACGCCACATCTCTCCTTTCTTTTGATGATTTTAATACTGATAAAGGTTTTCAATAATTTTCGTTACCACTAGTATGAAATAAATCCAAAGTAACCCTTTACATCAAATTTCAAATTATATACCATCGCAATTCTTAAAGCTGCAAACTACCAGCGTTTCGGAACGACCACTGCTGAGAAGAAACGCCGAAAGAAACTCATTACAGTATTGGTCGCTATTATGTCATTCTGACATGACATGATTTCTAATTTTTTTTGTAGTGATAACTACAGAATTATTTTGAACTTCTAACTGGTCAACTTTGCATGTCATATTTTAGGTGAAATAGTTGATATATTGGGATACTATTCCTGTGGCGTATTACCTGCATGATAGGCTCTCGACTCACTACAATAGCAGGCATTCAAATCCATTAGTCTCCAGACAAATTGAATGGGAAAGTGACACACCAGTACACAAATTTCATATGTTGTTTTTACAATACTTATTAAGAAAACAGGGAGACCCGCACATCAAAACGTTCTTTGAGTCACGCCGAAACCATTGGTAGCAATAACTCGACGCGATTTTGTGTACTTACGGAATTATATCAAAAACTAAACATTCATAACAAAACATTCTATGATTAAATTAGACTGTCAACAAAATCTGCAGAGTTGGACGTCTGACATTGACAGCTGGTGACACACGTTCCGTCTCAGGGTCCTAACAAACCTTTCTTATCATAAAAAAATAAGAAATCATGGTAGGATTGTTGTAGAATTTTAATTATTCTCCCTTTAATATCGTCGACTTAGATTATTATAATATTCAACGAATAAATACCTTATTTAAACGTTAGTTCTTTTAAAGAATATTAAAGGTTGGTTTGACGTGCGTCCGAATTAAGCGAAAAGGAGCGTGACAAGACGAAATGTCAAATCGAGTGGAGTCGATTCGCTCTCTTCCTAGAAAGACCCCGGCCGTATGAATTGGCGCTTCCTGGAGTGTCCTCCCATCACCAGAGGGTGCGGTTTCCCCGGACCGTGGACCGCATGCAACGGCGCAGGCCCCGTCGTCGGCGACCCCAAGGTGCGACACACGGATCCTAACCTTATTTCCAAAGGCCGCGTCGCCGCCTTCGATCCGATGTCCGTGTGTGGCTCAGCGCAAACCTCGGAAGGTCCAGCCAGCGTCTACTATCTCGCATACAACGGAGCGTGCAGGAGCGCCGCGTCGCTTCGAGGACGCGACCAGTACCAGTGCTCGAACCCAATGGATCACAAAACGGTGAACGGGACAACGTTCTAAGTGCGCACAGACGTTTGTGTACGGACCTGGCCAGGTACCTTATATTTGGTTTATGTTAATTTTAACTTTTAATTGCGGCAAAGACTTATCAGATTTTGGTACTAGTATAACATGTGCCCGCCCTCAGCGGCTAGTGTGTTTATGGAATAAAATGCTATATTCTATCCCAACCATATTGTATTAATGATATCACCCTGCCCATGACTCCCAGGACCTAAGGCTTACTAGACAAGAGGTCCTTGTACTTCAAAAGTGCGAGGCTCTATCCTGAGCATTACATCCGGCTCTCTCTAAAGCAATTGTTCGTGTATAATCACTTTGCGCAGGGATATTGCCCGTCTTCGCTTCAAATAGTTGGAGACCCCTGCGCACACCGACCAACAATACACTTTTTTATTTTTTTTTATTTTTTATACACGACAATGGCGCCCGAACTACTATATTTTTGAGCCTTGGAGTCCTGTGAGAGTGGCAGTTTTTTCTAAAAAATAGTTTTTAAATTTTTTAAACTCGCTCACTTGTTATTTTGAAATTTTGGTGATATCATTGACTGTAAAGTTATTATACTTAGTGTATGTTAGGTTTATATGCGACAGGGTTGTAAGCATACATTTAATACAATTCATAGTAATTATTATAATATTACTAAATAATATTATAATTAATAATATAATAATTAATATTTTATTTGGGCTTCGCTATGAATAAAAAGCATAGCGCTCAGCCATAATTCCTATTTAATCTCAATTTGAGAGCTAATTTATTTTTATTGACAGGGAGTAACCTGTATCTATTTAGAAATTTATCAATTATTATAACCTATTACATACCCTGACACATATAACCTCACATTTTTGTCAACATGTCGGACGGCGAAAGGGAAGAGCAATATCACGAAGTAAGTGGGGAGGCAAACAAACCACCTACCACTACTACTTCCTCATTTGTTAATACACGACCGCGGGGAGGTGCAATTGACACCCACCCACCCGGCCCTTCCACACTTAAAGCGTTACAACCCACATTGTCTCAACTAGGAGCTCCCGGTTTAGTACGTCAAGCCAACTCAATGGGTAGGACTACCTATGTTACGGAGACTAGGGAAGATGATGAACGCGTTATTCACATATTAAAGGAGGACCATTTGAGGTCGTGGAATTTAAAATTTTCTGGTGACTCAGACGTCACAGATTTTTTTCTTAGAATTGATGATTTTAGGCGTAGTTGGAATACTTCAGAACATAAAGTACTGAAATGTTTTTTTGATTTATTTAGTGGTAGCTATCTTTGAATAGCATTATTAATGTTGCCACCGGGCACACACCATTTTTGTTAGCTAAAGGTCGGGAGATAATGACGGATGGCATGTTGCCGAAAAGAGGCGGCATTCCAAATTCGTTAATACCTTCAAATGACCAGTCGTTCAGCTCACTTCTTCTCCGCTAAACTAGCACCGCGCTTTGTGATGTAAAGTTGTCAGGAAGCATTCGGATGTTGTTTACGACCTTCAGGAGATAGAAACCGGTAAAGTTGGAAAAATATCATGTCTAGGACATAATAAAAGTCTCACAAGGTGTGTCCCCTAGCTAGCAACTTTCTTATCTTGAACTTTGTTATTTTGGATTGGTATAACCAATTAGAGGCCTCATTTTTCACATATGACATGACTCACATGTGAAATTTTTTGTCAAGCGTTTTCATGAAAACCAATTTCTTTTGTAACTACACACTCTAGGCGCCAGAGTAAACATAAGGATATGGATTAATACTCCTTAATTTTTGAGAAAAAAAGGAAAATAAGTTTTTTTCCTTATACAATGTCAGCCCAACGGCTATACATTTTAAATGTCAATTTATGTGAGAGCTCTCCATTAGTTTAAAGACTTTATTAGGTTTACAATTTAATTACTAACTAGTAAATTATGTAGGAATGCTAGATTACATATATTTTAATTAAATCTTAAATAGTTTTTCTTATTATACATAAGTAAGAACTATATTACTTTAGATAACTTCGCTTCAAATAGTTGGAGACCCCTGCGCACACCGACCAACAATACACTTTTTTATTTTTTTTTATTTTTTATACACGACACTTTATAATCATTTGCATGGTCAAAAGAACGCGAACAATCTCATAGGAATCATATAAATATCTGCATCAATTAATTTCGATTCTCATCTCGCAAATTGGGATCATTAAAATGTTCTGCGCTGCGCCATTTCCTTTACCGAAAGTCACTTAGTTTCACAGATTTTAATCTCATCATAATCAACATGTCCACTTTCCCAACATCAGCCACTTATCCTTTTTCTTTTTCTTTTTTTTTTTAACTTTTCGTTTAATCATACTAAAAATTCATTCCTTCATAGCAACATCATTGTTAGATGTAGATACTTGCCGAATTTGAAAAATTTTAACAACCACATGTCGGTATATTGCATTTATTTACTTGTATTTTGATCATATTTTTATTATTTTTTAATTTGATCAACCCAGTTCAATGTTTGTAGAAATTGTATTTTATAATAATTACTTACTACAGTTGAAAGATGAACAACGACAACTGTTACAGTGTGTCAAAACTTGGAAGAAATGCCAGAAATATTGTTAATTATTTTGGTCATGAAGTAGACACGATACCATTGCTTGGCGTAAATTCTGGATCTAAACTTACCCGGAACAGTATATAGACCTTCTCTATAAAACACACACAAATAAGGATTTGCTGTTAATAAAGCATGAGTTGCTTATTAGTTAAATCTGTTAAAGCAGCAACTAATTTAAAATCTAAATAACAAGGATAATGTTTTTTTTTTTTTTAACTTAATGTTATGTAGGTACTGATCAAAGGATCAGTATTGCCATTCAACTTGGCAATTCTGCCAGTCTTCTGGGCACCTTACCGCAAGGCAACATCTTGTCAGGACGACATTAAATTTATCCATACCTACTTTAGTTTTATGTTAATGTTTCCAGTCCAGTGTCAATTTCAATTAATACTATATTAAAATAATCATTTTATTAAATTGTATGTAATGTACCTACATTAGTTTAATAAAATACATATTTGTTTATGCATTAGCTTAGGAGTGACTATTCTGTATTTTTAAACTTAATTTGGCAATAAGTTTTTTGTAACCTGTCAGTAGCAGGTTCAGAATATATATATTTTTTAATGATCTGCATTATACATTTTTCCAATATACATTATATTTAATTACAACCCAACAATATGGATTTGCTAAGACTGGACGTCTCCAATACTTTTATAGCTGCTGGACCACAATCATTTCTTTGACCACCTATGTGGAATAGCTGTTAAATTAATAACAGTCGTTACTTTATCCGTTACAGTCACCCATATACGGAATAGCTGTTAACAGTGGAACTCTTTTGTGTAGGATAGCACACCACTAGACCCAGGCCCATTTAAACAAAACATTTGACCTGACCGAGAAATTAACCCGGGACCACACAAGGAGGTTGTCGTTATTGTCCTTACACATTGATTACTTATCCACCTTTGTGGATTATTGCTGTTAACAGTCGCTTGTGTGTAGGATGGCACACTACTAGACCCAGGCCGATTCACAAAGATTATTTGACCTGACCGAGAATTTATCCCGGGACCACATACAGAGGTCATCATTGTCCTTACACATATTTTATTTCAAACGAAACACATATTGGTTATTCTCAATTAGATATAAACTTAAATACCTAATTGGAATAACATTTATTCGTAGCACAAAGTGCACATCAATTTTTATTCTTTATTCGTTTTATATTGGGTAGTTTTAGCAATTTAATGCTGACTATGAGCATTTTAACTGCAGATTCCGTGTAATTTAATGCTAGCTTAACAATTCATAATATTTTTTATTTGTAGCACAAAGTGCACATCAATATTCATTATTTGTTCGTTTTATTTTGGGTAACTTTAGCAATTTAATGCTGGTCAAACGATCCATAATATCGATTCATCTGAATTCATACTTTGGTTCACAAAGGTAACTTTAGCAATTTAATGATGACTTCAGGCAATAAAATTGCCGAGGTCGATTTAATGCTGACTTATCAATCCATAATTATGGACTCATAAACAAAGGTACTAAAATACTGTTGGATATTAAGTAGGAGTATAAAATAGTAAAATAACATTTAGGTGACACCATGTATTTAGATATTTTAACTGCTTTTCTCTATTTTCAAATAAATATTGTGTTGTCATTACAATTAACTGATTCATTGCTAACTCGTCAATGATCAATGGAAAATAATATCTCCTTACACATCATTACAATTGGAAATTTTAATAAACTAAACTATGAATAGTTTTTAGAACAGCATTTATGTATGGTATATAGTGCATTAAAGAACAATTAATGTACTTTGTTCATGCACGTAAACTTGCTTCTTGGGGTACCATTGTGATTAGTGAAGTAAATTAATGTAAACATATAAAGGCAACCGAGTGTACCTTCGTTAAAGTAGTTATTATAGCATCAATTAATATCAAAATCGTTGGGCATAGCCCAGTTACTGTATTTGTCAGGACCGAATAATAAACTTAATTTGTGTTTTCACCAATGAGTTCAATTAATTCGCTTTCAATGAAATACCATTTTGTTTTACAGGGTAGACTGTAAAATAATAATTGAGTAAAGTAAATAAATGCCTCCATTTTATATTGTAGGTTTCCTGGTGGCTTAAACTTGTACATGTTATCGACATGTCTGTCATATTATGTTGAAATACGCTAAGTATTTACTGCCGTATTTTTTTTTATCCATTTATTTAGGTACCTATTTTATTTGTTTTACTTGTTTATTTCACATTAAATATACAATACATTTTAGTGTACAATCTACACTACTTACATTTCCATACCCATAATACACAATGGAAGTTTTGCATTCTCCTTAAAGATATTTTTAACAAAAATCTTAATCACTGGATTGATTTCAAAATTTATTTCTGCGTTAGCACCTATATTATTTCTATGTAACATAATTTACCTCTAAATGGCCCCCTTGCAAAGCTGGGACGGGCCGCCAGTGTTACATAAACAAGTTTTTGTTTTCTGAATATCGTAATCACAGAGAACAACATCTTGATCGACGCATCTATCAATGTTTTGGTCAACCAGAAGCTGTAACGAACTCCACTGGTTAAAATATCATGTATTTTTAGAACCAGACTAATTATTTAAAACTGTCCTTCAATTTTTTTTTTTCATTTTGGCGTGTATTTTCTTGCAACTCGGATGGTAGTTTCTTTATGATACTAGTCAACTTTTAACTATTTAGTTAAAATAATTCTTATATTTAGAGACATATCAAGAATATAGTTCCTAAAGTTCTTTCTAAAATTTACTTGCACCCTTGTAATTGTTTTAATACCTATTACAATAAATAGTAATAGGTATTTTACTCTTAGTTCAAATTTTGTGTTTTTTTTTTTCATCACAATATTAATCAATCATATGGAAAAAGTACACCATCGATTAAATATCAGTTAATTATAATAATCTCTCGGGTTGGGAACCAGGGAAACATGTTTTTTCTAGTTCAGGTACCAGCCGACCACAATCCCTGTTCTGGTTGCACTTAGGTACCTTTATTATATAAAATATCGTCACAATGGACAGTTAAGTTAACCTCATATTAAACATGGTTTAGCTTATAGTACGTTGTTCAGAAACGCAATTATTATGGTAATAGATCAACAGATTGACAAAAGTATCACAGAAATTGGGTATTAGTTATTGTGATTGTGATGAGAAAATAATTATTATATTCCATTTTTATACCTATTTATTTCACTGTTTTATCTATGTTGATAATACCAAAGGTATAAAAACTTTAGAAAACAAAAATTCGTGTATCTTTCACAGTGACACTACACAAGCTTTAAATTTTTGTTTCTTATGTTAAATCGTTAAATTAAAAGTAGGTAATTGCTATATATACTTCGCTTTAGCAAAATAATCAATTATAAATATTCTGTCTTGTGACCTGCCGGTAGTGCCAGTCCAGCCGACCTCATGATTTGTATCACAGTAGTTACGTTTTTAACTGAGGTTTTAACCTAAGAAAACTAAGTATGCATTCATATTACTGGTTTATGTAACATTGTATAATGATAAATTGTAAACAGTGAATAAATGAATGAGCAAATATTTCAAATTATGTACAGAAAGTGCATTGTTAACAGAATAATACTCATTGTATTAAGCGAAAAGCTATTCATAAACAGTTAGGTGCCGCTCATCACAATCAGAGCCATTAAATGTTACGTGAAATCTGTATTTGTCGTTTATTGTTTAGTACCTACTTATTAACTTTTTCATATATGTATATCATCACGGCCACTATGGCCAAACTATAGATGCAGGAAAATATTGAAATTAATATTTAAATAAAAAGTATTCAAGATCCCTTGAGCCATTCATGGTACCAAAGCCAATAAGGTCATTTTGTACCCTTTTCACTAAATTATTGATTATCGAGATGGCTGATTATTCTTTACGATATATTTGATGGTTAAACAAACTTACCTTAATGAAGTTTGACCATAATTATACAAGACGTTGCTTCCGAAGATATTTATATTCAATTCACTAAGCAGCTCGCTCTGCTATGTACTAGGCATGACACAATTTTAAGAGATCTAGGATAAAATAAAATAAAAGAAAATTTGTCCAGACATCCGATTTTCACCCCACCGTAGGCTAGATACGTCACTGTCCGCCGCGTCTCTTCATTCCTTTAGAATCAAATTTCGGAATGTGGCGCTTGGGATATGGTAAAATGTATTATACTTATTGATTGGGACGGGCGGGTTATAAATATCTTCGGAAGCAACGTCTTGTATAATTATGGTCAAACTTCATTAAGGTAAGTTTGTTTAACCATCAATTATACTACGACGTTGCTTCCTCGATATTTATATTCAATTCACTAAGCAGATGTTTAGAACCATTGCGAAATTTGCAAGATTTTTTATTTTTATTTAATTATAATAATACTAATTATTATTATTTTTTAATGTGAGCTATTAAAAGTGGATCCTTAGATACTTTGATAAAGGATGGTTAATTACATGAATATATACAAATGTAGTTGTATCTACGATTATCTTCCATAAAGATATTAGATATAAACAAAAAAATAATAATACGAAATTGGAGAAAAAATTCTTCGAATAAGCTATGTGATGCCAAGCCATTACGGTTTTTTCATTTTGTAATGCAAAATGGTGAAAAAATATTAAAGCTTCTCAAATACAATGTTTAAGTTCTGTAGGATACAGACTTTGGTTAAGCTAGCCTTGATATTTCGGGAGAAAAAGAAGTTAACAAGAAACAGATTAAAAGTTTTATGAGTACACTATAGTTATTTCCTGTGAGACAGGATATTTTAACAGGCTTATTTGGGAATAAGATATGTTAACTTTAAAACGTAAATATTTACTAAGAGAGATGTGATGGATGAACATTTTTTAGTTCATGCGATAGCAAACTCAACGCAGGCAGAGATGCTTGCTCAAAGTTAATTTTACGAATAGCGACTAGAGTTTTTACTACTTATGTTAGAAAGCTTTATTGTATTGATTATGAACATATACAACTAGATGGTTAATGTGTCGAGTTGAAAGGACACTATACTAATTTAGGATTCTTTCCATAAGTACTCGAGGAATATATTCACCTGACAAATATATATTAGTTTGCAAGAGAAAAACATGAATATGCAAATTTGAGGTCGGTACATTTCTGCTGAAATATACTGTTTATATAAACTACACTGTTTTTATAGACTGTACTTAGCTTAGCCGAATATATAGGTGAATCAGCCACAGTCATAGAGTATAAACTATAGGTAGTATTGGGTACCTACCACAGTACGATGATTTCACTATAACTTTTGTTATGAGTACGTACTCGTATGCACGAGCCTTTAGTTAGAACTATTGACGAAAGACTGAATTCAACAAACGAAATTCAAGTGTACTTTGTGTACAGGCTTATTATGTTTCCAGTAACAAATACATATTATAAAGAAAATAGTTATGATGCTTAGTTTTCCAAAAGAAGAATCTAAAAGTTCTGTAACGTATAGGCAAAGGACGTGTAATGACAAGAGAGTCTTTAACTGTGATTAGATTCTCGATAATAGATTACTTCCTTATACCAAATGGTAACTTACTCACGCAAGTCGTTGCAGATGACCTTGGCTAGGAGTAATTTGTAATAAATACAGTAGCTGTAGAAAAAATAAAGGTCCATATTATACTACTTTTTACATCTTTTTTTTTTTTTTTTTTGATCAGAAAATTCGCATCTAAGACAGGTATCTATAATTATGTATCCAGTTGTTGAATTAAATTTGCGGAGGAAATTGAATTATTAATAGAATTATGGGGGTATTAGTACCAAAGATTCGAGTTTACGTAGAGTATTCAACACATTTACGATCAGAAAAAAAATCCATTGCCATATTGGCTATTTGAATAAATCCCCATACAATAGAAACTAAAAACAACATACTGAGTATCTAATATTGTTCAGTACTTGCTTGCTCAAGCTAGAGCTAAGGGCTAATGTCTAGTTCTTAAGGAACAAGTGCTTTGTTATCTTACTTTAATTTGCCCAAAAAAGAAAGCACTACTCTTACTGGCTTAAGGCACTTATATTCCATTTATAAGGTGCTTTAGAGCGTTGCTGTTGTACAACTACAGTGAACGTAACAGCCGGTTAATTGGATTGATAAGCTTGATCATATGTTAGTATTGAAATATAGTATGTAATAATAAGTAAGTACACAGTTTGTATTAGGTATCATTACTTATTGAAATTGGATGCAATCTGCAAAAAAATCAGTCAAGAAGCTGAATTTTTATGTATCATAATCTTTATGTATAAAACTTTATGTATGTGTTCTTTATGTATAAAGATACATGGGCAACTGTCAGTGAAGCGAGTTGCTAATTATAAAAAAATAAAATGACCGGTATCGGATATTGACCCGATATTGGGTGATTCCGGATTCACCCGGACTGACAATGAAAATATTTCATGATACAAACTTTTTAGGAGAAAAAATTGATCGCCTGAACAGTTTATTTAAAATACTGTCAATAGTGACATAAAGTACCTGTTTTATATATGAAATATAAAGGAAATAACTGATTGATCGATTGATCAGTCGATTTATTAAAAGTATTGAATAAATGTACCAGACGTGTATATTGTAATATACGTGTATAGGTAAATTATCTAAATTATGTACATTTGGCGAATAATCATCTCGATTGATGAGTGGATTTCCTTTTCCTCAGTATACCGAACTCCGTTTCCCAGCTTTCTCTTGGGCTCTATGCGCCCCAATGTTTAGATATTTGGTATGAGTACATACCTGTTATGATGACCAGCATTGGTCAGCGATTTTCATCAGTCCTGATGTTCAAACATTTTATAACAACAGATACATACAGATGATCTGTCACTACCAAGAGTTGTGAGACTCGAAGTCCGTGTTTAGCTGAAATGAACAGAGCTGAGTTAATACTGACAGTGCATGGTTATAACATCATTATAGTCTAAGAACTTACGCAGCCAGAAAATAATACTTGACTGTATCAGTCTAGTAAAGTTTTGATAAGTATGAGGTACTTAAAGGGTGTTCGAAATGTATAGTAAGATACACACTTTTGTTACATGGTTATCGTCTGATAATATTACTATTTGCATAGTTATACTTCGGATAATAGTTCGTCTACGATAGCTTCGGAGTTCTATTGCATATATCTGGCTGATAATGTGTAGATTTGGCCACAATCGCATTGTAGTTCTGTATATGCTAATATAAGTGTGTATAAAATAAGTAAGTAAGTAAAAATACTTTATAAACCAGGCTACGATCGCGTCGTAGTTCTAATGGGTAATAATGTGTATTATACCCCGTCTACAATCGCATTGTAAATCTATTAGGTCGTAATGAACACACGTGATTACAATCGCATTGTAATTCTGTATGTGCTTGACTATAGTGTAAAACCCTGATTACAATCGCATTGTAATTCTAAGGGTAAATATATATCCCTGTCTACAATCGCATTGTAGATCTATTGGGTAGTGTACACGCGACTACAATCGCGTTGTAGTTACATAAGGTAATAATCATCATCATCATCTCGAGTCGAAATGGCAAAAAATTAGACTAATTAAAATTTCATAATAATGTGCACACGTGACTACAATCGCATTGTAGTTCTATATGTGCTGTTATATAGGTGTAGAATATAAACTAGACTACGATTATATCGTAGTTATATTGGGTAATACTTAGCGCGAAGATTTTGTAGTTAGGCCTCTTGATTGGGCCCATTTTTCGTAAGGAGACTGGGCAGCTGCATATCTTCTGCGTTGTTGTTGTTCTTCTATTGGACTATATGTGCTTGACTATAGTCGCTCTGATTACAATCGCATTGTAATTCTAACCCCGTCTACAATCGCATTGTAGATCTATTAGGTCGTAATGAGCACACGTGATTACAATCGCATTGTAATTCTGTATGTGCTTGACTATAGTGTAAAACCCTGATTACAATCGCATTGTAATTCTAAGGGTAAATATATATCCCTGTCTACAATCGCATTGTAGATCTATTGGGTAGTGCACACGCGACTACAATCGCATTGTAGTTCTATATGTGCATAGCACAGTCCACACGTAGATCACTCGTAGTCCACCCGTAGATCACTCGTAGTCCACCCGTAGATCACCCGTAGTCCACCCGTAGAGTACCCGTAGATCGCCTGTAGACTCCTCGTTGACTACTGTAGTGTGTGTGTTGCCATGCCCGCACACAAAAAGCGAATGAAGAGACGCGGCGGACAGTGACGTATCTAGCCTACGGTGGGGTGAAAATCGGATGTCTGGACAAATTTTCTTTTATTTTATTTTATCCTAGATCTCTTAAAATTGTGTCATGCCTAGTACATAGCAGAGCGAGCTGCTTAGTGAATTGAATATAAATATCGAGGAAGCAACGTCGTAGTATAATTTCTTAAGATTCTACCCTCGAATAAGAATCTAACGCGGGCGGAAGCCCAGTGATAGGATTATAAAATGAAATTGAATATTCCACCCACTTTCTGTTTTTTTTTTTTTTTTTTACTAAAGATTAATTAATGTACTCACGTTTATCTCGTCGCCAAATGTGCCGTTGGCACTAATATTATACGGCATAGTAACGTGCCCCGCCCCGCACGTTATGTGCCCCACAGCACAACCTGACCCGGGGCTTAACCGGGTCAGTTAACTGGGGCTCCACCGTATCCTGACTATTGGTATAAGTTGGTACAGAGCGACTAGATAGTCACTGAGAATGATAACAGCCTGTGCACTCGGGCAACCGTCCGCACACCGAGACGTATCTGAATATAATGAGTCACAGCTCAATGCGGGTAGCGGGGAACATGACGCTCCGCTGTACGCTACAGTGGTCATTACAGACCAAATTTTAATGTTAACTGAAATAAACCTAATTTTAATTAACCATTTTAATATCTACTCATTCCCTGAGCGCCAGCTGAAACAACACGGTATGGTAGTCTGTAGCGAAAATAAATCGCCAGTTTTATTCAAAAGAAAATTTTGGAACATCTTTGTTGTGTACTAGCTTATACCCGCGACTTCGTCCCTGTGGATTTAGTTATGCATGCTAATGTCAAACCACCTTGCCTAGTCAACATATAAGTGCGACAAGGATCTTTTTGCACATGGTAAAAAACGAAACTAATGTCTAAACTATTAAAATTCTTATTTAAAACGTAGGTGGCGCCCTCATTCATGTGCAAAAAGATTCTTGTCGCACTTTACCTACACTGGAGTATTTTATATACCTACATTGTTTTAATGTGCATTTGGTGTTTGTCTGAGCAGTTATGCAAATAGTTTTTGAATGATGTAGATTGTGTTTGAAATGTATATTGTAACAACTGTTGACAAACCTAATAAATATATAATACTAGCTGTCGCCCGCGGCTTCGCCCGCGTGAGTTTCGCTTAGATAAAAATCTCTCTTGGAGCTTTTCATCAGATGTTCCAGATCTTCAATTTTTATACGTCAGCAGAAAATGCTCATCAGGTTGAACGATTTTTGCTAAGGCGCCATTTCCATATATGTTATAGTGTAGCTGGTCTCTTGGAGCTTTTCATCAGATGTTCCAGATCTTCAATTTTTATACGTCGGCAGAAAATGCTCATCAGGTTGAACGATTTTTGTTAAGGCACCATTTCCATATTACTTATAGTTTAGCTGTTCCGTTATGGTTCTTCATCAGGTGTTCCAGTTTTCAAAAATGAATTGTAGCCTATATGTTGCCCAGGCTTAATAGCTATACAACAAAAAAAGTTTCATTCAAATCCGTCCAGTAGTTTTTGCGTGAAACGCGTACATACATACAGACAGACAGACAGACAGACAGACAGACAGACAAAAAATTCCAAAAAAAATTTTTTGCTTTCTATTGTTCTTTTTAGGTCTCCCTCTATCCATTTCAGTCAAAAATATTAAATGTACAGACAAAATATTTTTACTGTTTTATTATATGTATAGATAATAAAAAATATGTGAAAAATTCTAGTTTCTATCTAAGTTCAAGTTTCTACATTCGGCGTATACAGCCTTTTAAGATTGTGGCTATCATTACAGAAAAAAAAATCTAATCGGACCGGTACTTCTAGAGATTAGAGTGTTCATAGAAATAATCAAACTTTATTTTTCTGCTTTATTATACCTACTAAAGTTTGATTATTTCGCTCCCGTGGGAATTTTGGGATAAAAAGTACCCTTTATGCTATTCCCGGTATTTTCCAACTCGTATTCCAAATTTTATCAAAATCCGTCCGTAGATTTTGCGTGATTGAGTAACAACCATCCTCACAAACTCACATCCAAATTTCTCATTTATAATCCTAACTTATATTATAAATGCGAAAGTGAGTTTGTTTGTTTGCTTGTTTGCTTGCTTGCTTGCTTGCTTGCTTGCTTGCTTGCTTGCTTGCTTGCTTGCTTGCTTGCTTGCTTGCTTGCTTGCTTGCTTGCTCGCTCGCTCGCTCGCTCGCTCGCTCGCTTGCTTGCTTGCTTGCTTGCTTGATTGCTTGCTTGCTTGCTTGCTTGCTTGCTTGCTTGCTTGCTTGCTTGTTTGCTTGTTTGCTTATTTGTTTGTTTGTTTGTTTGATTCCTCTTCACGCTTTATCTACTGAACCAATCTTCCTGAAATTTTGCATACACATAGCTGGAAGTACGGAGAAGGACATAGGGTACCTTTCATCCCGGGAAAAAGCACTGTTTTCATGGGAATTTCACGCGGGCAAAGCCGCGGGCGAAAGCTAGTATAATATAGTAGGATTCTTTTATCTATACGCTAGTATAGATATAATATAAACATTGTAATTTGTTTTTGTATAATCTTTGGTCAATTCTAGTTTTCCGACCAGGAATTCAAAAATATTTTTTCTGGATAAACTGACAAGAATAAACATCTACGTGACGATACATGTTGTCAGGAGTCTTATGACTGTGATGACATAACTGTCAACGCACACACAAATAATTTTGAAATAACTCTCAAAATTTGAAATAATATAAGCCACTAGAAGCGGCGTAAATGCGTAATTTTGTCTAATGACGATTTATGTTCTAATGAGCGATTTTCTGATAGCTAAATTAAGAAAAGAAAATCTGTATAAAAAAGTCTCAACAGGTGGTGTTTTATAAAAAGCCGAGTCATAATAATGGCTGTACCTATATTGTGCGCTTTTTTTGTCAAAATAACTACAGCGAACAGTTTGACAGTTGCACATATCACATTATTGATACTTTTTAGATCATTTTTTATTAAGTTTTATTTTAAAAAAAATGGCAATCCCGGGCATTTTTTCTTTTTTATGGACTCGCCTTTTACTAAGCGCCGTCTATGAAGTCACCTGGAACTTTTTTTTTTAAATTTGTGTCTCGGAAAATCCCCCATTTCAATTTTCAATTACGTATTGCTGTATGCATTTTTTTTTAAGCGTCATCCTCAAAGCAACAAATGTTTCCATATAAAACGTAACAAATGGTACTTCTGCCTTATTCATAATTCTGTGGTCTTTTACGATTTTAGAATTATTTTCGAATGTCGGCTCTGTCAATAAGTTTTTTTTAACTCTCGGTACAAGCTATAATAAAATTTTGATGTGGATTAAACTAATGCTGAAATATAATTGAAATCATACGCAAAACAGATTAATATACCTTCGAGTTAAAGTTTTTGCATTATTTTTCCAATACCGACTACCTACTTCATGAATATTTAGCCTATAAAATTAAGAAAATAAGTCTAAAAAAGTCTAAAAGTAATTCAACCAATAAATCATTTTGCTAGAAGAAAATATATTCGACCGAAAAAAATGTGGTTTGATTTATATGTTTTGCAGTATTTACAAGACTGTACCTTGGACAAAATAGTGTACCATTTATGAAATAAAGTTAGATAAATATACATAAAAAATCCAAATCCTCTTACAAACAATACAGTTCTGTGGTGAATACTTATACGAATTTACACTTCCCGTTTTTAATGTTGGTTAAATAAATAAAATACGGACAAATCACACAGATTGAGCTAGCCCCAAAGTAAGTTCGAGACATGTGTTATGGGATACTAACTCAACGATACTATATTTTATAACAAATACACTAGTATAAAGCATAGACATAGAAAAAAAATTCCTTCTTATAAACTTGATTGTCAAATGAAGCCCAAAAACGTTCATAATAGTGTGCTCCAAATTCAATTTTTTTACAGATTGTTCATAAATTCTATGGAACCAAAACACACCAAAAATGTCAAACGTGACAAAAATGAGCTTCACAGAATTCTTTTTTCTAGCTCTATGGTATATAGATAAACATCCAAGACCCAGGTCAATCTAAAAAAGGTCATTTTGCATCTTGACCCGACCGGGGATCGAACTCCCTGGTTCAGAGGCAAGGTCTTTACCACTGCGCCACAGAGGTCGTCAAACTAAAGTCAGTTTTACATGGTTTTTTACCCACGGAATGAAATGGAAGGAATTCACACTACATTAAACTGACATTAAACGTTGACAATAAAGAGGTCGTAAAAGTGGACAGTAAAACTGCTAGGTACAGCTGGTCCGCAATAAAATGTATTGCTGACCTCTCGAGAGTGATTAGAAAAGATGAGTACACTATCACATACTATACTCTCCGAGGTCCAGCTTTTTGATAAAGGCACAGAATTTATATAAGTAGGTACTACGTCTATTACTTGAGAAAGAGGTCAACCGTCGAATCAAACTCGGCTGGGCAGCGTTCGGGAAGCTTCTCGATATCTTCTCGTCCAAAATACCGCAGTGTTTCAAGACTAAGGTCTTTGACCAGTGTGTGTTGCCAGTAATGACATACGGAACAGAGACGTGGTCGCTTACTATGGGCCTCATAAGAAGGCTCAAGGTCACCCAAAGGGCGATGGAGCGCGCTATGCTCGGAGTTTCCCTGCGTGATCGAATCAGAAATAAGGAGATCCGCAGGAGAACTAAAGTAACCGACATAGCCCACAGAATCGCGAAACTTAAGTGGCAGTGGGCGGGGCACATAGCACGTAGAACAGATAGCCGTTGGGGCAGAAAAGTTCTCGAGTGGCGACCACGAACCGGAAAACGTAGTGTTGGCAGGTCTCCCACTCAGTGGACCGACGACCTGGTGAAGGTCGCGGGATGCGCATGGATGCGGGCAGCGCAGGACCGGTCGTTGTGGAAATCCTTGGGGGAAGCCTTTGTTCAGCAGTGGACGGACGTCTTTCGACTGAGGGAGAGACGTCCCTCCCGCAATATGGCACCCCCCGTACTCCCCGCACTTCTCCCCCGGTCTTGTGTGTATTGGGACGCTATGACTATGAAAACGCACACATTGACGTGTTACTGACGTGTTCAGTTTCATTTTGTAGTAGTAGTAGGTATATTTGACGCCCTGTTTCTATGAAGCGCCCGCCCTGTGACAAAGGTCAGCATAGAAAACATCCTAATTCTAACTAATATTATAAACGCGAATGTGAATTTGTTTGTTTGTTATCTCTTCACGCTTTATCTACTGTACCAATCTTCCTGAAACTTCGCATACACATTGTTAGAAGTATTGAAAAGATATAGGGTACCTTTCATCCCGGGAAAAAGCACTGTTCCCGTGGGAAATTCACGCGGGTGAAGCCGCGGGCACAAGCTAGTTTATTAATTTTTGTACACAACAAATACATAGATAGGAAACATAAAACATAGTAAAACTAACAAAGGTACTACTTATTCTTATAAAGGTACTTCTTGTGTGTATTGAGACGCTATGACTATGGAAACGCACACATTGACGTGTTACTGACATGTTCACGGATATACAGTTTCATTTGTAGTAGTATTAGGTATATTTGACGTTTCTATGAAGCGCCCGCCTTGTGATTTTGTCTAAATTATAAAATTATAATCCTAAAAAGTTTGTTCCTATTTTTGTTACATAAAATTTGTTATTTTTAATTAGAGAGACGTTGTTTAAATTAAACAACGCTTGTAAGGAATTCCGGGAATAGAGATGTTTTCGAAAAGGCTGCGTACTTTTAACATGAAAATAAGTTATATTACAAGCCGAGTTTGCTATCTTTGAAATTTAAGAATAAGAAATGACACACTTGAAAAAAAAAGCAGCAGAGAGTAGAGATACATAGTCAATAAAAAAAAAATGGCCTTACAAAGATCATCATTATCATCATGTGGTGGTCAGATAATTAGGGACACCAGTCGATTTTCATACAAACGAGGTTACTTAGAAGCCTTGGTTCAACGCCAGGATTGATCTGAGCTGTGATCTGATGATGGCCATCCAGGGATAGAATGGAGAACATCCAGATCGCTATACACGCCCAACTGATCAGATCAGCATTCTAAAAGCTACTCAACTCAGCTTTCTAAGTTTCAGGATTTCCATACATTTTAATGCTATTTTCGCAGTCTTTTTAAACATATCCAAACAGCTCTTAGAATGCTGATGATCAGTTGGGTATGTATTGCGATCTGGATATCCTCCATTCTATCCCAAATTGGCCATCATCTAATCACAGCCCAGATCAAGCGTTGAACCAAGGCTTGAAAGTAACCTCGTTTGTATGAAAATCGACTGGTGTCACTAATTATCTGACCACCACTGTACCTTACATTGTCCCATCATCTGTGGTCGGCGTAATGTCTTATCTCTCCGTAACATAGACATAGAAAAAAAAATGTCATTCTTTAAAAGACATTTAAACTTGATTGTCAAATGAAGCCCAAAAACGTTCATAAAAGTGTGTTCCAAATTCTATTTTTTTACAGATTGCCTACAAATTCTATGGAATCAAAACACACCAAAAATGTCAAAATTGACAAAAATGAGCTTCACAAAATTTTTTTTTCGGAAAAAGCACTGTTCCCGTGGGAAATTAACGCGGGCGAAGCCGCGGGCAAAAGCTAGTATACAATAAAATAAAAAATCTATCTACATTTAAGTTCCAGTTTCTACGTTTGGTGTATATAGCCTTCTAAGATTGTGGCTATCATTACAGAAAATAAATCTAATCGGACCGGTACTTCTAGAGATTAAAGTGTTCATAGAAATAATCAAACTTTCTTTTTCTGCTTTATTATACCTACTAAAGAGAGTTTGATTATTTCGCTCCCGTGGGAATTTTGGGATAAAAAGTACCCTTTATGCTATTCCCGGTATTTTCCAACTCGTATTCCAAATTTTATCGAAATCCGTCCGTAGATTTTGCGTGATTGAGTAACAATAACAAACATCCTCATAAACTCACATCCAAATTTCTCATTTATAATATTAGATATATAGTAGGATTAGCGTATAGATAAAATATAAACATTGTAATTTGTTTTTCAGTAAAAAAAAATGCTATGCTGCGTTCTGTTGAGTTAGGAACTATTATTTATATATATGTATATATATATATATTCTTTGGTCAATTCTAGTTTTCCGACCAGGAATTCAAAAATATTTTTTCTTGATAAACTGACAAGAATAGAATATTGTACCTACGTGACGATACATGTTGTCAGGAGTCTTATGACTGTGATGACATAACTATCAACGCACACACAAATAATTTTAAAATAACTCTCAGAATTTGAAATAATATAAGCCACTAGAAGCGGCGTAAATGCGTAATTTTGTCTCGCACACACACACACTCATCCGAATCGATTTATATTCTATTGAGCAATTTTCTGACAGCTAAATTAAGAAAAAAAAAATTAATATAAAAAAGTCTCAACTCAAAAAAAAAAGTGTCAGGTGTTTTATAAAAAGCCGAGTCGTAATAATGGCTGTACCTATATTGTGAGCTTTTTCTTGTCAAGCAGAGGCAGAAAAATAATCACAGCGAACAGTTTGACGGTTGCACAAATCACATTATTGATACTTTTTAGATATTTTTTTTAGTCAATACCGGGTATTTTCTTTTTTTATGCACTAGCCTTTTACTAAGCGCCGACTATAAAGTCATCTGGAACTTTTTTTTTTTAATTTGGGTCTCGGAAAATTCCCCATTTCAATTTTCAATTACGTATTGCTGTATGCATTTGTTTGTTTGTAAGCGTCATCGTCAAAGCAACAGATGTTTTCATATAGCAAATGGTACTTCTGCTTTATTCATAATTCTGTGGACTTTTTACGATTTTAGAATTATTTTCGAATGTCGGCTCTGTCAATAAGTTTTTTTTAACTCTCGGTACAAGCTATAATAAAATTTTGGTGTGGATTAATAAACTTATGCTGGATTATAATTGAAATCCTACGCAAAACAGATTAATATACCTTCGAGTTAAAGTTTTTGCATTATTTTTCCAATACCGACTACCTACTTCATGAATATTTAGCCTATAAAATTAAGAAAATAAGTCTAAAAGTAATTCAACTAATAAATCATTTTGCTAGAAGAAAATATATAATTCGACCGAAAAAAATGTGGTTTGATTTAAATCAAACCACATTTTTTTCGGTCGAATTTTTTTCGGTATTTACCGAACTGTACCATGGACAAAATAGTGTACCATTTATGAAGTAAAGTTAGATAAATATAAATATATAAAAGAATCCAAATCCTCTTACAAACAATACAGTTCTGTGCTGACATACTTATACGAATTTACACTTCCCGTTTTTAATGTCGGTTAAATAAATAAATATATACGGACAAATCACACAGATTGAGCTAGCCCCAAAGTAAGTTCAAGACATGTGTTATCTATGGGATACTAACTCAACGATACTATATTTTATAACAAATACACTAGTATAAAGCATAGACATAAAAAAAATCCTTCTTTAATAGTCATATAAACTTGATTGTCAAATGAAGCCCAAAAACGTTCATAATAGTGTGCTCCAAATTCAATGTTTTTACTTGGTTTTTACAGATTGTTCATAAATTCTATGGAACCAAAACACACCAAAAATGTCAAACGTGACAAAAATGAGCTTCACAAAATTTTTTTTTCTAGCTCTATGGTATATAGATAAACCAAATACTATATAAACTCTAGCGAGTTAATACGCACAGCTCTTGACATTTCTCATACATTGGTTTGGCAACTAGCCATCTGGTGGCAGGAGGTGACCCTACACCGTTTATTTGCACTTTAACATGTTATATGTTGGTCCTTCAATATTTAAATAATACAACTATGTTATATATGTGTAATTCCATTTAAATTTGTGAAATACACTGTGTTACATCAAAATAAATTCGCGAAATTTAAGAGTTTCATCAAACAACCGCTTCGTCCAGGAAGAGGCGCTAGTGTCGCATAAGTTGCCAATTTGTAGCCGGAGCTGCACGTATTAACTCGCTAGAGTTTATATAGTATTTGGATAAACATCCAAGACCCAGGTCAATCTAAAAAAGGTCATTTTGCATCTTGACCCGACCGGGGATCGAAACCCTTGGTTCAGAGGCAACGTCTTTACCAATGCGCCGCAGAGGTCGACAAACTAAAGTCAGTTTTACATGGTTTTACCCACATAATGAAATGGAAGGAATTCACACTACATTAAACTGACATTAAACGTTGACAATAAAGAGGTCGTAAAAGTGGACAGTAAAACAGCTAGGTACAGCTGGTCCGCAATAAAATGTATTGCTGACCTCTCGAGAGTGATTAGAAAAGATGAGTACACTATCACATAATATACTCTCCGAGGTGCTTTTTGATAAAGGCACATAATTGATATAAGTAGATACTACGTACAGGAAGAAAACTCCCTGCCCCTCCCGCAATACGGCACCTCCCGTACTCCCCGCACTTCTCCCCCGGTCTTGTGTGTATTGGGACGCTATGACTATGAAAACGCACACATTGACGTGTTACTGACGTGTTCAGTTTCATTTTGTAGTAGTAGTAGGTATATTTGACGCCCTGTTTCTATGAAGCGCCCGCCCTGTGACAAAGGTCAGCATAGAAAACATCCTAATTCTAACTAATATTATAAACGCGAATGTGAATTTGTTTGTTTGTTATCTCTTCACGCTTTATCTACTGAACCAATCTTCTTGAAACTTCGCATACACATTGTTAGAAGTAGTGAAAAGATATAGGGTACCTTTCATCCCGGGAAAAAGCACTGTTCCCGGGGGAAATTCACGCGGGTGAAGCCGCGGGCACAAGCTAGTTTATTAATGTTTGTACAGTCAACAGCACATCAACCTACTCAAATTCATTGCAAATTCGACTCTGCGGCCGCGCCATAAGAGATCATGCAGGGTAACTTGAGGTGCAGTTGACTGTACACAACAAATACATAGATAGGAAACATAAAACATAGTAAAACTAAGTACAAAGGTACTACTTATTCTTATAAAGGTAGGTACTTCTTGTGTGTATTGAGACGCTATGACTATGAAAACGCACACATTGACGTGTTACTGACATGTTCACGGATAATCAGTTTCATTTGTAGTATTAGGTATATTTGACGCCCCGTTTCTATGAAGCGCCCGCCCTGTGATTTTGTCTAAATTGTAAAATTATAATCTTAAAAAGTTTGAGCCTATTTTTGTTACATAAAATTTGTTAATTTTAATTAAAGAGACGTGATTTAAATTAAACAACGCTTGTAAGGAATTCCGAGAATAAAGATGTTTTCGTAAAGGCTTATATTACAAGCCGAATTTGCTATCTTTGAAATTTAAGAATAAGAAATGACACACTTGAAATAAAAAGCAGCAGAGAGTAGAAATACGTAAAAAATGGCCTTATAAAGATCATAATTATCATCATGTAGTTACAGTGGTGGTCAGATAATTAGGGACACTAGTCGATTTTCGTACAAACGAGGTTACTTAGAAGCCTTGGTTCAACGCCAGGATTGATCTGAGCTGTGATCTGATGATGGCCATCCAGGGATAGAATGCAGGACATCCAGATCGCTATATACACCTAACTGATCAGATCAGCATTCTAAGAGCTACTCAACTCAGCTTTCTAAGTTTCAGGATTTCCATACATTTTAATGCTATTTTCGCGGTCTTTTTAAACATATCCAAACAGCTCTTAGAATGCTGATGATCAGTTGGGTATGTATAGCGATCTGGATGTCCATTCTATCCCAAATTGGCCATCATCAAATCACAGCTCAGATCAATCCTGGCGTTGAACCAAGGCTTCAAGGTAACCTCGTTTGTATGAAAATCGACTGGTGTCACTAATTTATCTGACCACCACTGTACCTTACCTTGTCCCATCATCTGTGGTCGGCGTAATGTCCTATCTCTCCGTAACATAGACATAGAAAAAAAATGTCATTCTTTAAAAGACATTTAAACTTGATTGTCAAATGAAGCCCAAAAACGTTCATAAAAGTGTGTTCCAAATTCTATTTTTTTACAGATTGCCTACAAATTCTATGGAACCAAAACACACCAAAAATGTCAAAATTGACAAAAAATTGGCTTCACAGAAGATATTTTCTCTCCTTCACTAACATAGGCAAAAACCATATCTGACATCCCGCTTCCTCAGCTGTCTGTGCCTCTAAGAAATTTTTTTTTCTATGCTCCGTAACGTTATGTTCCCTTCCCTGTCATATCAACATTCACTCCCAACGCCCCCATATCGTCTCTCACGCTGTCCACACACCTCTTTTTGGGTCTCGCTCTTCTCCTGTGACCATCCACCTTCCTATTCAATGTCTTTTTAATTGGATGTTGGTCTTCTCTTCTCATTACATGTCCAAACCAGGCCAATCTATTACTCCTTACTTTTTCATTTATCGGTGCAACCTATAAACTTCCTCTTACAAAAACATTTCTTATTCTCTCCATTCGTGCGACCCCGCTCATCCATCGCAGCAAACACAGATTTGCAAAGATCATAAAGTATAAAACGAAATTACACTGCATGATCATATCATATCAAAATTGCAAATCATTTTGGAACCTCTTTTAAAAAAAATAATTATATTGCTAGATAGGTACTTGATTTGCTAGGTAGGTTGATTTAAAAAACAGAAACATGAAAATTTCAAAAAAAGCGTGGAAAATGACGAAATCCGTAAAACTGGAGAGCATCAATGAAAAAACTTTATTTCTAGTACAATGAAAAACTATTTTATTGATACTTCACTCAACATCTCTCTCGCTTGAACACGTGCCAATCTGAAAGAAAAAAAAATCCAGTCAATGATATAAGTACATTCCATAAATCCATAGACATTTTTATTGTATAAATCAATATAAGACCCCGTAAGGGTCTTATTAATAATCATACTATTAATAAATTATAAGTATAAAATCTTTACCTCTATTTAAATGTGTATTTATAATTAGAACATAGTCATTTAAATTCAACACTGATACGACCTACTTTATTGAGCTTAGAGTCTCGACGCCAAAAGTTGGTAAATAAATTGTTGATGTGTTATTATGTGGTATCTTATATTCAAACTGGGCCAAGATTGACATCCAAAAGCGGAAAGAATTTGATACAAGTAGGTACTCAATTTAATTTTATGACAGATCTGGAATCGAACCCTGGACCCTTCATGTTCGCAAACTGGCGTGTTAACTAGGATAATACGGAGTTAATAAATAAAATAAAAATATTGAAATATCGGCCTCAAATTCATTACCTACGTGTCGACGTCGTGGTAAAATTGATTGATGTAACGTATAAGGGATCATCCAATTCATTAGAACTTTTTTGGCTTTAATTAATTAAATGTGTGTATTTTCACAGGCGTATTTGATGAATATTGGTTGAATTAATTAACAAAAATAATTTAAAAAGAGCCTCAAAAATTTAGTTTGGATAAATAAATTTAATTCTAGAAATGGTGTAAAGACTTTTAAAATATGTGTTGACCTGAGGTGATCGATCTATAAAAATGCGCGCCTGCTTTTAAGTTGAATTTTTTCAGATATTTTCCAAAATCGTTGCTAGAGAAGAATTATTTCCCCAAGTTTCCTAGATCAAATTATTTCCTTAAATCTATAATTGCAGGTTTAGACAGTGTTATTACCACAACTCAATTTTTATAAAATAACTAGATGTTGCCCACGGCTTCGCTCACGCGAGTTTCGCTTAGATGAAAAATTTTTTTGTGTTCCAAACTGTAGTAACCTATACTCCAGTACTCAAAATTTCAGCCATTTGGTTATCCCATGTCCCGCGTGAATATATTAGGTACTCGTAGTACAGTCGCGGTGTTAAAATGAATCAAAAGTGACATTTCATTCAATAAACGAACTTCGTCTGCTCGTTATCACTTTAGGCAATTTTATTCTACTGTTCGCTCCGCGTAATTAGTATGTGTATCTATACCAACTTGCAGTTTTCTAGTAGTAATAGTTTCTGAGCAAAGCCTAGAACAGACGGACGGACATGACGAAACTATAAGGGTTCCTTGTTTACTTTGGAACCCTAAAAATGTACATAAAGCTACTTTTTACACGATGAGCAGTCCACCCTTTTAAAACCTTTTCATTTAAATTTTATATCTTACCACGTCCTTAAATCTTAAAACCTTTAATATAAAATATATATTATTTTATAAAAGAGAATTTAAGAGTTTATCATCGCTTTTAATATTTTAACAAAACATTTCCATTTGTATATTTTTCTCTTATATTTAAAAAAAATTAATCCTGATAGGATTATGTATCGAGATCGGCTTTCAAAGAAGCAGGAAGAGATTACAATGGAAAAAATAATAGACCGAGAGGTCACGGGAATTTTCGTAACGATCAGGGAAACGGATAGACTTGCTTTTATGGGTTGTAGAGTAGTCCCCTAATGTGAATGATGTCGGTCTGCCGGCTCTCAGTGGTAGCTTCTTCGAGCCGCTTCTTCGGGCCTGGAAGGTGCTTCATTGTTGCGAAAAAAAAACGATCTGAGATATGGTTAGTTTTAGTACTTATTCAAAGTATGGCATCTCCGCATGTGAAACAAGTTGGTCTGCCGGCTGTCAGTGGTTGCATTTCAGAGCTATGAGGCGCGCAAGTCACTGCATAGTTACAAAAAAAAAAACGATAAGAGAAATGGTTAGTTTTAGTACCAATTGGAAGAATGGTGTATCCACAGATGAAACGAGTTGGTCTGCCGGCTGTCAGTGGTTGTATTTCAGAGCTATTTGAGGAAAAAGTCTAAAAAAACATTGAAAAGCTGGAAAATAGGCGAATTTTTCTAGTTCATGCCAGCCGCTGTCATATCTCCGTATGTTTGACCCAACCTCAAACTTGCGCCGCGCACCACCGCACTGTGGGGAAAAAAATCGCCTCTAGAGAAAAAAAGGTTTTCTTCAGAAAATCTACGTCGATTTTGGTAAAAACTGATTATGTATTTCATTTTTGATCTTAATAAGAAGACTTTTTATTCATACTATTTTTGCTAACATTGCATTCTTTTAATAGGTACCAAAACTGACCATTTCTCTTACCGTTTTTTTTTCGTAACTAAGCAGTGACTTTCGCGCCTCATAGCTCTGAAATGCAACCACTGACAGCCGGCAGACCAACTTGTTTCACATGCGGAGATGCCATACTTTGAATATGTACTAAAACTAACCATTCCTCAGATCGTTTTCTATTTTTTGCAACAATGAAGCTCATTCTAGCCTTAATAGAGTAACGGATTGTTACAATTATTATTTATTTTTTTCTTAATTTATACTTATTAACTATTTTTTACAAAATAATACAAAAAAAATCTATTATTCGATATCCGTATTTTTAAGAAAACTTAGTTGCTACGGTCTGCGGCTGCGCTCTCAAGTCACGATCGGCGAATGTAACATGAACGAGTGAATGAATGACGGAAGGTCACTAACTTCATGGCATGACGTGCGCTTAACACGTTTCATTGTCTTTCTTTATTTAAAATACTACTTCTATATATTATAGATAAATTACATATTTATTAAGTTTTGTGAAGTGTTTCCCCGAAATACAGGGTGAGTGTTGCAAATTCCTTGTAGTTTTAAACAGATAAATCCTAAAGCAAGTCTGGCGAAATTTATTATTTTCTTACCTACATAGAAAATATTAAATTTGATATTTTACTTTATTTTATGGTTTGTGCCTTACTGTTTCTTTAATTTTTGTGTTTAAAAAAGCTTTATGCTTTATTTGTTATAGTTTTTATGAACTGATCCTAGATTTAAGTCTTATAAACCGTAGGTCAAGATCAAGTACCCACACATAATTTTGATTTAGTTTCCTAATTTCCTACTCATTTCAATTTATCTGCCACATCATTGATCACCATGGATATCATAAATCACTCCATCTGCTTCTTGGAAGGTGATGTCACAGTAGTTAGATGTGAAGGCATTATTCTAATTGCCGAACTGGTGGATTCCAGGGTTCCTTCATCTGGCTGCGGTCCTCGCAGACTACCTACCCGGCGAGACCTGTGACTATCAGCTGCCATCTTCAGCTGCGTTGAATCTCCTGCGCCATCACCGTTCCTCTGCACTGTGGACTATCACTCCGAGGACAGTGTGGTTTGATTTTGCCTAATTACGGGTAATATTACGGTGCGAACTGATACGGACTCACGCCCTGCGGTGAATTGTATTTTCTTGTAAACTAAATTCTTGTAAATTAAATTGTTAATTGTTATAAGTCTGGTTTTATTTCAATTTAATTTTAAGTTACCCCTCCCCCTAAGGGAGTATGGTACAATAGCTCAAAGTGGCAACCACTGATAGCCGGCAGACCAACTTGTTTCACATAAGGAGATGCCATATTTTGGATATGTACTAAAACTAACCATTTCTCTGATAATTTTTTTTTCAACAATGAAGCCCCTTTCAGCTCGAAGTGGCAACCACTGAAGGCCGGCAGACCAACTTGTTTCACATGCGGAGATGCTATATTTTGAATATATGTACAAAACCTAACCATTTCTCTGATAATTTTTTTTGCAACAATGAAGGCCATTTTCCTCAAGGCAATTTTCTAAAACTAACCATTCCTCGGATCATTTTCTATTATTTGCAACAATGAAGCTCCTTCTAGCCTTTATAGCTCAAAATGGCAACAACTGACAGCCGGCAGACCAATTTTTTTCACATACGGAGATGCCATACTTTGAATATATACTAAAACTAACCATTTCTCTGATCGTTTTTTTTTTCACTACAATGAAGCCCTTTCAGCCCCTATAGCTCAAAGTGGCAACCACTGATAGCCGGCAGACCAACTTGTTTCACATACGGAGATGCCATACTTTGAATATGTACTAAAACTAACCATTTCTCTGAGCATTTTTTTTCGCAACAATGATTCCAGGCTCTAGAGCTCGAAGTGGTAACCACTGAAAGCCGGCAGACAGACTCGTTAACCTGTGGAGATACCATTCTTCCAATAGGTACTAAAACTGACTATTTCTCTTACGGTTTTTTTTTCGTAACTATGCAGTAAATTTCGCGCCTCATAGTTCTGTAATGCAACCACTGATAGCCGGCAGACCAACTTGTTTCACATGCGGAGATGCCATACTTTGAATATGTACTAAAACTAACCATTTCTCAGATCGTTTTCTATTTTTTGCAACAATGAAGCTCCTTCCAGGCCCTAGGTATAGCTCAAAGTGGCAACCACTGACAGCCGGCAGACCAACTTTTTTCACATACGGAGATGCCATACTTTGAATATATACTAAAACTAACCATTTCTCTGATCGTTTTTTTTTTCGCTACAATGAAGCCCCTTTCAGCCCCTATAGCTCAAAGTGGCAACCACTGACAGCCGGCAGACCAACTTGTTTCACATGCGGAGATGCCATATTTTGAATATATGTACTAAACCTAACCATTTCTCTGATAATTTTTTTTTGCAACAATGAAGGCCATTTTCCTCAAGGCAATTTTCCAGGCCCTAGGTACGAAAAAAAAACCGTAAGAGAAATAGTCAGTTTTAGTACCTATTGGAAGAATGGTGTCTCCACAGGTTAACGAGTCTGTCTGCCGGCTTTCAGTGGTTACCACTTCGAGCTCTAGAGCCTGGAATCATTGTTGCGAAAAAAAATGCTCAGAGAAATGGTTAGTTTTAGTACATATTCAAAGTATGGCATCTCCGTATGTGAAACAAGTTGGTCTGCCGGCTATCAGTGGTTGCCACTTTGAGCTATAGGGGCTGAAAGGGGCTTCATTGTAGCGAAAAAAAAAACGATCAGAGAAATGGTTAGTTTTAGTATATATTCAAAGTATGGCATCTCCGTATGTGAAAAAAGTTGGTCTGCCGGCTGTCAGCGGTTGCCATTTTGAGCTATAAAGGCTAGAAGGAGCTTCATTGTTGCAAATAATAGAAAACGATCCGAGGAATGGTTAGTTTTAGTATATATTCAAAGTATGGCATCTCCGTATGTGAAACAAGTTGGTCTGCTGGCTGTCAGCGGTTGCCACTTTGAGCTATAAAGGCTAGAAGAAACTTCATTGTTGCAAAAAATAGAAAACGATCTGAGGAATGGTTAGTTTTAGTACATATTCAAAGTATGGTATCTCCGCATGTGAAACGAGTTGGTCTGCCGGCTGTCAGTGGTTGCATTTCAGAGCTATGAGGCGCGAAAGTCACTGCATAGTTACGAAATAAAACGGTAAAAGAAATGGTCAGTTTTAGTTTTTATTGAAAGAATGGTGTCTCCACAGGTGAAACAAGTTGGTCTGCCGGCCTTCAGTGGTTGCCACTTCGAGCTATACCTAGGGCCTGGAAGGGGCTTCATTGTTGAAAAAAAAATTATCAGAGAAATGGTTAGTGTACATATTCAAAATATGGCATCTCCTCATGTGAAACAAGTTGGTCTGCTGGCTATCAGTGGTTGCCACTATGAGCTATTAAGGCTAGAAGGAGCTTCATTGTTGCAAAAAATAAAAAACGATCTGAGGAATGGTTAGTTTTAGTACATATTCAAAGTATGGCATCTCCGCATGTGAAACAAGTTGGTCTGCCGGCTGTCAGTGGTTGCATTTCAGAGCTATAAGACGCGAAAGTCACTGCTTAGTTACGAAAAAAAAACGGTAAGAGAAATGGTCAGTTTTGGTACCTATTAAAAGAATGCAATGTTAGCAAAAATAGTATGAATAAAAAGTCTTCTTATTAAGATCAAAAATGAAATACATAATCAGTTTTTACCAAAATCGACGTAGATTTTCTGAAGAAAACCTTTTTTTCTCTAGAGGCGATTTTTTTCCCCACAGTGTGGTGGTGCGCGGCGCAAGTTTGAGGTTGGGTCAAACATACGCAGATACGACAGCGGCTGGCATGAACTAGAAAAATTCGCCTATTTTCCCGCTTTTCAATGTTTTTTTTAGACTTTTTCCTTAAATAAGCGACTTACGTGAACGATGATAGCTCTGAAATACAACCACTGACAGCCGGCAGACCAACTCGTTTCATCTGTGGATACACCATTCTTCCAATTGGTACTAAAACTAACCATTTATCTTATCGTTTTTTTTTTTTGTAACTATGCAGTGACTTGCGCGCCTCATAGCTCTGAAATGCAACCACTGACAGCCGGCAGACCAACTTGTTTCACATGCGGAGATGCCATACTTTGAATATGTACTAAAACTAACCATTTCTCAGATCGTTTTTTTTTCGCAACAATGAAGCACTTTCCAGGCCCTATAGCTCGAAGAAGCTACCACTGAGAGCCGGCAGACCGACATCATTCACATTAGGGGACTACTCTACAACCCATAAAAGCAAGTCTATCCGTTTAGTCCCTGATCGTTACGAAAATTCCCGTGACCGCTTAGACTATAACAGAAATATTTACTTAGGTACTATAAACAGGTTGTGGCGTTATTGGGTAACAATATAACCATACTTTCGCATTTATGAATAAACTAGATTTTGCCCGCGGTTTCGCTCGCGTTAATCCTTTCTTAGCGGATGCCTACGTCATAACATCTACCTGCATGCCAAATTTCAGCCCGATCCGTCCAGTGGTTTGGGCTGTGCGATGATAGATCACTATGTCAGTCAGTCAGTCAGTCAGTCACCTTTGAGTTATATATATATATGTAGATAGATAGGATGATTATAAATTGAATACTTACTTAACCAAGTGTTGCAGTTTTCGTACTGCATTTCACAATAATTAGCAAAATTTTTGAACTCTTCATTGTAATTTTGAGCGCAAATTTGTTGTTTTCTGAAAATTATGTTACATATGTATATTAGTTTTAATATTGAATCAACATAAATCAGGATTTTTTTTCTAACAGATAAGCCCCTATCAATTTATGTTACCTACAAGTACCAGTCTTGAAAACTCCGTTTGCGAGATTTGGGATTCTATACTAATTGCACATCGATGTATGGAGATAAGTGTAATTATATTGTGCGCCATCTACTTTGATCTTACGAACTCTGGTTTCTGTGGCTCGGTAGGAGGCGCTACACAGTAGTTAAGGCACACTATTTTGGTATAAAAAGCAAATTAAGGGTTATAATATATATGTACTATTAGAGTACTTTCTTTTTGTCTACATATAACTTAAAAAAATCAATCGTTAATATATTAAATGTAAGATAAATTAACAGATAAATATATCTTTGAAGTAAATAATTAGGAGAAGCGATATACAAAGAAATGCACGTGTTAATTCATTTCTTAGAACTTGTTGCTCATTTACTACGTTTCTAAGAAACACTCAATATCAAAGCGATTAATAATGATACGTTCAAAGTTTATGGCATTAATATGACTGCTTTGAATACCCAAAACTCAATATCACAACCAAAAGAGAATTATGAGCATCTAAGCATGTCAGTTATCAAAAGTTTATACCTATTTAAGACTAGCCTGTGCCTGCGACTTCGTCCGCGCTTAATTTATTATTGTTAATATCTCAGGTTATAAGTGGCGCATCAAGATGAAACTTACGCCAGGTTTTAAATCAGACCTTCAACAATATTACAGTGAAAACCGTATCAAATTTGAAACAGTGGTTTTTGTGTGATGCACGTACAAACATACAGACAGAAACAAAGACAGACAGATAGACAAAAATTAAAAAAAAAAACTACTATTGGCCATATAAAGACCTGTAATAGTTTTTTTCCGTCTTGAAAAGATCATTTTCCATCTTGACCCGACCGGGGATCGAACCCGGGACCTCCGGTGTGGTAGTCCGGCGTGATGACCGTTGGGCCACGGAGATCGTCGAAAATAAATATCTCCTATGTACAGTCAACAGCACATCAACCTACTCAAATTCATTGCAAATTCGAAGCCGCGGCATAGAGACCATGCAGGGTAACTTGAGGTGCGGTCGACTGTACAGACACAGACCAGTTACAGTTTTATTATATGTATTGATTGATTGATTGTTTGTTTGATAATCTCACTTGTAAACAGATGGGCACAAATCAACGAAAACCCTGCAACCCTTGGTGAAGTAATCGGTGACCCAGAACGGAGTATCAGGTGGATAATGGATCAAAGAAATGCACGTGTTACTTCATTTCTTAGAACTTGTTGCTCATTTACTACGTTTCTAAGAAACACTCAATATCAAAGCGATTAATAATGATACGTTCAAAGTTTATGGCATTAATATGACTGCTTTGAATACCCAAAACTCAATATCACAACCAAAAGAGAATTATGAGCATCTAAGCATGTCAGTTATCAAAAGTTTATACCTATTTAAGACTAGCCTGTGCTTGCGACTTCGTCCGCGCGTAATTTACTATTGTGAATATCTCAGATTCTAAGCAACTTATGCCAGATTTTAAGTCAGACCTTTAACAATGTTACAGTGAAAACCGTATCAAATTTGATCGAGTAGTTTTTGTGTGATGCACATACAAACATACAGACAGAAACACAGACAGACAGATAGGCAAAAATTAAAAAAAAAAATTGCTACTATTGGCCCTATAAAGACCTGATAGTTTTTTTTCGTAAATATCTCCTATGTACAGTCAACAACACATTAACCTACTCAAATTCATTGCAAATTCGAAGCCGTGGCATAGAGACCATGCAGGGTAACTTGAGGCGCGGTCGACTGTACAGACACAGACCAGTTACAGTTTTATTATATGTATTGATTGATTGATTGTTTGATAATCTCACTTGTAAACAGATGGGCACAAATCAACAAAAACCCTGCAACCCTTGGTGAAGTAATCGGTGACCCAGAACGGAGTATCAGGTGGATAATGGATCATTTTCTTCCGATAACGGTTCTTCTCCACAGCTGGCGATGCCATGGTTAGTATTGACAGGAGACAGACTGGAAAATAAGTTCTACATTAGTCGTATCCAGCAGGAGACGATGCAAGCGCAAATTTCTATGAAAAACAGCTCTTAGCGGTGTTCTCAAATAGGTTCGACATTAGGGCCTTCAAGAAAAGAGCCTATCGCTTTCTCAAAGAGTCGGCAACGCATCAGTAATCTTTTTAGGGTCGTTGGTGTCTATGGACTGCGGTGACTGCTTACTATCAGGCAACTCGCATGCTCGTTTGCCTACTATTCTATAAAAAAAAACGCCTGCCACTTTTTTTAAAATTTGAGAATAGTCGCAGTTGCCTGAAGAAAACAAATAAAATTCAAAAATCCGGCGACTTGAATCGCGCGTCGAGTGGGCCTTGGTCCAAGTCGCCAAAATCCTCATTTTATTTTATTTTATTTTATAATAATTTAAAATTTAAAACTCACTAAATTTAAAAAAAAAAATTTAAAACTCATATTTTTAATAATCCTAATCTATACATATAATAAAACAGTAAAAATATTTTGTATGTACATTTAATATTTTTGACTGAAATGGATAGAGGGAGACCTAAAACGAACAATAGAAAGCAAAAAAATTTTTTTGGAATTTCTTGTCTGTCTGTCTGTCTGTCTGTCTGTCTGTCTGTATGTATGTACGCGTTTCACGCAAAAACTACTGGACGGATTTGAATGAAACTTTTTTTGTTGTATAGCTATTAAGCCTGGGCAACATATAGGCTATAATTCATTTTGAAAACTGGAACACCTGATGAAGAACCATAACGGAACAGCTAAACTATAAGTAATATGGAAATGGTGCCTTAACAAAAATCGTTCAACCTGATGAGCATTTTCTGCCGACGTATAAAAATTGAAGATCTGGAACATCTGATGAAAAGCTCCAAGAGACCAGCTACACTATAACATATATGGAAATGGCGCCTTAGCAAAAATCGTTCAACCTGATGAGCATTTTCTGCTGACGTATAAAAATTGAAGATTAGGAACATCTGATGAAAAGCTCCAAGAGAGATTTTTCATCTAAGCGAAACTCACGCGGGCGAAGCCGCGGGCGACAGCTAGTCCTATCATAAAAGTGAAAGTGAGTTTGTTTGTTGATTTATTTGTTTGTTTGTTTGTTTGTTACCTCTTCAGCTTTATCTACTGAACCAATCTTTTTGAAATTTCGCATACACATAGTTAGAAGTACGGAGAAGGACATAGGGTACCTTTCATCCCGGGAAAAGGCACGGTTCCCGTGGGAAATTCACGCGGGCGAAGCCGCAGCCGAAAGCTAGTTTCTAATAATCCTTATTTATAAAAATCTAAGCGATTGAGCTACATCTACATTGCCTAAATTCCATTAAATGTAGGTAATAGACAGACTATTTATTCAATGTTTGAACTTCTTCCAATAACCATTATGAATAGGGCCCATCATTGCCCCGAGTGTCTAAATTGCTTTACTGCTCTTGAAAAGCTTTTAAATTGTACAGATATTGGCATTGAGTGTAAATAAGGGCTTTAAGAGACATTCACTCGTTCATTAATTAAAACTTCCTTTAGTGAGGATTATAGATAGATAGATAGATCAACACTTTATTGCACCATTTACAAAAGAACATACAAAAGAGACAAAATTAAATACAAAAATGAGCGCAAAGGCGGGCTTATCGCAAATGCAATTTCTTCCAGCCAACCTTTGGGTGGAAGGAAATATACATGACAAAAATGTAAGGTGCAGTAAACACTAAAGATAAAGGATAAAAAAATAAAAAATAAACTAAACATTGATAAAATAAATATACACATTCATGACACAATCAGGACAATATGGAAATAAATAAAATTTAAGACTCAGATAGTGAGACTTTTCCTGCTCTCTGAAGGAATAATAATTTAGTAGCTACGCCACGGGTACCCTTTTAACTACTCATGCGCCACGGGGCTTCGATCACGTGAATATTTCGGAATAAAAAGCCAGATTGTACAGTGATTGCTCGCGTCAGTGGAAACGTACCTATATTCTCAGTATTACAAATTTTGTGGTTTAACTTTACATCTCCAACATTATACTAATATCTGATCATTCTTTAGGATATATTTTTTTTTACTGAGGTCTGTCAGACGCGACGCGATGCAATAAATTGTAAAAATCAAACTACAGCTCAGATAAATCTGACTCACAATCAAGCTACCTGGAGAAGAGTAACTAGGAGAGCCGACCCAAAATAATGGGAAAAAAGCTAGAAAAAGGGAGAGAGAGTCCAGAAAAATCTGTGGAAATACCTACATTTAACCAACAATTTTTTTATTAATGTACTATTAAAAAAATATAAAAAAAAATGAAATTTGAAAATGATTACCAATCCGTCGCAGCCACATATTCACAAGCGAATCATATTATTGTATTTGTTATCTGATTCAGATATCAGAAACTGTTTTAATTTTTTTACAATTGTAAAATATAAAAAATTCTTGGAATACTTCTAAGGTAGGTAATACAAAGGCATATTTTATATTTCTATATTTTTACTTAGCAATCAATTATCTCATTGCTGAGCAAAAGCCTTCCCGAATGTCCCCCACTCGTCTTTGTTTCTCGTCTTTTCCTTCCAGCTCTCCAGCTTTCCTCTAGCATGCGAAAAATTTTACTATGGAACTTTGTTTGGACTAGTTGGGAGTCATACTAGAAGTATATACTAAAAGTCCTGGGCCACAGGGTCGGAGCCAGAGGGAGGGGGGGGCCCAGAAGGTCCCGTTTTTTGGTTTTTTGCCTAAATCTCGAAAACGGTGAGTCTCCTAACTAGTCCTAACAAAGTTTCAATGTAAAATTTTCCGCTTTCGACTTTTCCATCCACAATCGTTCGTTGACCAGACTATATCGAAACTTCTCAAATCATGCGAAAATCACGTTTTTGGTCTTTTTATTTTCAAAGTCAAAGACAAAGTCAAAATTTTTTATTGAAACTTGGCCTTCAAAGAAGGCTCTTTTTCACGTCGATAACTAATTATTTAATCATAATATTTTATGTCTCAAAGCTAAAAACTACTAGCATCCTTTCCTAAATTTAAAATTACAAATATAAAAATTCATTACCTTTGTTTTTAGTTCTATGAACGAACGGACAGGACATAATCTAGAGGTAAATTAATAAAGTAAAATTCTCTCTCTCAGCCGAAAGACGTCCACTGCTGGACAAAGGCCTCCCCCAAGGATTTCCATAACGACCGGTCCTGCGCTGCCCGCATCCATGCGCATCCCGCGACCTTCACCAGGTCGTCGGTCCACCGAGTGGGAGGCCTGCCAACACTACGTTTTCCAGTTCGTGGTCGCCACTCGAGAACTTTTCTGCCCCAACGGCTATCTGTTCTACGAGCTATGTGCCCCGCCCACTGCCACTTAAGTTTCGCGATTCTGCGGGCTATGTCGGTTACTTTAGTTCTCCTACGGATCTCCTCATTTCTGATTCGATCACGCAGAGAAACTCCGAGCATAGCGCGCTCCATCGCCCTTTGGGTGACCTTGAGCCTTCTTATGAGGCCCATAGTAAGCGACCACGTCTCTGTTCCGTATGTCATTACTGGCAACACACACTGGTCAAAGACCTTAGTCTTGAGACACTGCGGTATTTTGGACGAGAAGATATCGCGAAGCTTCCCGAACGCTGCCCAGCCGAGTTGTATTCGACGGTTGACCTCTTTCTCAAAGTTGGACTTACCTAACTGAACTGTTTGCCCAGGTATACATAATTGTCAACAACTTCGAGTGTAGAGTCTCCAACCTTCAGAGGAGTGGGTGCGACACGGATATTAAACATAATTTTCGTCTTGTCCATGTTCATTTTTAGACCCACTTGTTGAGAGGCTCTACAGAGGCCATCGAGCATTGTGCCTAGGTCTTCCAAGGTCTCAGCCATGACTACGATATCGTCAGCGAATCGAAGGTGAGTGAGGTACTCGCCGTTGATATTGATGCCGAGTCCGCTCCAGTCCAGAAGCTTGAAAACATCTTCCAGGGCGGCGGTGAACAGTTTCGGAGATATCACGTCTCCCTGTCTCACCCCTCGCTGCAACTGGATAGGTTTGGAGCCTTGATCCTGGAGACGGACCGACATGGTGGCGTTTTCGTACAAACACTTCAGCGCTTCGATATATCGATAGTCAATTTGGCACCGTTGGAGAGACTGTAGCACAGCCCAGGTCTCGATCGAATCGAAGGCTTTCTCGTAGTCCACAAACGCCAAGCATAATGGCTGATTATACTCCTCAGTCTTCTGTATAATCTGCCGCAGCGTATGTATGTGGTCTACGGTACTAAAGCCTTTTCGGAAACCGGCTTGTTCGGGAGGCTGGAAGTCGTCAAACCTGCGAGCGAGACGATTCGTAATGACTCTCGAAAACAGTTTGTAGACATGGCTCAGAAGAAAAGTAAAATTAGAGAAAGTAAAATTAAAAAAATATATATAATAAAAAATAAAATAAATAAAATTATAGTTATTTTGACGCTATTTCTCATTCTACAATTACGAATAGCTCGTACTTGTCCAATTGTTTGTAATTTAATTTAATTAGCTAAGTATTAGGCTAATTAAAAAATATATATTGTTAGCTGACTGAAGATTTAAAAGAAGAACAAGCTGCCAAGATGCAGTATGAACCCCTTCAGTCTGCAGTAGTCTGTGGTAGACTCCACCAGCGATGGGTTGTGATGGTTGTTTTGTGCGCGTAGCTTTACATAATGTTTATGTGATCTATTGTGTTTCCATGTATAAAGTGTAGAAATATGATCCATGTATTATAAAAGGGGTTTGTAAACATAAATCTACGAGTTTTATTCAGAGTAGATAAGAATATTATATTCAAAAGAAATCAAAACAACTGACTATTAAAAATGTTTGCTATATCTGACTTCTTTATTTATTCTTATAGTGTCAGTAAAATTTGTTATTCATTGTTTTTTTACGTTCAATACTCTCAGATTTTTATAGCTAAGTCATAATTTTTTTTTTATATGCAAAAATTCGTAAATATTGACTATAGTTTCGCACATATATGTAAAGATCAATTCGAAATATTCATATTCACACAATAACAATGAAAATAATTTGTAGGATTTTTTTGTGCTTTTTCCTTTGTAGGTAATTGGACTATTATATTACCTATTATTGTATTCCCCAGTTTAGATCCTATTGCTGGAAAAATCCTTCTTTATATTTTGACCTTTCTAGGTAATATGTTTTGTATATTGATCTACATAAGCTCAGTATAGTGAAAAAAATTGGAAAAACTCATTTTAACGTTTACTGCGTAAAAATTCAGTTGTATGAAAAAGTCGAAGAAATCTACTAACTCATATAAAATTGTGTGAGCCTGAGCACAAAATATTGGTTGATCGGATTTAGTACATATGACTATAAATTTATTTTGAACGTTGTTGTATTTCATACTCAGCATATTCTAAAAAATAGCTACTGTTCAAAAAATGATCCTGTACGTATATCCTGATGAGTTAGTTATTTTTAACTGCTGGCCTAATTTTTAAAATATGCTCACTACTTGGAATATAACTAACTACGTCCGAATGAAATTTATGGTAAAAGAATAACATAAAATTTCAACTTTCCATACTAAGTCAGCTGATCGACCAATTTGTATGGGAAGCAAATTTTTTTTTATCATTTTCTAACATAGATTTTTTTGGAAACCTGCTTAATTTCATCAACCAAATCTGCTGCAAAAATTTGGCCAATGGTTTCAAAACAACCCTGTATAGTATTTGCCTATAGTGCTGTAAAACATCAAACACATAGGTACTTTTTATTCCGAAATTTCTATATGATATGCATATAGCAATTTATTATTTTATATAAATTATAAGTTTGGGTTACTTGAGTGGTTGGTGCATTCGCTTACCATATAGAAAGTAAAAACTACACCCCTCTTTATAATCACAAAATTTCTACAAAATTACAAATAATTCGCCGCGTACGCATTGCGATTGGAACTGGACCAATCTCGCATGATTATCGAAAGTTTCAGAGAAAAGCTAAATCGGTTTGATTGGAAAGAGAAAACTGGTTTAGGATGTGATTTCTATTTAAAAATTAACAAGCTAATTTTAAAAAATTAAAAACACGACTGACAAGATTTCACTCAAAAAGTACATACCTACAAACATACAAGTTATATACATTTATGAAATCGCCTTTTAAAGCCTTTCAATTTGATACCCCGCTCGATAAGATTGATCAAATTTTATTTTTTTGGTCTGCTATTTATCGCATTTATAATCCGCCATTTTGTTTTTATGATGACACTATATAGCCTATGTCACTCGGAGGAATGCAAGGAATCTAAAAATACCTCTCACATCAAAATCTGTTAAGCCGTTCAGGACTTATGGTGGAATAAAGAAACTTACATACATACATACTTACATACATGAACCCTGAAAACATAACACTCCTTTTTTGGTCAGTCGTGTAAAAAGGATATAAAATTGTTTTTTGTTAAATCAAAATCAAATTAAAATATGTAACTGGTTTGTTAAATTATAATTAGTTTATAAGAAAGAAACTTTTCAATAGATTAAATTTTTACTATCAATGAACAATTAATGATAGTAGTAACTTTAACTTTGCTTCCATGCTGGTCTGGGAGCGAAGAAAAACATAGTATGTGCCAGCTGCCTCTCTTCCCGCGCAGATTGTAAAAGGCAATCGAGGGAAAGGGCTCCTCCACTCATAGGCGATGGGCTAGCAACCTGTCACTATACCTGAATTTCCATTCCATCAGAGAGCCCACTATTCAGCTAAGCGTGGCCTTCGAGTCTCACAATTCTTGGCTCTGTCTACCCCATGAGGGATAAAGACGTGATTCTATGTATGTATGTTTGTAACTTTAACCTATTTATAACAGAATGCTGAACAAATATACTCAAAACAGAAGGTAAGCTCTGTATATTCTTAGGTTAGGTTAGATAGGTACCTAACCTATTACATATTGGATTATATTTTCATAAAATCTCATACGTAGGTAGGTACTTATTTTTTTTTCTAGTACCTATTATATATGTTGAAAGTTGCATAATATGTTTCATGCCACGTACCTAATGATCAGAGGACAAAACTAATTCGGCCAGAAACACCTTTATGTCAACGCGCCATCTCGTAGTGAAGTAAAACCATGGAAGTAATAAGTACCTTGAAGTACTTACTACTTCCATGAGTAAAACTAAATCCAGTGCATTGCCGTTAAAATGGAATTTCTGTACAATTTTTTTTACTATGTTAAACTGGACGCACGATTGCCGACGGAAACAGTTCAAATTGCGTGTGAAAATAGAACTAATGATATATGACAATTTTTGAGAAATCATTTTGGTCAGAAAGTTGTCGAAGTAATTTTTTGACAATTTGACAATTCATCTCTTTCAAACTTCGAGCAACAAGGATTTCCGCGCGCGAAGTCCGTGTTGCTCTATGCTTTCAAAAGCCCACGATAAATTTCAACTTATTAATAAAATAATAAATGCAAATGATTATTTTAAGTATATAACTTAATTATTTTTGAATTTAAATATCGGTTTTATTTTATAGGTACTTGTTCTAAAGAAAGTAACATAAAGTACCTAAAGCAGGTAAATGAAAATCTCTAAAAAATAGCAAAAACGGTAGGTATCCCTTTTATACCAAATTTCACACGTCATAAATTCCTAAAACTAAAAATACACCGTTCGCACGCCTCTTTGAACTTGCCCGTATAATCTCGTAAAATTCAGCCTAAAACATTTTTTGCTACATGTTTACACGTAATAAGGTAAAAAGAGCGAATTCTCTTTGAACATACAAACAAGATCGTGAAGAACTCTGTAAAATGTCGGCAGCAGGATATCCATTTTGAAATTTTGTTGATACAGTCCACGTTTCGATCATATTTATTAACCTTCATTAGACTGTTACGACCTTAGTACGTAGTTGACGACCTCTGTGGCCTAATGATTCTCACGCCGGACTGCTACCACGGAGGTCCCGGGTTCGATCCCCGGTTAGGCCCAGATTGACCTAGGCCATTGTATTTTTAGGGTTCCGTACCTCAAAAGCCAAAAACGGAACCCTTATAAGATCACTATGTTGTCCTTCTGTCTGCCAAAATTGTTTTTCTCAGGAACGTTTAAAGATATCAAGTTGAAATTGATATCGAATACTCGGATCCACGGTCTCTTTTAGCAAAAAAATAATCAAAATTATACGTCAACGCGATCAGGAGATATTACCATAAATGTTACGAATTTTTGAATATTTTGCGATTTCAGACAGCAATCAAAACCTATGGGGTACTTCCAGTTGACTTCAAAATTGAGATGCTTTGCGTGTACGGAACCCTCGGTGCGCGGTCTTGGGTGTTTATCTACATAAGTATTTATTATAAAATATAGTATCGTTGAGTTAGTATCCACACAAGTATCAAACTATTGGGGGCTAATCAATATGTGTGATTTGTGCGTATATATTTATTTATGTCGACTTGTGGTAGAAATCTCTCAGTTTCGAATTCTGGTCGTGCCACATGAGATGTATACCAATCTGACTCTGGTATGGTAGTATTCATAAACCACCACTTGCTTGGTGAAGGAAAACATCGTGTGGAAACCTGCACTTTGGTTGCTGATTTCAGCGAGTGTGTGAAATGGATATACACAAAAGTAGCCTAAAATTCGTATAAACTTTTCTGGCTTTGTACTGTTCAGTCCCTTATCACAAATAAGGGCCAAGCTGAAGTGTAAAACAAATAATTAAAGTCGCCTGAAAAGGCTCTTCAATAACAATGGCTGCTTTCATGTCAGCAAGAAATTTGCCTGCTTTTTTTGTTTGAAGAGTTTTCTTCAAGCAGCTTTTGATGAAAAACATTCTTAGTGCGGTTTGGCAGAAAAATCGACTTGAATTTCTTGACGGAAAATGACATGATACGTCGCTCATTTTGTATGGGATCGAAAATAAAAATCTGCTTTTCCGTACTATTTTATACCAACTTGCCCAAATTGTATGGACTTTCACCAGTAGAAAATTTGCTAATGATACTGGATTCACTCTGTATATAGAAAATAACTTATACAGATGTGTATTTGTTCAAAAGTCAAACCCAAAAGGGACCGGTACGGTAATGTTCACGTGTTTGGATGTTAGAAACTCCTGATATCAGGAAATTAGAAAGTTTCAACCCTTCCAATTTTGAGGATTATAATATCTAAGCCGTGATTTTAATGTAGATTGTACAAATAATATACCGTTTGAATTTATTGTTATTTAGGGCGTTCAGATTAAAAATAAAAATATATTTCTTCTCCTAACTTTCTAACACTATAGTCGTTTATACATTATAGTATACGAGTTGCAGGATAAAAATAATTTTATTTGTCTATCCGTCCGATATTTGTCTATCCGTGTATCAAATTTCATCAAAATTTAACCCATTAAAGTGAAGCAAAACTGCACCCCTTCCCTTTCGAATTTAGTTTTACAAACGTAATAATTGTTCATTCACTTAATAACACTTTCATTAGCTAAGTAGATACATTATCTTTTAACCACAAGTATCAATTTCATATACTTTGTGGAGGGCGTAATACCGAGACCGTTAGAAAATGTATTTTCAAAGGAAAACTGCGTATTGAGTTTCATTATCGACCGAGCGAGCGCAGCGAGCGAAGCGTCTCAGTTTCCACTAGCCGAAAATTCTATGTCTGTCCGGATGTTATCGCCTACAGGTCGCATTTCTGAACCGATTCTCATGAAATTTTGTAAGCAGGTTCGGTAATTTTATAGATTTTTTTAGTCAAGCCAGTTTTTCGAAATTTAAAAAATGGCCGAAATATATTAAAAAAACCTCATATCTCAGCTATTAGAAAAATAAAACAAAAATGTCATTAGACATTTTTGTTATTCTTATTAAGACGCAATTTTTTGTTTGAACAACATAGTAAAATTCAATAAAACCGCTATAAATCCATGTGTTATAAATTCTCATACGATAGTTCACAAAAAAATCAATAGATGGCGCAGCAAAGCTTTTAATACTCGCAAAATCATTCGTTTACAAGAGTGACTTGATATGGTTCTTAAAAACCATATGGCTTTTTTTGTCTTGCTTGGCTTTGAATTGTGTGTATTTATTTGGTTAATGGTATTGTATTGTGGATTGCTTTGCATGGTAGAATTATCTTGAACACTTGAAATAAATCTGATAACAAAAAACTTCATTGTATTCGTGGAAGGGCTCGCGAGGTCTACTGTTCTGAAAGAACAACTAGTACTACAACTGTGACGATGTGACGACCTCCGTGGCCTAACGGTTATCACGCCAGACTGCCACACCGGAGGTCCCGGGTTCGATCCCCGGTCAGGTCAAGATGGAAAATGATCTTTTTCAGATTGGCCTGGGTCTTGGATGTTTATCTATATATGTATTTGTCATAAAAAATATAGTATCGTTGAGTTAGTATCCCATAACACATGTCTCGAACTACTTTGGGGCTAACTCAATCTGTGTGATTTGTCCGTAAAAAAAAAAAACTGTAGAATCAGTAGACTGTTCGCGGGCTCGGTCTGCGATAATGACGGTAAAGCAACTATCGTAATGGTCGGGCACTGGATTGGTGGCCAAAATTTTGTTATATCGAGCTCCTTTTCAAGTTGGTGTAACAGCTGTATGTCACTTAGGTTAGTGTACGCACCATTCTATTTTTTTTGTTAAACGTTTGCCTGATGACGGCTTAATGTGACCCTTTTATGATGATGACTGAAAATCAATGTTTGCTCCTGTAGGGGCAATTTAACCACTGAGTTATTACCAATTTGCATCAATTTTTTAGGGTTTCGTACCTCAAAAGGTAAAAATGGAAACCTCATAAGATCACTTTGTTGTCCGTCTGTCTGTCAAACTTTTTTTTCTCAGAAACGTTTTTTTTTTTCAAGTTGAAATTAATATCGAATACTCGGATCCACGGTCTCATCTGAAAAAATAAAATCAAAATTATACATCAACGCAATCAAGAGATATTACCGTAAATGTTGCGAATTTTCGTATATTTTGCGATTTCGGGCAGCAATCAAAACCTATGGGCTGCTTCCCGTTGACCTAAAATTATGAAATTTGTCAGAAAGCAAGGTCCAACAGTACTTGTACAGGAATAAATCTGAAAATTGAAAATATGTTGTTGGAAATCTGAAAAAAAGTGTTACAAACCTATTTTTGCGATGGATTCAGTATGAATCTTAGGGATCGAACTGCAAAGATAAGTTTGTTTTAGAAACTGTCTTCTAGTTACGAAGGTGTACGGAACCCTCGGTGCGCGAGTTTCACATGCACTTGGCCGGTTTTTTTTCAAACATTCGCCTGGTGACAGCTTAACGTGACCCTTTTATGGTGATGACTAAAAATCAGTGTTTGCTCTATATAGGAGCAATCCAATTTAACCACTGAGTTATTACCAATTTGTATAAATTTTTCTACAATTTAGGCACTTAGGTAATACTTTTTGAATGTAATTTGTGTTATGTTTATATATGTCTCAGTTGATGCAAATAAACGTTTTATCTATCTATCTATCTATCTCTCTATCTTATCCGTGCATTGGTCCCGGCTATTATTTTTTATAACAACGGGCGGCAAACGAGCAAGCGTGTCACCTGATGGTAAGCGATTACCGCTGCTCATAGACAACTGCAACACCAGGGGTATTTCAAAAGTGTTGCTGGCCTTTCAAGAAGACGTAGAATTGACTTGCCTAGTGGCATAGCCCATAGTACTCCTTATCCATCATACGGAAGACCAGTGCTCTAACCGTGGAAACATTAAAATCAATACATGTAATAATACTGTTATTGGTCTGTGTCTATACATAAGACATATTTAAGAAAAAAAAATGTATGGGGCTCTTTATAATATAATAATAATAATTTATTTCAAGTAATTACACTCAACTGCATTTATATTGCTAATAGAACCCAAAATGTCTGTCTGTAAATAAAACTGTAACTGGTCTGATAAGACGGTAACTGGGCTGTGTCTGTACAGTACATAAGAGATATTTAGGAAGAAAAAATATAGTGGTCTTTATAGGACCAATAGGATTCTAAAAGAAATTGTTTTGGCTTCTAGCCAAAATGATTTCTTTTAGAACTTTTCTGTCTGTTCGTCGTCCGTACGTCACTAAGACCTACCTGAGATATTAACAATATTAAAAAATATCGCGCGGACGAAGTTCGCGGGCACAGGCCACTAGGCTAACACCCGTGTTCACAAACGTTACTTGGAAGGTTTACAGTGCCTGTCAGCTCACAGGGACTCAAAGACCTATTCGTAAAAGATACTTGAGGCACAGGGCGGGCGCTTAATAGAAACGGCGCGTCAAATATGCCTACTACTACTACAAATGAAACTGTATATCCGTGAATAAGTCAGTAACATGTCAATGCGTGCGTTTTCATAGTCATAGCGTCCCAATACACACAAGAACGGGGGAGAAGTGCGGGGGGTGCCATATTGCGGGAGGGGCAGGGAGATTCCTTTCTGTACGTAGTACTTATATTAATTCTGTGTCGCGGGCAAAAGCTAGTATATTGAATAAAAGAAAAGTTTTATATATCTTTCCTCGGTGGGAAATCCAAGAGGGAAACTTCCTGAATAATTTAAACTCTACGAGATTTTGAAACTTTGGCGGCAGTAGACCGAGGTGAAATGGATTTTCACGGTACTTTCGAACTAGATATAAAATTCAAGTACACTTAGACTTTAAAAGTTTACTAGATGTAAACATATAAATTTTAAAAGGGCTAAGATACAATATTACAGGGACCATCGACGGCTGGAAGCGAGGCCGAATCCCGAGCTTTCGGCGATTGAGCCCCTAATACAGGGTTATTTTGAAACCATTGGCCAAATTTTCGCAGCAGATATGGTTGATGAAATTGAGCAGGTTTAAAAAAAAAACTATGTCAAAAAATGAAAAAAAAATTTTTTGCTTCCCATACAAATCGGTCGATTAGCTGATGGGTCGTATGGAAAGTCGAAATTTTTATATTATTCTTTTACTATAAATTTCTAACGGACGTATTCCAAGGACGTATCAAAAACTGATCATATTGTAAAAATTTGGCCTAGTTACAAAATAACCCTGTATATAAAGCTTGAATATCACTCACTGACTGATTGACTGACATATTTACGAGGTTTGTTTTACTGAATTCAAAACTAAAAAGTGATAATAGAAATGTGTAGTTTATAGCTTTTTTGACTTTTTTTTCATACAAACTTGACTGGGGATTTTGGGAGGGAAAAATGTACTGGTACGGGGTTGCTATCAGTCCGAGCCCTTCCTATACATGGGAGACCTTCTGATTTCATCTCAATCCCTCAGAATCCAGCTGAGGGGCCGAGCTGCGTGTTCATAGCAAAGAGCAAAAGCGAAAATAGTCTTCCCGCTCTTCACCTAATCCAAACCGACAACTCTGCTATGTAGATGACTTTTTGCCTTTCTCCACAACTTTTCTTGAACAAACTCGAAACTGCAAAAGCACGCGAGGTGCTTGCACCTCGCGCCCCATGCGACATCTAATCATCTTTCTAAAGTTGAAGTACCTAATTGTGTTTTTCAACTCGTTTATCCCGGTTCAACCAGTTATTTGAAAATTTTGTTCTGTGATTGATAGCCACACTTCAAGCAACAAGGACTACCGCGCACAGAACGGAAGTAGTCTGTATTGCTTTATGTAGCCACATTGATTTATTGAGAATCCGGATATTCTTACGGGGAAAAAGTAAAAAAAAAATGTGATGGTGGTACCATTGCATAGGTTAAAAATCTTTTTTCTAACTTTATCACGCAATAAATAGTTTTTAGGTACAGAGTTTTTAAATAACTTCTCTATTCATAATTTTTATTGAACCATAAAGTTAAAAGAAAGATTTTAGATTTTTTAACCTAAGCAATTTTTTTATTAGTATCATTTTCAAGCTAGGCCGTGGCTGGCCTAGCTTGAAAATGACACTAATCCTGGACACTAACACGTACGAAAAGAAAGAAAGATATTATTTAAAAAGCGAAGCCGCATAAATCTATCAGTGAGCGAAACAGATCAAATTATACCACCGCCAGCGATTCTAGATCATTTAAATAGCGAATCAACTACAAACCCGCACAGTCTTGATGCTGGCGCGTAGTGTTGTGGTCTGATAACTAAAGTAAATCTTAATTATAAAAGTGTAGTGACTTGTGGAAATAGGGCAGAATACGAAATAGGTATTGTACTTTTGAATACTTATCAATAATTTCAGATACTTTGTTTGAATCATTTAAATTGCACAAATAAAACACAGATACATAGTAGTGATTGCAACGGCGGACTTATCCCATGTAGGGATTTCTTCCAGTTAACTGGCAGAAAAGGAATAACATTACAAATACAGAGGGCAGAAGAGGCAGTGCACACAAAATATGAGAAAATCAACACAATACTCTCTCTCTCAGCCGAAAGACGTCCACTGCTGGACAAAAGCCTCCACCAATGGGGGGTTTTGCCGTAATCGCCACGCTTGGCAGGCGGGTTGGCGATCGCAGTGTGATGGCATAGTACGCGGAAAGATGCTGCTGCCCATCCTCCGGTGTTTTAAATCCCTTAGTCGCCTCTTACGACACCCACGGGAAGAGATGGGTTGGTGCTATTCTAGGGCTGTGGCTTATTAACTTAATACTTCTTTCATTTTTGGCTGACTTGAGCTTGTTTGATCGCGCTTACGAATATCTTTGGAAATATCAGTTGAATTTGATATTTTTAGGGTTCCGAAGTAAACAAGGAACCCTTATAGTTTCGTCATGTCTGTCCGTCCGTCCGTCCGTCCGTCCGTCTGTCTGCGGCTAATCTCAGAGACTACTAGTACTAGAAAACTGTAATTTGGTAGAGATATACATATTTATTACGCGGAGCGAACTGAAGAATAAAATTAGGAAAAATATTTTTTTTTAGGGGGCCTCCCCTACACCTAAAGTGGGGATGATTTTTTTTTCTCTCGATTATACCATTGTGTGGGGTATCATTTGATAGGTCTTTTAAAAATATTATGAGTGTTTGAAGAACATTTTTTGATTTAGGGATCCGTATGCGAAATATTTAACTTTAAAGTGATAAATTTTATTAGGGTCAAGTGTCCCCCCCCTCGATCAGGAAAATGGTGGAGGGTGGATACATGAAACAGATTATAATAACTAGCAAATATAATGAATTTAAAAGGAAAATTAACATGGCTATGTAGACTTTACACGTTAATGAGTAATAGACGATAAACTTACAAAATTGATTTTAGTATGAAAAATATTCATAGAAACAATTTTCATTCTATATGATGGTTTAAACTTAGGTTATTTTCATTAGTTATATAAAAGTGGAAGTAAATATAAGTTCATGTGTCTGCATTTCTACAGGATAGGTACCTTCGGAACCCTACATTGCGCGTGGCCCGACACGCACTTGACCAATTATTTTTGTGTATGATAGATAACCTAATACTTACCTCCTTAACCTCAACTCAATATTTTTTTAGACTTAACTAAGTACTTATTACTTCAATGATATTAACTTAACCAAATGTCACAGAGGATCACAGCCGGTGGTAATTTATAGTTTTGTTTGACAATTTTTTTTCATACAAACTTGACTGGGGATTTTAGGAGGAAAAACGGACAGGTACGGGGTTTGCTGTAAAAGACATATCAAATCAAATCATTTATTTGCAATAAATAGGGTTACAAAAGCTGTTACAGATAGAGTGTCCTTATACCTATTTAACTATAATTAGCATGCAAATTTTAAATAATAACAATACCATAGAGGGTGACCGTGGTATCCCCGACTGACAGGTGTTTTTTTTTTTCTACTTTTTTTACTTGTTACTACTGTATACTCTTCATCTAATCCAAACCAGCAACTCTTGTAAAAAAAAGGACAACTATTATGAAAGAGCGGAGCATATTTTTGCTTAAAAGGAGGTTCCAACAACCAAGATGTAAAATTTTTTAATTACCTAATAAACATTTTTTTTAAATTCATGAAATAGACTTAATTGACTCCGGAAATTCCAATATAAGCGAAGCCGCGAGGCGCAGCCAGTACGAGCGCAAACTACGAGTTGGCTACCTAACCTATATTTTTTTTATTAGATGTTTGAGTACGTTTGACCTCAATTTTGCCTGATGGGAAGCAAAGATGAGGTCTAGGGTGGTACACGCAAACTCAAAATATGCCTATTCACTCTTGCCTTGAAAACCCCAAAATTATATTTGTGCGGAAACAGCGACGCGGGCAGAGAATTCCATACCTTAGCGGTTCGCATGATAAAGCAGGAGGCGAACCGAGAGGTGCGGTGAGGTGGCATATCAACCACATATGGATGGAATCCCTGTTCACGCCGAGTCATCTGATGGTGGAATGGTGCAGAAGGAATTAATGCGTGTAATTCCTGTGCGCACTCTCCAAAGTGCAGTCTGTCACCTATATCAAATTGTTTTGATAACCTAAAAGGCAAATAAAATTATTCTATTCTATTCTTCTATTCCTAATTTGTTAAAGAAGATTATAGTGAGCTCGTGGCATGGCATACATATTTTGACATTTGTATAGGTACCAGGTAAACTCATGCCTCCATGGTCTAGTGGTCACTATGAATGGAGTTGATGCTGTTTTATATGGAACACGGATACTTAGGTATAAAGACTAGATTCAATATTGTTACTAAAAAGTATTAAAGTGTTTTAGTAACAATAATAAAACTGTTACAATACTTTTTCTTTTAATTATGTGTAACACTGGAGTTGGATTTGGCTCATATTTCCCAAAGGATCTGCTTTGACTTGACGTGACGACTGCCGCCATCTACAATCTTGTTACAGAACGCCTTGGAATCGAACCTGGAGCCCTATTTTTGAAAGTGTGACATACCGCCGAAAACGAATAGACTATTATTTATTTATTTAACCTTTATTGTACAAACACAATGTATGGCACAATAGGTGGACTTAATGCAGAAGCATTATCTAACAGTCGACCTTTGGGGTAAACAGATTATGTCACACTCGTTCTATTATGTCACTAAAAACATAAAAACATAAAGTATTTTTGAAATTACTCGTCTAGCAATATTGCCAGTGATATGAAAATAATCCGAGAAACTTTATCTGCTCCATTCTATGCAACGAAAACCGAATCGGTAACGAATCGTTATAAAAATGTTCGTAAATTTTCAATCAAAGAGAACGTAAGCGTTAAATGGAATGTAAAAATGAAAATTATATTAGTCTCCATCTATATCCGTATCCGGTTGTCTATATCATTCAACATTTTGACGTAAAAATCGTTCGACTACCAAATCATACGAAAACGAGCGGTCTAGACCGCTCGTTGCGAATTATTCGACATAGACAATTCAAAAATACGGAATAATCGATATCGAATGAAAAATCATTTGGCTCACGCTTTTTTGGTGAGTCACACTTTCAAAAATAGGGCCCCAGCACTCTTTCGGACTAGCCAAGCACCGAATCGACTGTGCATATACTACACTCATTAAAATTCCACAAACAAATTTTATTAATTATAGCGTTTTAAAATTAACTCATCATTGGCCAGCACATATTTTACAGATGATTATTGCAGCGGCTGTGTCGTCGTCATAGTTGTCCTGTTATGTTTGATGTTACACATCCAAATTTTTAGATACTAGTGGTTCGCCGCGTACTTAGACCTCGCGATTATTCAAGTTGGGGCGAAAGCACATTGTTTTGTATGTATGTTTGTTTGTTCCGCGATAACTCTCGATCCGTTAAATTATTTTCGATGATATTAAGAATACATCATAGCAACTATCCATAGAATTTTTAAGTTCGTTGCGCAACAAAATCGGTTCAGCCGTTTTTGAGATATGTACGAAACTATGTACAGTCGACCGCACCTCAAGTTACCCTGCATGATCTCTTATGTCGCGGCCGCAGAGTCGAATTTGCAATGAATTTGAGTAGGTTGATGTGCTGTTGACTGTACAACAAACTATGTACAAACTACATACAAACAATGTGTTTTCGCCCCAATTTGAGCCTTCGCTCGCTTGGTCAAATTATGCGCAAAAATTTTGTACATGGACAGAATATTTTTAATCCTGAAATCTCCACGGGAGTAAAGCTCCGGGGCGTAGCTAGTTCAAAATTCTGTCACCAGCGAAAAAATGTCAGTTCCTGTTCCTTCATCAACATGCTTTTGCTTTTAATATGATTACGTTCATCGCTTAATAGATTTATATTTTTCATAAATATTTTATCAGCCATCGAAATTTAATAATCAACAACTGATAGGAAAGGCACAGCAATTTTCTTTTAATGGATTTCCTTTATACAAGATAAATTGATGATTTTGGATTATAGAGCTTGATTTAAATTTCCGTCTGGAAAGACTCAAGAAGATTAGGAATTCTCAAAGATTTTACAGTGATCTTTGGTTTTTGATTTTGGTTTTTGAATTTTAGAAATAACGAGGGATTTTCCGAGACCCAAATTTAAAAAAAAAAGTTCCATATATGACTTCATAGATGGCTTAAGTAAAGGCGAGAAAAAAAGTTCCATACAAAAAGCAAAAATTCACGGGATTGGCTTTTTTAAAAAAAAAAAAACTTAGTAAAAAAACATCTAAAAAGTATATCAATATTGTGATTTGTGCAACTGTCAAATTGTGATTTTTTTACGCCTCTGGTTGACAGGAAAAAGCGCACCATGTAGGTTTAGCCTATTATGACTCGGCTTTCATAAAACGCTATCTGTTGTGATAGCATTTTTTTTTCTTAATTAGCTGTCAGAAAAATCGCTCATAAAAATATAAATATATTTTGAATATTCATCGTTTTTTGTAATCAAACTGACTTGTCATTTTTTTCTTATTACTTCACTTTGTTCGTGTCATTAACTTATAATATACTATGCCAGTATGCTATAAGTCTATGGTTCGTGTGGGTTCCGAAATAATGATATGAAGAATATCCCAATGTATTTGGCATCATTAAAACACCACAAACGAAGCTTTAGAATCGAATATAGCAACATTTCAAAGCTTCTTATCATTGTAAATTGTACAGCATGATGTAAATACGTAAAACATATTCGTAAATAGAATATTAACATGAAAATACCTACTAGACATTTAATTAAGACCCGTAATGTGGTTACTGTGGTAATTCGTTATAAACATTTAGAATCTAAAGACTTTTGTCTAAGTATGGTGGTATTTCTCATATTCTAAGATCTACAATTATAAATTAATCAGATTTCAGTTAAAAGAAAATATACTTTCAAGAATTAATATAAAATATAGGTACAGCCTTTAATGAAATTTATTAAAACAATTACATTAGCATGATGAAACGATTGTACAATTTGTTTTTAATATAGGTACTATAACAAAAAATATTTTTTATTATTTTATTATGTACCTATTTAATAATAAAAAATAATTTAATTTATTTGGTACTAGCCGCGCCCCGGGGCTTCGCTCCCGTGGGAAATTCGGTATAAAAAGTACCCTATGTGCTATTCCCGGTATTTTTCTACCCGTGTACCAAATTTCATCAAAATCCGTCCAGTAGATTTTGCGTGATCGAGTAACAAACATCCTCACAAACTCACAGATTCACAAACTCACATCCAAACTTTCGCATTTCTGATATTATATAATAATATAATATATATAATATTATATTAGGATTATATTAGGATATATAGTAGTATTAGACTAAAAGCGTAAAAAAAACGGATGACGTCAAATAGTATAATTCTAAGGCCATTGCAGGTGCAATAAATGACCACAACAATGTGTCACTTCGGTTGATCGGTAATCGCCCGCCTAAATTTGGACTTACTGAAAACGCCTGCCTTTTTTAAAATATTGTTTTTTACATAGCCCAAAGGCCTATACCCAAAAAATGGGGCCTTATCTGAAGAGAGAGGAATTTTTTCATGTTTTACTAGGTATTATTATTGTAATACTAGTGGTTCGCAGCGAACTTAGACCTCACGATTATTATTTTAAAAATATGAGAATCATAAAAATGCGTATATCTCAAAATCGGCTGAACCGATTTTGTTGGGCAAAGAACTTAAAAATTCTATGGATAGTTGCTACACGTATTCTTAATTATCATCGAAATTAATTCAACGGTTCGAGAGTTATAGCGAACAAACATACCTACATAGGTACAAACAATGTGTTTTCGAAATTTTTTCTTTTACTTTATGATTCCAATGCCCGAAATTTATTCTCCGTTTGGAGGTGCTAGCTGGGTGCTAGTGTAACTTTTTAGGTCATGGAAGTAGGTACTTTGTACAAAGTACTTATTACTTCCATGTTCTAGGTACACAAAAAAAATAATTTTTCGTTTCATACCTGCGTAGTAACAGTGACATATAGCATTTGACAGTGACATAACATGTAAAAGCACATAGAGTTTTATGTGTCAAACTCTATGTTACTACTTTTTGCATGTTTGAAGCACACTCTAAGTTTTGGACTTCAAGATATGGGAATGAAATGTCGGTGGCAAGAGGCACACCTCTAAAGCAGGGTTTGAAGGCAGTTCACTTCAAAGGGACTCCTAGTGTTGCAGGCATCCATAAAATAACATGACCGCTGTAATGTATAAAAAAAAAAAACAATATAAGAAGTCTCTACAGGTGGCGTTTTATAAAAAGCCGGGTCGTTATAATGGCTGTAACTATAATGCGCACTTTTTCTTGTCAACCAGAGGTAGATAAAGAAATCACCTAACAGTTGCACAAATACAATATTGATACTTTTTAGATGTTTTCTTATTTTATTAAGTTTTATTTTTTTTTAAAAGCCAATCCTGTGTATTTTTGCTTTTTGTATGGAACTTTTTCTTTCGCCTTTTACTTAAGCGCCATCTATGAAGTCATCTGGAACTATTTTTTTTTATTTGGGTCTCGGAAAATCTCCCATTATAAGTTGACAATGACATTTTATAACGGGTGAGTACGAGTAGGTCCCACTCGTTCCCTAAAATTCGTCTACTGGAATAAAAGTTGCAAATTCTACTCCTACAGAGGTACTTATTCATCCCCGGAGAAAAGTCAATTTTAATTTATCTTAGGTATCTACTCGTCCCCTGGAATAAAAATAATAATTTCGTCACCTGCTCAGGTGCCTTTTGGTCTAAAAACATACATACATACATAGAATCACGTCTTTATCCCTTACGGGGTAGACAGAGCCAAGAGTCGTGTGACTCGAAGGCCACGCTTAGCTAAATAGTGGGCTCTCTGATGGAATGGAGATTCAGGTATAGTGACAGGTTGCTAGCCCAACGCCTATGAGTGGAGGAATCTAAAAACAAATATTAATAAATATTTAATCATACAAAAATAAAATTTGCAGCTCACGCTAACACTACAACCGCTTTCCATGAGGTGTGATTAGATGAGGGTTGACTGATATAGAATGCTGTTAGCATTAAGTCCGCCTTTTATACCATTGTATTATTTTGGTTCAACAAAGTTTTAAATAAGTAAATAAATGAAAAAAGCATAGGATGACCTCCAACTACGCCGGCGCCATCTACATTTGTTTTCATGTTACAATCCATTGGGCTGAGACTGGACCTTTTAAAAGAGCCCAATTTTATTTAGGGGCTCTCTGCTTGAGACATGTTGGCTCAGAGGTTACAATGGTGACATTTCTAAATTGGTCGCATATATCTCGCCGACACAATCCTATTCCTCTTTGTTGCATTATAACGAGTTGTAGGTTATAAGTAGTATATTTTGCTGTACAACGCACTGGTAAGGAGTCAGCTAGAAAATAGCTCGGTGGTATGGGCGCCTCATGAGGATAAGTATGTAACCATGCTTGAGCGCATTCTAAACAAGTTTCTGAGACATATTTATTGGAAACTTCATGGAGTGTACCCGTACTACCCGTTAATGTACCCAACACTTTTTATTTTGGGAATGGTTGGCTATAATCAGCTTCAGGTCAGGAGAGAGCTCGCCCTAGCTACACTTATTTTTAAGATATTCCGGGGAAGAGTGCAGGAACCGGGTCTGCTTCAACTTTTAAATTTGTGCGTGCCGACCGGATACGTGGGTCGGAGGAGACGCCCGCTGCTGCTGGCAGTGCCCTCCGCTAGGACAAAGCTGTTGGCCAAAACGGCATTCACGCGTGGAATTCGCATTATTAATATGGTCCATGAGCGAGTCGACATATTCTCGTGCTCATTGAGCGAATTCACAAAGGTCACATTATTTGTCACATGCTATGTATTGTAGTTAAGTAGTATAGTTAGTATAATAAGTCTACACTATCGCATTAGGTGAAAACCTGTAATGGTAGTTGTGCGCAGAGAATCCGGACAAACCAAGTGGCGGGAAGATTCTGTACCGAAACTTTACCGGGAAAAAACCACCGGTAAAAATAAGTACCGGGAAACAGTCTCGACACGGCACCGCGTTTGTCCGACTAGAACCTAACTTAACCTATACGCAGACTGCTACCACCATAGCTTATAACGGGAGCTACAGAGCCCTATATAATAAACCTAACTTAATAACTACAATTACAAACTCAACATTCCACTTACCAAACTGAATCTTCTTAATCTTCGGATCCAAATTCGAGTGTCTTCGGAAGGGGGGCGATCCCTAAGCACCCAACCTACCCCGAGATCTCTTTCCCCAGAATAAATACGTAGGTTTCTTCCCGAAGGTTCACTCGGGAACAGCTGGATGTGAACAGCCAGCCACGTTTCACATCTCACAAGAAAAAGTCACAATAACAGGTTTTTTCACAAACACAAACGTTCAATAGTTATTTAACAAAAGGGAAATCCAACATTACAATCCAAACTAATTAATAATTACACATCACAATGGATAATCCGTTATGCCAATGTGGCCTCAGACAAAATGGCGCCTAGCACCAGGTATTTCATACGGCGCGACCTCTCCGCGCGCTATCCAAACCAGTACTTTTCTTTCGCACAACACAAATTATCGCGAACTTATTAGTTATTTAACAACGATGAAATACACAATTACAATTCAAACTAACAATTAAACAATCACAAGTCAAACTAGTTAACAGACCGTTCACACGCGGTCGTAAAACTGACCAACAAGATGGTCGACCCGCACCGGCGGGGATATATCACGCGGTATGACCTCACACGCGCGCGATCCAAACGATACTAATATGGCCGACGCCGCAGACGCAAGCCGAGCGATGCCATGAAAACCCCGGCCGCCTAGCGGCAGCAATGCGAAACACCCGCGTTTCGTTCCAAGCAATTATATTACAAACAGTAGTTGTAAGTAATTTTTGAATAAATAAATAAATAAATAAATAAATAAATTTTGCTTTGTAGAGTATGTTGTTTTTAGTATAGCATTTATCTATGTCGAAAATATACAGTGCGATAAGGATCTTTTTGCACGTGAGTGAGGGCGTCACCTACGTTTTAAATAAGAAATTTTAATAGTTTAGACATTAGTTTCGTTTTCTATCTTGTTTTTTCCTTAATTATAGATTTATCTATAATTTGAATTAATTCTCATTCAAGGTTCTTAATAAATGACTCACTGTTTTTGTCCATCAGCTTTATTTTATTTTGAAAAGTTTTTTTTTCTGGCTTGTTGAAGTGTTGGGCAAAGGCCTCCCCTTTCTCCTTCCACAATTCCACATTTTGAAAAAGTAAAGAATGAAAAATGATATATTCACACGGGCGAAAAAGTAAGCTAAATGAAAACTAAAATGGTTTCATTGCTTATTCAAAATTATTCCCATAGTTATTAGACAATCAGAACTCTTATATTTATAAAATGCCATTTTTTTCATTTTTTTAAGTAACGCTCTGTAAAATCTATGCAAAAATTATTTCACAGAGAAAATGTTTACTGCACCATACATTTTTTCACGTATATCTCCTTCCACCCAAAGGTTGGCTGGAAGAAATTGCATTTGCGATAAGCCCGCCTTTGCGCTCATTTATATATGTACATATTTACTTTTGTTACTACTTTGTATTTCTTTTCTGTAAATGGTGCAATAAAGTGTTGATCTATCTATCTATCTATCTATCTATCTATCTATCTATCTATCTATATAAATTAGATATTTCCAGAGAAAGTGCGCCAGTGACCACTATGCTATAATCTATATCAATCTTCGTGCTTCTGATTATGCGCAAGAAAATGATCATTGGATCGAGTAAAGGACTGTAAACCAGTCAACCGTAAATAACACTTTTACCTTGTAATATAAAACGGAGTTGAAAACATAATAATATTATGAAATGTAACTGGTTATATGAAAGGCCTCTAGGTTCTTAGTAGCGTTGCAGGACTATCGATAGTTGACCTTGAAAAATAGTCATACTATCGATTGGCCTATCGATAGTATTGACAGGTGTCAATATTATCGCAATTACTATTTCGCAATACTATTGATGGTACCCAAAACTATCGATAGTATTGCTTTTCAATACTATCGATACTATTGATAGTATCGATACTGTTTAATTACAATACTATTGAATTTTTACAAGCTATCGATAGTGCAATATTATAGATTGTTTGTTGAAATATAAATGTCAATAGTATTGATTAGAAAACATCAATACTATCGATAGTATATAATGGTATATAATGGTATCGGTTTGGGTATCATTAATAGTACTATTGCAAACTATTGGCTATCGATGCTATCGATAGTATTGACACGTGTCAATACTATCGATAGGCCTATCGACAGTATGACTATTCTTCAAGATCACAATACTTTTTTCAATACTATCGATAGTCAACACTATTGCTGCAACACTAGTTCTTAGGCCAACAATCCTAGATAGCGTAAAGATTCTAACGTTACCATCCTCATCATATTCGGTTTAGAAAATTAGAAAATACTTGGTATGTATCTATTAGGAAACTCATATAAATTAGAATAAAAAAATATTTCTGTATATCAAACTGCGCTTCGGGGCTTTGCTTTTGTAGGAATTTTGGCCTAAAAAGAATCGAATGTGCTATTCCCGGTACTTTTCTACCCCTGTACCAAATATCATCAAAATCCGTATAGATTTGGCATGATTTCGTGACAAACATACTCACATCTAAACTTTCGCATTTAGTAGGACATTATGATGAACAAGAAATTCCAAAAAATGTTTTTTGCTTTCTATTATTCTTTTTAAGTGTCCCTCTATCCATTTCAGTCAAAAGTACTAAATGTACAGACAAAATATTTTTACTGTTTTATTATTATTATGTTTATATATATATATATATATATATATATATTAATACTAATAATATAAATACTAATACTAATAATAATACTATTAATAATACTAATATTATAAATGCGAAAGTTTGGATGTGAGTTTGTGAGTTTGTGAGGATGTTTGTTACTCAATCACGCAAAATCTACTGGACGGATTTCGATGAAATTTGGTACAGGTTTGGTTTTTTGTTTTTTGTGTGGTAGAGCCACGCTACTGGCCAAATTTTTGCTAGTAGCATGAATGGGCCGGCTCGTCCGGGGAAGTACCACCCTCTCACAGAAAATCGACGTTTGAGTAGTTGCCTTAACGCTTCTATGCTTCGTTCGGTGAGTGAGAGAGCCGGAGGCCCACCCCTTCCCCCCACCCCCTCAACATGGCAGCGGAATTTCATAGTAGAGTACCCCAGGAGGGTACCGGTACGTTACGTACAGGAGAATCCCTCCCTGAGCATTCTTGCTTGGGCTGCCCTACGTACTCTGGGGAGGGCAAAATCCCGCTCGTCATTGCTCAAGATAAGGCTACGGCACCCCCCCATGCACACCATGTCCATCTGTGCAATATCAGGGGTATTCACTCAAACCTCAACTCTGTCCACTACCATCTGGAGGCAGAAAAGCCTGCCTTATTCTTTTTGACGGAAACCCAGATATCGTCTCCAGCGGATACGTCATACCTACATTATCCCGGCTACAAAATCGAGCACAAATTCGTGCCACACGCTGGTGTATGCGTTTTTGTCAGGGACGATGTCTGTGTTCGCCGTCTATGCAATCTTGAAGGCAAAGACCTGTCCACTCTATGGCTTCGTGTAGATTGCGACGACCACCCTCGCGTCTACGCTTGCCTCTACAGGTCCCATAGTGGTGATGCCGAAACTGACCGTCTCATGGAGCATATTGGCACTGCAACGGACTATGTGCTGCGACAGATTCCATCCGCGGAAATAATAATTCTTGGGGACTTTAACGCCCACCACATAGAATGGCTCCAATCGGGAAAAACCGATCATGCGGGTAGATCTGTTCACGCCTTTGCCGCGGCCTATAGTCTGTCTCAGATGGTTTCCAGCCCCCACACGCATACCTGATGTGGAAGGCCATACGCCCTCACGGCTTGATCTCCTGCTGACTTCCCATCCGGATGGCTATGTAGTATCTGTTGGTGCCCCTATTGGCTCATCAGACCATTGCCTAATCCGGAGCATGGTGCCATCCACGTGCAAATTACGGTCTCGTTCCGCCGGCTGTCGCCGTGTCTGGCACTTCAAGTCAGCAGATTGGGATGGGATGCGGACCTTCTTTTCATCCTACCCCTGGGGCGAAGTTTGCTTCTCGCTTCGGGATGCTTCTGCCGTTGCCGACTCTGTTGCTGATGTGATATCGCAGGGCATGGAACTTTTCGTCCCAAGTTCTGTTGTGCCCGTTGGTGGCAAGTCTCAGCCTTGGTTTGACCGCTCTTGCAAAGAAGCGTTTTGCCAAAAGCAAGCAAGTTTTCAGTCCTGGTCCAACGCGATGGCAGCTAAGGATCCTGATGCGAATGTCCTTAAAAGGGAGTATAACTTTGCCTCTAGATCTTTAAAAAAAACTGTGGCTACGGCAAAGGCCCGAAACACATCGGACGAATTGGTGAGAAGCTGGCCAAACTACCCTCGGGTACACGCTCATTTTGGTCTCTTGCCAAAGCTGTCCAGGGCAATTTTTGTCAGCCATCCTTTCCACCATTGCGCACGGGAAATGACACGTTGGTCCATAATGCAAGAGAGAAAGCCGATCTCCTGGGCACCTTTTTTGCATCTAACTCTACTTTGGACGACGGTGGGAAGCCTCCTCCGACTATACCACGTTGCGCGAGTACTATGCCGGACATCCGGTTTACTCAAAAAACTGTTCGCAAATCACTTCTCTCCCTCGAAGTCCACAAGTCTAATGGACCCGATGGAATCCCTGCCGTTGTGCTCAAAACTTGCGCTCCTGAGTTGGCTCCGGTCTTGACGCGTCTTTTTCGACACTCCTACTCTTTAGGCGTCGTCCCGTCTGCATGGAAGATTGCTTTAGTCCACTCAATACCCAAAAAAGGTGATCGCTCTGACCCTGGCAATTACAGGCCCATTGCCATTACCTCCTTGCTCTCCAAAATAATGGAGTCCATTATAAACCGCCAGCTCCTGTTGTACCTCGAGGAGCACCAGCTTATAAGCGATCGCCAGTACGGATTTCGTCATGGACGGTCTGCTGGCGATCTTTTGGTATTCCTGACCCATAAATGGGCGAAAGCGGTTGAGAGTAAGGGGGAAGCCCTGACGGCCAGTTTGGACATGGCGAAAGCCTTCGATCGGGTCTGGCACAAAGCCCTTCTATCGAAGCTTCCTTCCTACGGGTTGCCCGAGAAATTATGCCAATGGGTTACCAGTTTCCTCACAGGGCAATCAATCAATCATTTATTTATTTGTAAAACATAGGTAAAATACATTAGTTGTTATTTGGGTATTAGAACCACTATGTTTTGCCTCCATTTAGGCGTACAAATATAAGTTTACATTTCCTTAAATTAAGCATACATTAAATTTGTCAAATGAATATAACAATGAATATGAAATTGAATAATAGTATGTCTGTATGTAATGTATAAAATAGTGTCAAATATAAACATGGTTTCTATAATTTATCATTTAAAAATTCAGTCACAGAGTAATATGCCTTATTAATCAAAATAGATACAAATTGTTTCTTAAATTCCTTAATATTACAATCCATAAGATGACGAGGCAAATTGTTATAAATTCTTGCGGCCATACAGATAAGGCTATCACTTTTAAGTTTCGTTTTCGATATTGGCATTCGTATTTTATGACCATAGCGTTGGGAACGTTGACTATTTATATTTAATAATTTTGGAAAAAGGTGTTGATTGCATTTTACAAATAGAGCTGTTTCATATATGTATAGTGAGAAAACTGTTAATATTTTTAATTCTTGAAAATATTTCTTACAACTTACTGTTAATTTTTACATAGCTCTTATACACTTCGAGGCTTTAAAAACTTTTGATTTATTTACAGAATTCTTCCCCAAAAGATAATACCATATCGTAATATAGATGAGACATATCCATTAAAAGCCATTAATACAGTGTTAAAATTAGCAATTTTTGACAAATTTTTCAATGCGAAAATGAAGCTATTAATGCGCTTGCACAAGTCGATTTTAGTTTCCAGTTCATTTGGTAAAATATGTAAACTATTCGTCGATATCGTCGGTTCAATAGATTTTGGATGTAGAACTGTAGCGTGGTCTTGATTGCATATTGGTACAGCAGACAAAAACACTACTTCTTACTTACAGTTTTATTACAGCACAACAGTGGTACAGGTACTTAACAATAAAGTTCACACGAGCGGTCCATATAAGCACTATTTGCACAAGCGAGCACTGTCATACAATAGGCTAAGCGGAAGAAGAAAGAATAGCAGATAGTAGTTGCGAAAACCGAAGAGGAATGCGATAGGTAATTCGCGCGCAAAAGCGACATGCGTCTCGCGTCGATGTAGGATTCCGACTGGTTTCGGGACGAGTGCGCGGCAGCGCGGGCGCAAGGAATGCGGACCGGTTTCTTGTCGACCAGCTGATACCGTTCGCATTGTCGGATTTTATGGACGATAAATATGTGCGAATGTTATTTATCGTGCCGTGAATGTTTAGTTTCTATGTTGTGTAAATATGTAAATAGATATTCTACCTGTGTTTATATACGTATGTAACTTATGAGTATATTATTATTAATGTATTTATGTAGTTTGTATTTATGTACTTATGTAGTTTGTATATATGTATATGCAGGCCATATCACTCCCCCCCAAAGACCTGGTTAAGGGCGATAAAAATCTGGCGCACGAATAATACGACCAAACCGGGTTTTTTTTATCACTGGGTTGCCAGAACATAGTGATTGTGGGATACTTTCACCAGAGGGCTGTGTAGATGGGGACAAGTTAGGTGTGATGACTGTTTGCTCGTCGTCGGCTATTATGAAGGCTGGCTTCAGCCGATCTATCGAAACTGTGGTCGGTTTATTTTTGACGAGTACTTTGAACACCTTATCATTCTTCTCTATCACCATATAAGGGCCTGTGTATGCTGGTTGAAAAGGCGCGCGCGAGGCGTCTTCACGAATGAAGACATGATTTGTGGTCGCAAGTTCTTTGAACACAAATGCTTTGCGCTTGCCGTGGCGAGAAGCTGGAGTCGGTTTTAACTGTTCCATATAGGAACGAAGACGCGCTGTAAAATCGCTTATGTCAGATGTACATTGTGTAGTTGGTTCGAAGAATTCTCCTGGGAGTCTGAGTGGCTCGCCGTATAGTAACTCCGCAGAAGATGCCTGTAGGTCATCCTTAAAGGCGCTGCGGATACCAAGCATTACTAACGGCAGAATCTCGACCCAGTTGTGGTCAGCATGACAAGTGATGGACGCCTTGAGTTGCCTGTGGAAACGTTCTACCATCCCGTTGCATGCGGGATGGTAGGCGGTCGTGCGTTTGTGCTGGAATCCTATGGCCTTGGCTAGGTATTGAAACAGCGCGGATTCGAATTGGCGACCGCGGTCTGTGACAATATCTATAGGGCTGCCGAATCGAGATATCCAGCCGGATATTAAGGCCTTACCTACTGTTTCCGCTGTTATGTCGGCTATGGGAATAACTTCGGGCCAGCGAGTAAACCGATCTATCGCGGTCAAGCAATACTTATAGCCCTGACAAACCGGAAGGGGACCGATTAGGTCGATGTGTACGTGCTTGAAACGTGCTCGGGGAGACTGAAGTTAGCTAAAGGGGGCGGATACGTGTCGACTGACTTTGGCGCGTTGGCAAGGGAGACACGTTCGAGCCCACTCGCGACAATCCCGCCGCATGCCAGGCCAGACGAATCGTTCCGCTACCAACTTAGCAGTCGCCATGGGCCCGGGGTGACTCAGCGAATGAAGGCTTGCGAATACCTGTTTCCTGAACTCCTTTGTAACGAAGGGTCTAGGAGTTGATGTGCTGACGTCACAATATAATGGTTTGTCGCTACCGGCATAATTCATTTTAGTGAGACGGAGCGATGTACTTCCCGTAAGGAATGTCGCCAACTCCGTGTCAGTTTCTTGTGCATGGGCAAGACTGCTGAGACATATTGGAGTAGCTAACTCATCGACTCGCGACAGTGTGTCGGCAACGATGTTATCTTTGCCGGAGATATGTCGTATATCGCTAGTAAATTGCGAAATGAAGTCCAAGTGACGGAACTGACGAGGGCTGCAGTTGTTTTTCTTTCATGAAAGGCGAATGAAAGCGGTTTATGGTCCGTATATACGGTAAAATGACGTGCTTCGACCATATGGCGGAAATATTTTATCGCTTCATAGATTGCCAACAGCTCTCTGTCATACGGAGAGTACTTTTGTTGGGAAGGGCTCAGTTTCTTCGAAAAGAAAGCTAGCGGTTCCCACGTGTCGTGTTTTAATTGTTGCAACACGGCTCCGATAGCTACGTCCGATGCATCTGTAACTAGGGCCAACTTAGCTTGACAGTCTGGGTGAGCTAAAAGAGCTGCTTTGGAGAGGCTTTCTTTGAGATCAGAGAACGCTTTGAGAGCGTTGCCTGTCAAAGTGATGGGCGTGGAACCTTTGACTGCTCCCGTAAGGAGGGCGTTGAGAGGAGCTTGGGTTTGGGCAGCATTTGGCAAAAATCGCCTATAGAAATTGGCCATGCCCAAAAATCGTCGCAATGACTTGACGTCTTTAGGAGGAGGAAATTCATCAATGGCCCTCACCTTTTCGTCAAGTGGTTTGGTTCCACGCTCGGAAATGAGGTATCCAAGAAAAGCTACTTCTGGAACCCCAAACACGCATTTTGCCACGTTCAATGTCAAACCATAGTCACGGAGCCTGGAAAAGACTGTACGTAAATGCTGTTCGTGCAGAGTTTCGCTCCTGCTGAAGATGAGAAAATCGTCCAAATAGCAATAGACAAAGTCGAGACCGCGGAGTCACCTCATCTACAAATCTCTGAAAGGTCTGGCCAGCATTTCTCAGACCAAATGTCATGTATGGAAATTCGTACATGCCAAAAGGTGTAGTGATGGCGGTTTTTGGTATGTCCTCAGGAAATACAGGGATCTGGTTGTAAGCCTTCACTAAATCGATGGTACTAAATACTTTACAACCAGATATGCTATGTGTAAAGTCATGAATATGACGAATAGGATATCTGTCGGGGATGGTACGCGCGTTTAGCTGCCGATAGTCGCCGCAGGGCCGCCAGCCGTTGTCTTTCTTCGGCGCTAGGTGTAGAGGCGACGACCATGGGCTCTCAGACGGTCGGGCAGTGCCATTGGCAAGCATAGCCTCAAATTCCTTCTTCGCCACTGCTAATTTGTCGGGGGCTAAACGTCTAGGTGCGCATGAGACGGGGGGTCCTGGTGTGGTGCGTATATGGTGTTGTGTATTGTGTGGTACTACGCGTTGTGTGCCAGCTGGTCGTGTAATTTCTGGAAATTCGCGTGAAAGCAAGTGATGGTACTTAGAGTCGCCAGTCGGAACCTTTACAGAAAGAATATCACTACTTTTAAGATCCAGTGAAGCTGGTGTAGAAAGTGTTGTAGTATTATCTATAAGCCTTTTACCTTTACAGTCTACAATAAGGTTGTAATAACATAAGAAATCTACACCAATTATGGGCTTCGTAACATCCGCTACCACAAATCGCCACGAGTATATGCGTCGAAGTCCTAGGTTCAGGTTGAGGTGTGCGATGCCGTATGTATTGATGGTCGTCCCGTTTGCTGCTGTGAGTTGGTAACTTGTAGGTGTTCGACGCTCACGCAGCTGAGACCGAGGGAAAACACAGAGGTCGCTCCCGGTGTCGACCAAGAACTGGATTTTCATACTTCGGTCAGTCACGAAGAGGCGACCAGGTGAAGATGGGCAGTCGTCTGTCGCCATTACCGACTGCCTGCGTCGTTTCCCGCGTTGTAATCGCAAGGCTTCTGGCAATTGCGAGCCCGTGAACCATATCTCGCATGGTACCAGCACGTAGGGTATCGCTGGTAGCTAGTAGCAGAGCGTGACCTACTTCGACCTCGCGGTGGTGAACGCTGACGTCGTTGAGACCTAGATCGATTCGGGTTGCACTGCGATCGTGAGTGTTCATCGAGTTTCAGAGCAAGACGTTCCACCATTTTTACGGAGTTCGTAGATTTCTCCAGATTGGTTGCTGCTACTTGCTTCGGCGACGTGAGTTGATGTCGACGCGACGTTTCCTGGTGTGGAGATTTCTTGGATCCGATCTGCCAAGTCTGCTAGCTCCTCCAGGGTATCAGATGACCGCGATGCCAAAACCGTCTGGATATTTTTGGGTAGGCGGTTGCTCCAGATTGATCGAAGGAAGTCCTCTGGTACGTCAGGACCGGCCAGGTCTTGAAGATGTCGCAAAAATTGGGTGGGTTTTCTATCTCCCAACACTTCGTCATTCAAAAGTTGTCTGACCTTCTTCTCGTGTGAGGCGCTGAGACGCTTAATGAGCTCGCTTTTTATCTTTTTATATCTGTCTGTCCTCGGAGGTTTCGTAATGATGTCCTTTACAGCTTTCGCATGTGTTATGTCAAGGTTTATTGTGACATTTCGAAATTTGATGACGTCATCGGTAATGTCGTAATACTCAAATTGATCCTCTAGTAATGCGAACCATATCTCTGGGTCATCAGGAGAAAACGGTGGTACCTTCAGAACGATGTCGTCGGAAGTCGGACGATTCTTGACGTGGTTCAGTGGAAACGTGCCTTCTTCGATGACGTGTATTGACGTTGTCCGCGGATGTAGCGGTTTTTGCTGTATCACTGCTGTCACTCATCGTTGCTCAAGTGTCGTGGGTCACCAGTTGTAGCGTGGTCTTGATTGTAGGTATTGGTACAGCAGACAAAAACACTACTTCTTACTTACAGTTTTATTACAGCACAACAGTGGTACAGGTACTTAACAATAAAGTTCACACGAGCGGTCCATATAAGCACTATTTGCACAAGCGAGCACTGTCATACAATAGGCTAAGCGGAAGAAGAAAGAATAGCAGATAGTAGTTGCGAAAACCGAAGAGGAATGCGATAGGTAATTCGCGCGCAAAAGCGACATGCGTCTCGCGTCGATGTAGGATTCCGACTGGTTTCGGGACGAGTGCGCGGCAGCGCGGGCGCAAGGAATGCGGACCGGTTTCTTGTCGACCAGCTGATACCGTTCGCATTGTCGGATTTTATGGACGATAAATATGTGCGAATGTTATTTATCGTGCCGTGAATGTTTAGTTTCTATGTTGTGTAAATATGTAAATAGATATTCTACCTGTGTTTATATACGTATGTAACTTATGAGTATATTATTATTAATGTATTTATGTAGTTTGTATTTATGTACTTATGTAGTTTGTATATATGTATATGCAGGCCATAGAACTTTTTATTTGAGGCAATTTAGTATACTGTCTGAAATGAATAATTTTAGTTTTGTCAATATTGATAATTAGATTATTTTTATTAAGCCATTCGATTACTTTCGATAATGTCATATTAATTTCATTTTCATAAATCGTCATATTTTGTTTATAATTAATTATAAAGGTACAGTCGTCCGCAAACAATGTCATAGGATATTCAATATAATTGGGAAGGTCATTGATGTAGATAAGAAATAATAGTGGTCCTAGTATTGCCCCTTGAGGGACACCATATTCTACATTCCTGGTATCAGATAGGTATTCTGTTTCCATTTTAGTTTTAGGGCATATCTTTCTCACTAATGTTTGTTGTTTTCTGTTACTCAGATACGATTTTATCAGGTTAAGTGCGCATCCTCTAATTCCATAATGATATAGCTTACGTAGCAGTGTTTTGTGGTGGACGTAATCAAATGCTTTGGACATGTCCATGAAGACAGAACATACGTGTTGTCTCCTATCCACATATTCTATGACTATTTTGTATAGATCGAATATAGCTCTATTAGTCGATCTATTTTTTCTAAACCCATATTGTTCAGGAGCAAAGATATTATATTTTTCAAAAAAAGTGTAAAATGCTTTATAGATTACCTTTTCGAAAACTTTTGAGAGTATTGGTATTAATGCTATTGGTCTGTAATTTTTGGATCAGATTTATCACCTTTTTTATAAGTGGGTTTGATTATAGATAATTTAAGAGCATCTGGGAAAACACCTTGACTTAAAGATAGATTGATTATATGGGTAAGAGGAGGAGCAAGATAAGCCGCACAGGTTTTTAATGTTATAGTATTTACCTCATCATAGCCCACACTATATGTATTTTTTAAGGACAGAATATGAAGATAAACTTCTTCATTGGAAGTAGGTGGTAAGAAAATTGAATTCGGACTACTTTGGTCGAGTTTATAGTTAGTATTGTTATTTCTATCCACTTTTATTTTAGATGTATTATTAATATGATCTATGAAATAGTTATTGAATGTATTTGCAATGTCTATAGGGTTAGTGTATACGTTATTATTATTTTTAATTTTGTCAATTGTACTGTTTGGTCTTTTTTTATTTTTATTTATGATATTCCAAGTTGCCTTTGATTTGTTTTTTGATGTAGAAATGTAGTGGTTATTTTGTGATTTTTGAGTCAATTCAATAACCTTTATAAAGCGTTTGGTGTAATTTTTTAGAATTTGTTTATTTAATTTTGTAGGATTTTGGGCGCAGCATTAAAGTCGTTGTTGACGGTTCATGCTCAGAATACAAGCCCGTGAATGCTGGTATCCCTCAAGGCTGTGTTCTGTCCCCGACGCTCTTTCTTTTGCATATCAATGATATGCTTCAATCCAGCAGCATTCATTGTTATGCGGATGATAGCACGGTGGACACCTCTTATACCGGTCAAGCTAACATTTCTCGGGCGCGCGTCTCCGAGTGTCGAACAAAACTTGTGTCTGAGGTTGAAACTTCATTACACCAGGTTTCAAATTGGGGTCACTGCAACTTGGTCCAATTTAACCCCAAAAAACACAAGTTTGTGCGTTCACCGCGAAGAAAAGCCCCTTCGTCGTATCTCCTTCGTTACAGGGCGCTTCACTAGATACGCGGCCGAAGATCGAAATTCTAGGCGTCGAGATTTCGTGCGACGTTCAATTTCGCGGTCATCTTAAGGAAAAGGCTAAGTTGGCCTCCAAAAAACTGGGTGTCCTAGGCAGAGCAAGGCAGTATTTCACATCGGCGCATCGCCTTCAGCTATACAAGGCACAAGTTAGGCCACATATGGAATACTGTTCCCATCTGTGGGCTGGGGCACCTCAATACCAACTTCTCCCTTTAGACCGCGTTCAACGTCGTGCGATTCGCATCGTCGATGACGAGAATCTCGTCAGCCGTCTCGATCCTCTGGCTCTGCGTAGGGATGTCGCATCCTTGTGCATTCTTTACCGAATGTATCATGGGGAGTGCTCTGATGAATTGTTCGACGTAATACCTGCCGCAGGATTTCACCACCGTACCATCCGTCATAGGCTGAAGTTTCATCCATACCATCTGGATGACTGGCTGTCAACCACCGTACGTTTTAAAAGACACTTCGTGCCACGTACGACCAAACTGTGGAACCAACTTCCTGCGGCGGTATTCCCGAACCGATACGACATTGGAACCTTCAAAAAACGAGTCTACATCTTCTTGAAAGGCCGGCAACACTCTTGTGATACCCCTGGTGTTGCAGTAGTTCATGGGCAGCGGTGATCGCTTACCATCAGGTGACCCGCTTGCTCGTTTGCCGCCCTATGTTATAAAAAAAAAAAAAAAAACAGAGGTAGATAATGACCTGGAATAGCACATAGGCTACTTTTTATCCCGGGAAAAAGCACTGTTCCCGTGGGAAATTCACGCGGGCGAAGCCGCGTGCAAAAGCTAGTATATATATATATTTTTATTGTTTTACTAGCTTTTTCCCGCGGCTTCGCCCGCGTGAATTTCCCACGGGAACAGTGCTTTTTCCCGGGATAAAAAGTAGCCTATGTGCTATTCCAGGTCATTATCTACCTCTGTACCAAATTTCATCGAAATCCGTCCAGTAGATTTTGCGTGATTGAGTAACAAACATCCTCACAAACTCACAAACTCACAAATTCACAAACTCACAAATACAAACTCACAAACTCACAAACTCACATCCAAACTGTCGCATTTATAATATTAGTATGGATTATTATTATTATTATATGTACAGATAAACAAAAAAACTTCGCATTGATAAGTTAGAGAAGTTAGAATTTCAATATTTATATTCAATCGACGGTATGAGGAACTATTCTACGAGGAACATAAAAGTTTGCTGGTGATGGATAGATCGTTATAATAAGATAAGTTTTAAACTGTAATGAGAAACTGGAAGAGCCATAGCAGTTTTAAATAGATGGTCGCGTCGCGTAATAAACATTGCTCTCCAACTGTCCTGCGTGGACTTTAAATGCGATAAATGAGGCGCGTAATATTACAGGCGACAATGCTTCCAATATAGGTCTCAAGTATGTACAGTCATTGGGGGCCATGGAAAAGTAAATAAGAGTTGGGCGCAGATAAAACTGACCGCTACCACAGGGCGGGCGTTTCATTGAAACGGGGCGTCAAATATACCTACTACTACTACAAATGAAACTGTATATCCGTGAACACGTCAGTAACATGTCAATGTGTGCGTTTTCATAGTTATAGCGTATCAATACACACAAGAACGGGGGAGAAGTGCGGGGGGTGCCATATTGCGAGAGGGGCAGGGAGTTTCCTTTCTGTACGTAGTACTTATATTAATTCTGTGCCCCAACTACACTGCATCCTACCTTAGGGGGTTAGGTTTATATGCCCCCGACTGTACGTCCAAACATTTGACATTTGTCCATACATTGTCGTCGCGCTGCTTTGTCACATTTGAAGCGCTCTGCCGCCAACGTAGGACGCCGGCTCACAATGGAGTATTATGGTATTATGAAGAGTTGTAGCAATAATAAATTCTTTTGATTAAATGTCAGTAAGTGAACTATTTTTCCCCATAATATTTATATAGTTTAAATTATTTTTATCTTATTGTCATATTGTTGGATGTATTGTAACCTGTGTGTGTTTTAGTTTGTGTCAAATAAATTTTTATTCTATTCTAATAATATAAATTGAAATACGAAAACGATTTCAATTTCTGTGGTAACAACAGATATATAATAATACAAGTTAAAATTAGAAATATTTATTATAAATATTTATTAAGCTTTTACCAAATATTCCAATTGTTTTCCTTCTGAGATGACTTATAAATAAACCTTAATTAAAATAATCTAAGAACTTACCTATTAACGCCCACTGAAATGATGAGACTACATAATGGATCTATACAAAATTTACTTTTAGTTAAGATTTTAAAAGTAAATTAAATAGTATATTTTAAATTCAAAGCTTTTAGTGAAAACTTGCAAACGTAAAAGTCAGTTTATTAATTTCAAGCACCGCAAAAGATCAAAAGAAATCATATTTCTTGATGAAAAAATAAAATAAAATTATATTTTCTTGTTTCAGAAAAAAAATGGCTGTGGTACAAGCACTAATGATATTGCTGACTGTACAACACTATCAGGCGAACGAAGACGGGTATCTTCGGTATGTCAAAGAAGGCTGCTTCAAAAAAGGGGAAGCTTTGTCATGTGTTAAATATAAAGCCTTAAAAATCGCTACAAAAACCCTATTCGGTGAAAATATGCAGAATGAGACCATAAAAGCTAACCATATGATAAGTTTTGTGCCGTTAGATGAAGGTATTTTAGAGAAATTAAAAAGTGAGCGAAATGAGTCGTCTGTAGTCGAACCTAGAGGGTTTATGTCGGAATGGTCAGAATTGGCGAAGTATTTCATGAAACTGTTCCAAGATTTCTTTAGAGTTAAAGGATTGAGGGTAGATCTGCCTGATGGGGCAAGGACTGTTGAAGAGGAGGAAGTTAATGATGGTAAGTATTTTTGTTGATGTTTTAGCTTTGGGCTTTATTTGTTGGAGGTTAGGGCAAATAAAAGTATTATTATTCAGTTTTAAATGTCCAAACTGTATTTTATATTTGGTTCGCTTGGAAGCAATGTACACGTCCATCTACCAACACACCCCGTGATGCAATAGAAGTTGAACGAAAATTAGTGAGAGCAAAAAAATGAATAAGGGTCGCGTTGAAGTGTGACATCATCCGTAGAGTTGTTTACATTAATTTTTGTATAATAAATCCAACATTATTACTATCGATATCTCGTAATATTTCGATATAAAATGTAGGTATCTATATATTATTCATGTTTTATCTACCCAAACTTTTGTCAAAATCATTTTTTTATCAATTACCATGACCAAAATCATCGTTTTCCAAAATTTTCCTAAATATTTGACTGGAGAAAGTTCAACTAGATTATAATTAGACAATTTAAGAGTTACAACTCTGATGACCACAAATCGATCAAAGCAAATAGAGCAAAGAACCACATCCCTTTATAGGTACATCATAGATTGATAGAAATTTTAAATTATACTACGACGTTGCTTCCTCGATATTTATATTCAATTCACTAAGCAGCTCGCTCTGCTATGTACTAGGCATGACACAATTTTAAGAGATCTAGGATAAAATAAAATAAAAGAAAATTTGTCCAGACATCCGATTTTCACCCCACCGTAGGCTAGATACGTCACTGTCCGCCGCGTCTCTTCATTCGCTTTTTGTGTGCGGGCATGGCAACACACACACTACAACAATATTTTTATTTTCTTTATATTCCAAGTATCTGGAATATCTTAAAATTAATTTATAACTTCAGTGTCAGTGGAAAATAACGTACTTTAAGTTCATTACACTCGTAAACAACGAAAAATGTAAGTATTTTTTCATTACCTGAATATCTGGTTTGAATATTAACTATACTTTGAAAAAGTTATAATGCCTAACAAAATGTTAGTTAACTACATATTTATGTTGCATTGGCTACTATTACTCGTACGTAACCGTGATTTTACATCACACCTGTGTAAACCTGCGGGTACTTTGATAACATTTAATCATAAACTCAACAAACAACGGTCGTTAGACCAATTGATTTTTCCGCTGACCCAACTATGCACCTACCTTCCTTTTATCTTGGAATTGTCTGTGCATACATAATACAATATCGCGAATAGTATCTCGCGTTCCGAGTTGCGATTTTACATGAATCGTAACCTAAATATGCGTCGCATGTTTATGTTTTACATTTGTAAAAACATTTTTTCGTGGCAAAATCACGAATCTACATATGTATGGAAAGTATGGATAATTTTCTTCTTATTTCTTGATTGTTCTTACCGTCGTTAAAAAGTTAAACGCAAGGCCCAATTGGGTTATTTGTTGATGAAAGATTAATCATTATTGAACTACGATTTTACAAGTATGTTCAGAATTTAGATTCGCAATAAGTCTGGGTCTAATTCTATACTGAAGACCCTGGAATAATTGTGTAAACAAGATTTTAGCCAAGCATAAGCTGTCATCATTGCAACATTTAAAATTAAACTTTTATCCGTTACGTCAATTGCTTAATTGTTTATTGTGATAAAAACGTACGTACCTAATTTGTACGCATTCGACCTTTTTCGATTTTAACGTTACTTCGTTAGTCACTGGATGGGTCTGTCTCAGCTGTATTCACAGTCTTAAAAACCCATCAAACTCCATTGGGCCCACTTGGTGCCCTAATCCTCCTTACCCATCCATGGGAAGGACAGTGTCCCAATATTGGGGACATTAAAATAGCTATGATGATGGCGGTTGGTCTACGGGTAGTCAACGAGGAGTCTACAGGCGATCTACGGGTACTCTACGGGTGGACTACGGGTGATCTACGGGTGGACTACGAGTGATCTACGGGTGGACTACGAGTGATCTACGTGTGGACTGTGCTATGCACATATAGAACTACAATGCGATTGTAGTCGCGTGTGCACTACCCAATAGATCTACAATGCGATTGTAGACAGGGATATATATTTACCCTTAGAATTACAATGCGATTGTAATCAGGGTTTTACACTATAGTCAAGCACATACAGAATTACAATGCGATTGTAATCACGTGTGCTCATTACGACCTAATAGATCTACAATGCGATTGTAGACGGGGTTAGAATTACAATGCGATTGTAATCAGAGCGACTATAGTCAAGCACATATAGTCCAATAGAAGAACAACAACAACGCAGAAGATATGCAGCTGCCCAGTCTCCTTACGAAAAATGGGCCCAATCAAGAGGCCTAACTACAAAATCTTCGCGCTAAGTATTACCCAATATAACTACGATATAATCTTAGTCTAGTTTATATTCTACACCTATATAACAGCACATATAGAACTACAATGCGATTGTAGTCACGTGTGCACATTATTATGAAATTTTAATTAGTCTAATTTTTGCCATTTCGACTCGAGATGATGATGATGATTATTACCTTATGTAACTACAACGCGATTGTAGTCGCGTGTGCACTACCCAATAGATCTACAATGCGATTGTAGACAGGGATATATATTTACCCTTAGAATTACAATGCGATTGTAATCAGGGTTTTACACTATAGTCAAGCACATACAGAATTACAATGCGATTGTAATCACGTGTGCTCATTACGACCTAATAGATCTACAATGCGATTGTAGACGGGGTATAATACACATTATTACCCATTAGAACTACGACGCGATCGTAGCCTGGTTTATAAAGTATTTTTACTTACTTACTTATTTTATACACACTTATATTAGCATATACAGAACTACAATGCGATTGTGGTCAAATCTACACATTATCAGCCAGATATATGCAATAGAACTCCGAAGCTATCGTAGACGAACTATTATCCGAAGTATAACTATGCAAATAGTTATATTATCAGACGATAACCATGTAACAAAAGTGTGTATCTTACTATACATTTCGAACACCCTTTAAGTACCTCATACTTATCAAAACTTTACTAGACTGATACAGTCAAGTATTATTTTTTCTGGCTGCGTAAGTTCTTAGACTATAATGATGTTATAACCATGCACTGTCAGTATTAACTCAGCTCTGTTCATTTCAGCTAAACACGGACTTCGAGTCTCACAACTCTTGGTAGTGACAGATCATCTGTATGTATCTGTTGTTATAAATGTTTGAACATCAGGACTGATGAAAATCGCTGACCAATGCTGGTCATCATAACAGGTATGTACTCATACCAAAAATCTAAACATTGGGGCGCATAGAGCCCAAGAGAAAGCTGGGAAACGGAGTTCGGTATACTGAGGAAAGGAAATCCACTCATCAATCGAGATGATTATTCGCCAAATGTACATAATTTAGATAATTTACCTATACACGTATTTTACAATATACACGTCTGGTACATTTATTCAATACTTTTAATAAATCGACTGATCAATCGATCAATCAGTTATTTCCTTTATATTTCATATATAAAACAGGTACTTTATGTCACTATTGACAGTATTTTAAATAAACTGTTCAGGCGATCAATTTTTCTCCTAAAAGTTTGTATCATGAAATATTTTCATTGTCAGTCCGGGTGACTCCGGAATCACCCAATATCGGGTCAATATCCGATACCGGTCATTTTATTTTTTTATAATTAGCAACTCGCTTCACTGACAGTTGCCCATGTATCTTTATACATAAAGAACACATACATAAAGTTTTATACATAAAGATTATGATACATAAAAATTCAGCTTCTTGACTGATTTTTTGCAGATTGCATCCAATTTCAATAAGTAATGATACCTAATACAAACTGTGTACTTACTTATTATTACATACTATATTTCAATACTAACATATGATCAAGCTTATCAATCCAATTAACCGGCTGTTACGTTCACTGTAGTTGTACTACAGCAACGCTCTAAAGCACCTTATAAATGGAATATAAGTGCCTTAAGCCAGTAAGAGCAGTGCTTTCTTTTTTGGGCAAATTAAAGTAAGATAACAAAGCACTTGTTCCTTAAGAACTAGACATTAGCCCTTAGCTCTAGCTTGAGCAAGCAAGTACTGAACAATATTAGATACTCAGTATGTTGTTTTTAGTTTCTATTTATGGGGATTTATTCAAATAGCCAATATGGCAATGGGTTTTTTTTCTGATCGTAAATGTGTTGAATACTCTACGTAAACTCGAATCTTTGGTACTAATACCCCCATAATTCTATTAATAATTCAATTTCCTCCGCAAATTTAATTCAACAACTGGATACATAATTATAGATACCTGTCTTAGATGCGAATTTTCTGATCAAAAAAAAAAAAAAAAAAAGATGTAAAGTAGTATAATATGGACCTTTATTTTTTCTACAGCTACTGTATTTATTACAAATTACTCCTAGCCAAGGTCATCTGCAACGACTTGCGTGAGTAAGTTACCATTTGGTATAAGGAAGTAATCTATTATCGAGAAGCTAATCACAGTTAAAGACTCTCTTGTCATTACACGTCCTTTGCCTATACGTTACAGAACTTTTAGATTCTTCTTTTGGAAAACTAAGCATCATAACTATTTTCTTTATAATATGTATTTGTTACTGGAAACATAATAAGCTTGTACACAAAGTACACTTGAATTTCGTTTGTTGAATTCAGTCTTTCGTCAATAGTTCTAACTAAAGGCTCGTGCATACGAGTACGTACTCATAACAAAAGTTATAGTGAAATCATCGTACTGTGGTAGGTACCCAATACTACCTATAGTTTATACTCTATGACTGTGGCTGATTCACCTATATATTCGGCTAAGCTAAGTACAGTCTATAAAAACAGTGTAGTTTATATAAACAGTATATTTCAGCAGAAATGTACCGACCTCAAATTTGCATATTCATGTTTTTTCTCTTGCAAACTAATATATATTTGTCAGGTGAAGATATTCCTCGAGTACTTATGGAAAGAATCCTAAATTAGTATAGTGTCCTTTCAACTCGACACATTAACCATCTAGTTGTATATGTTCATAATCAATACAATAAAGCTTTCTAACATAAGTAGTAAAAACTCTAGTCGCTATTCGTAAAATTAACTTTGAGCAAGCATCTCTGCCTGCGTTGAGTTTGCTATTGCAGACTAAAAAATGTTCATCTATCACATCTCTCTTAGTAAATATTTACGTTTTAAAGTTAACATATCTTATTCCCAAATAAGCCTGTTAAAATATCCTGTCTCACAGGAAATAACTATAGTGTACTCATAAAACTTTTAATCTGTTTCTTGTTAACTTCTTTTTCTCCCGAAATATCAAGGCTAGCAACCAAAGTCTGTATCCTACAGAACTTAAACATTGTATTTGAGAAGCTTTAATATTTTTTCACCATTTTGCATTACAAAATGAAAAAACCGTAATGGCTTGGCATCACATAGCTTATTCGAAGAATTTTTTCTCCAATTTCGTATTATTATTTTTTTGTTTATATCTAATATCTTTATGGAAGATAATCGTAGATACAACTACATTTGTATATATTCATGTAATTAACCACCTTTATCAAAGTATCTAAGGATCCACTTTTAATAGCTCACATTAAAAAATAATAATAATTAGTATTATTATAATGAAATAAAAATAAAAATCTTGCAAATTTCGCAATGGTTCTAAACATCTGCTTAGTGAATTGAATATAAATATCGAGGAAGCAACGTCGTAGTATAATTGATGGTTAAACAAACTTACCTTAATGAAGTTTGACCATAATTATACAAGACGTTGCTTCCGAAGATATTTATAACCCGCCCGTCCCAATCAATAAGTATAATACATTTTACCATATCCCAAGCGCCACATTCCGAAATTTGATTCTAAAGGAATGAAGAGACGCGGCGGACAGTGACGTATCTAGCCTACGGTGGGGTGAAAATCGGATGTCTGGACAAATTTTCTTTTATTTTATTTTATCCTAGATCTCTTAAAATTGTGTCATGCCTAGTACATAGCAGAGCGAGCTGCTTAGTGAATTGAATATAAATATCTTCGGAAGCAACGTCTTGTATAATTATGGTCAAACTTCATTAAGGTAAGTTTGTTTAACCATCAATTATACGATTTCTACTATTAATAGGAGGTTTAAAAGTATTTTTTACTTACTGTATAGGTTTTATGATATCACGATTCAGTATGAAAGCCTAGCTGACGGAATATTATACCATTGTATTATTTTGGTCTAATAAAGTTTTAAATCTATATACCTATATATATAACTCAAAGGTCTGACTGACATATTGATCTATCAACGCACAGCCCAAACCACTGGGCGGATCAGGCTGAAATTTGGCATGTAGGTAGATGTTATGACGTAGGCATCCGCTAAGAATCCGTGGTCGTTGTGTGAGTGAAGGACGATATGAAAGGGTTGGGAGTGGATGTTGGTATGACGGGAAACAGAGACATGTGAAAGGATAAAACATATTGCGCCGGCCCCAGATGATGGGATAAGGTGAGGAATATGATGATGCACTAATACAATGTATGGCACAATAGGTGGACTTAATGCAAACGCATTATCTAACAGACCTTTAGGGTAAACAGAGAACTTTAAGTAAGTCTAATAGGGATTGTTGGAAAACGAAAAGGGGAGACAAAAGATACGTGTAATTTATTCCGATCTCTGGATTTTCTGGAGGATTTAGTTTAGCTTAAGTCAATAGATATACCTATCCGAATTGTTTAATCATTATCAGGTGCTTTTAGGTGAGCTGGAGAAGCTATTTTAATGTTCCCAAACTTTTAATTCTCAGAAATACCTTACTTACTTCGATGGCTCGACGACCCAAGATCTTGGCCTCCGATACATAGAAACTTATTCTTTTCTGTATCGGTGTTGGTGTTCTTTTTCCATGGGTTGGGTGAAATACCTACATTAAAAAATTTAAACGATCTTCCGTCTATTCAAGTAGGTTCCGCCATGCCACAATTTCACTTACATTCAATTTCATATCAACATACAAGCATTATTTAATCAGGAATTTCTGTCAGCATACCAACACATGCTTAAATTTTCTACATGCATAGCCAGTTACACGTAGGTACTTTATATAAGATCCCCACAATATTACCTGGGGGGAAAACGGCCACTCTGACGAATCGAAATATGGTCCATTTCTCATTTTCTAAATAAATAAAAATGAACCTTATGTAACCGTATATAAGGCTCATTTTTCACATGGATCATACCATCAAAATGGCCGTCTTAACCTCCCTGAGCTGAGTATGCGTGGAATTCAAAATTTGATTGGTTCAAGTCAGAAACTTTATCAGAATACTTGTGAAAAGTTATTTATTTGTAAAAGGAAAACTTGGGGTATTAAAAGTTGTAAGTTACTAACTTGTTACTAAGTGGTACTAATTATATCTTGTTGCTTTTTATTTGTCATTTGAGGTTTTATTTATAGACGATCGATGTTATGAAATTAGAATCATATAATTTCCATAGTAGCATACAGTTAAAAGTTTAATAATGTTAACATTTAATAACCACTACCTTAGGCTTTGTGAAAATTATTGATAATGGAAAAAGTGAGGAAGATGATGATGTTAATAACATTCTCAATAATATACTAGGATGCAATGATGATACTGAACAAAAATAGCTTAACTTTTCACGACACAGGGATCGGGGTTACAAAATCTAAAACACTACTAACATTAAAAACTAAAGATAAAAATAAATATTTCAAAGAAAATTAAAATATTAGCAATTTCTCATGATCCACCGCTTTTGACTTAAGAAGGGGTACTGCCGTTGATGACGTCATATTAGGGTTACGTGACAAACCCATTAACCTGGGGAGCCTTCGCTGAAAAATCTCGACAAACAAAGTATAAGTACCAACATTCTGGAGGAAATCGTCTGTCGTGTGAATTTTCATGCTTTATAAACATACTCTTTACTCTTTTTATATATTTTTTATCATACTCTTTTTTTTTTCTAGCCTGTTGAAGTATCCCACTGCTGGGCAAAGGCCTCCCCTTACTCCTTCCACAATTCTCTGTCAAGAGATACCCGCTTTCACTCCCGCAGATACCATTCAATGTCATCTCGCCATCTCGTTTACGGTCTACCCCTAGGCCTACGTCCCTCTGGTGTCCATAGGCTAGTCGGGCCATATAAACATACAAAGGGAGAAAAAAAAAGAACTAAAGATACAGAATCACGTCTACCATTACGGGGCAGACAGAGATAAGAGTCATGAGACTCGAAGGGCATGTTTAGCTGAATAGTGAGCTTATTGGTAAAATAGAGTTTAAAACAATTAGGGAGTCTCCCTAATTGTTTTATGATATGTAGGTACATCTTTTGTCTAAACCAGTAACAGTTGTAAACCTTCACTGGTATATAAGAAATCACAATGTTTACAAAATAATCAAATGTAGGTATAATATCGGACACTTTTTGACACCAATTTTCTGCTACTTATTTTTAAAATTGTACTCAAAAATTAAGATATCATATTATGATTATTTATAAATATTAATTATTATCATTTATTTTATCATTTTATAATTATTTTTTTATTTTCACAAGAATCTCGTGTTGTTTGAACTGTGTGTGTCATTTTATCAATTTATAAATATGACATTTCATTAAAAAATTCAATGTATATTCGTCCACATACATAGTCATTTAATTGTATGACATATTTGTAAAGTGACGTCTGTGGAGAAAATGCAGCAGTGGAGTTTGTTGCGCCGCCTCTTCTCCACTTGCGCTTTGGAGGCGGTAGTAACCTTAGCTTTAAGTAATTTTATGACGTCAACTATAAAACAAGAATATGACGATTTAAAAGTGCTATTTTTAAGCCTATTTATATAAAAGAATTGACTTTGAACTATTGCTATTGCTGCAGCTATATGCACTACCAATTTGTGCATAAAAGCCTCGCACTAAATCAAACACGGCCAATATTGAATTCGGCTCCTGAATTTCATCTCAAAGCCGAGAGAAACACTACGTATTGAATTTTGATCGGATTTTCATGTGAAATAGCTTTCAAAATACTATTTGGAATATGCAAGTATTTCTCCCTGACAAGTACCAATGCTAACATTTTGTACCTATATTATAAGCTATATTTAATTTAAGTTAGAATTCAGATAACGAGTAATAAATTTGATGCAAAATCATCATTATCATCAGTCCTTGCAAATTCCCACATATCATTAGGGGTCAGCTTTCCTAATTCTCGTGACAGAAAAAAAAATAATAAAAAAAAACAAAAATTCTTCCGTTAGGTACTCTGTCTGAGTGACTGACAAACAACGCTTAACTAAACCTACTGGGCGTAGGAAGCTGAAATTCGGCATGTAGGTTCCTAAGGGATTGTACAGCACTAAAAGAGGATTTCCCGACATTCCCATAGGAACAAAATCCCGGATCCATACTAGTTTGGTATGTTGATGATAAAATCCAGATTGACCTATAGACTCAGAGTACATGTAAGACTGCGAATGAGATTCAAACTTGCGTCTTTGTTACGCTAGACAAGTATCAATCCAACTGAGAAGGAAACCAAACTCGCTTTGATGAAACAAGTAATTGAAACTAATCTTAAATTCAAAATCAAGAAGTAAAGGGGATGTTGCACAAATGTATGGGGAGCCGGCTATATCATGAGCACCTATCTGAACTTTTAATTTTCGGGTCAGTATCAATGCCTTATAAGTAAATCCAATAAATTCGTAGCCTTTCTATAGTACATTTAGTCAACAAAATCGCAATGAAGGTTAGGCGAGTTCCGCCAAAATGGCCGAAGCCCATTATGATTTGACGTTGACGCGCTTCATTTGACAGTTACGATTTCCAGTACGTTCAAAAGTGTACTTTTTTTACATACGTGCCCGCGGAAAAAAAATGTTTATTTTATTTATTACTCATCTATTTATGTGAAATAGTACACATATGTTTTTATGATATTGTATGTAACATTTGTTAGGAACATTTACATTAATTTTCTAAAATATACTGAAAATATCGAGCATTGTATCTGATTTTCTGTATCATAATTTCTGAACATACAACAGGCGCCATGTCAGAATCGCCATTTTATACGATATTAAGCGATATTAAATGTATTTTTGTACCATAACAAGATCACGAAAAAACAAATATATGATGGTCTTAATCGGTTTTTGATATTATTTCTGATTTTTAGGGAACTGCTCATGATATAGCCTGCTATGCAACATGCCCTTTTTACGTTAACTCCATTTTTTTATAATTGCCATATTATGTAAACAATTTTCTCAGTACTTTTAATTGAATTCTGTTGAAAATAAATCAAATATTAGTTCAAACCTAAACATTCTAAAATAAAACATTTATTAACCACGAAAGTAATTCCCTAGAAAGTCTATAGTAATTTATTTTGTTGTAAAATCATAAAAAAGACATGGTAAGATTGTTTATATTAGGACTATTTGAATAAACGGACTTTAAAAGGTCTTTTTTTTATTGAATAGTAACATTTATACGTACTTTTGGTGTAGTCTTTACGGTACTTTCCCAAGTTATTCAACATTTTAAGTTTAAACCATAAAATCATTTATGCTTTTAGTGCTTAACTTTTAGATAATGTCTGGAAGTTTGCCATTTTAGACTTATACAAGTATTAGCCTTGCAGGAATATCTATAGTTTGACTATCGACAGTTGACCTCGAAAAATAGTCATACTATCGATAGGCCTATCGATAGTATCGATACTATCGATAGCCAATTGTTTGTAATACTATTGATGATAACTAAAACTTTCGATACTATCGATAGTTTTGGTTACCATCAATATTATTGCTAACTATTCTATCAATAGTATTAATAGTATCAATACTATCGATAGGTCTATCGATAGTGTGACTATTTTTCAAGATCACAACATTATTGACAATAATATCGACTTGTTATTTATTGTGGTGCCCTACCAGGGTCCATGAGGTTCTTCTATTTTATGTTCTTAACCATGGAAGCAGTAATAAATGAATTGAATTGAATCGATAGTCAACACTATTGCTGCAACACTAAAAAGATAATTTACAGTTGCTAGCGCAACAAAAACATTTGTATCTGTACTATTAATTGTACAGTTGGTCACATAGAAAAGTACAGGTACCATCTGAAATACGATCCACTATAAAAAGTTATAGTATTAGTATACTTTTCGGTAGTACTTTTGAGACGAGGGCTAAACAGCTAGCCGGCAAAAGACTCAGAATAAAATACGACAGAATAATGTAGTTCAATAAAAGGTATAATAAAATAAAAGCCCGCACTAAAAAGACAAACGATGTGGATCCGGCAAATGGGTGCCATATGTTAGGGACTGCACAAATACGAGGCATCCACAATCGTATTTGTTCTTTGGATGCATTAGTTACATTGAACCAACTATTGAACGAATGAATGGGTTTTTTTACCCGACTGCAAGGAGATTTATTCCGATCCAATACCACGAACGAATACCACTGGTATTACTTTAAATTTTTGATTATTTTCTATTCCAAACGGATACCACTGTCATAACAAGTTCAAAGGTTCAGTCAGTAAAAATGCTTTGTATGTAGTTACAACATTTTTATTTGCAAAAAAAATCTGTTATATCAAAATAAACAATTTGATGACTGAGCTGACTGTACCAAATTCAAGTTTTGGTATTCGTTTGGACATAAAATTAAATAATTTAAAAAGTGGTATTGGTTGATGGCACATAGCTCGTAGAACAGATAGCCGTTGGGGCAGAAAAGTTCTCGAGTGGCGACCACGAACCGGAAAACGTAGTGTTGGCAGGCCTCCCACTCGGTGGACCGACGACCTGGTGAAGGTCGCGAGATGCGCATGGATGCGGGCAGCGCAGGACCGGTCGTTGTGGAAATCCTTGGTGGAGGCCTTTGTCCAGCAGTGGACGACTTTCGGCTGAGAGAAGAAGAAGAAGATTGGTTCGGAATAGAAAATATGTAGTTAAAAATTTAAAGTAATACCTACTAATGGTATTCGTTCGTGGTATTGGATTGGAATAAATCTGCAAGGAAAGGTTTGTTTTTCACGCGTAGGTATATTGTTTGTTTGTTTGTAAATTCTTTATCGCACACTAGCTTTTGCCCGCGGCTTCGCCTGCGTGAATTTCCCACGGAAACAGTGGTAATTTTCCCGGGATGAAATGGTTTGCCATATGTCCTTCTCCGTACTTCTAACTAATGTGTATGCAAAATTTCAGGAAAGTGAGTTGGTTCAGTAGATGGAGCGTGAAGGACATAGGGTACCAAAAAATAAACAAATAAATACACGAGTGGTGGTTAATGACCAATCTAACTCAAGTGAGTTAGATTGGTATTTAAACTCGTGTAGTATGGGCAGTATTCGAACCTGGATTCGAAGCAGCCACAGGCGGGCGCCCAACCCCTCGGCCTCCATCGCTTGTTTTACGAGTACATACATTTTGGAATCAAATGATATAATAGCCATTTGCCACAGTCACAATTCATCGAACCGAAAATCAGAGACCTACTTCCAACAAATCGATAAACAAATCAAACGATTAGCAACAACCATCCGATGTTTCGCTCCACAAATTTTAATTTGCATTCCATTGAGCTGACATTAGCGTCGCATCTGTTCAAATTTCGATTGCAGCTGACTTCAGTCCCACGCTTTGGTTAATTATCTTTGGACCGCTTTGATTAGATGGATGAGCTCGTGCGGTACGACTTTTAATGGTTAATGACTCAATTGAGGGTATTAAATGTTCTTGTTACCTATTTTTTTTTTTATTTCAGTCTTTATTGGTATAAATTAAGCTTTATGTTCCCATGTTTATTTCTTTGCTCTGTTCTGTCTTGCTTGCTTAGAGAAACATAACCCTTTTTTTGAAAATTTTTAGATTTTTATTGTTTTTCTATATAGATATTTAAAAAGTTAACCTTTATAGATGAGTAATAATTTATTTACCACGCCATGTTCCTTGCGTTCTTTCTCATCTGCTTCAATCAAAACACAACCGACAAGGACAATATGCGCGAAATAAATCGTGCCCGATGCTCTTTTGTTTTCATGGCGCGAGAGACGCGCGCTCAGAGACAACGCGAAATGGGCGAATGATTTTTGTTTTATACACATTAGTATGAAAAATGTTGCTCGATTTGCATAAGATTTGAAGCGATTGAAGTAAAATAACTGCTGTATTTTTTGATGTAAAACATTTTCCGAACGCCAATGCCATTTCGGAACAGTAGCGAGTAGTAAGAAATACATGCCATTCCGTTATTATTTTTTTTCATATTTTAGTTTTTATGTTACGAAATAAATAATTTAAGCAAATGTTACTGAAGACTTGATACTAGTACACATATATTTTTTTCAAAATCCATTTCACAGGCCTATGTCAATCTAAGCGCCTTAAGATAGTGAGACTACGTGTTCCAAATACTATAGTTTATATAGTATTTGTTGCTAAGTGAAAATTTTTAGCACGACGGGTTTCAAATCAAATATTTATAAAAATAACATTTTAGTAGACGCTTTTACGTACAAAAAAATATTTATTTAGGACCAAATTCCTTGTAAATACACCAAACCAACCTAATCTCGAAGGGGTTGCTTTCATCAATCACAGCGTTCATATGACCTACCTTCCGGCTCTATTATTAGACCAAGTCCGTGTTCTAACTCAATACAATAAAGTTATAATATAAGCAAAACCTTCAGACGTCAAAGTCATTTTTTTTTTCACCTTAACTAATGTTATAAATGCAAAAGTGAGTTTGTTTGTTACCTCTTCCCGCTTTATCTACTGAACCAATCTTCCTGAAATTTCCCATAGTACCTACACATAGTTAGAAGTAACTGATATCTAATGAGAAGGACATATATAGACCATTCATCACGAGAAAAAGCACTGTTCCCGTGAGAAATTCACACGAGCGAAGCCGCGGGCACAAGCTCTCTCTTTAGTCGTATTTCCTCATGACTGAGGGTCGTGGTCATTATATGGAATACAACACACACAAGGACTCTCTTGGCAATGTTAATGGAGTGGTTTGCCATTGCCTTCTCCATTTCACACACTAGCTGATAATCATCAACCAGAGTGCAGGTTTCCTCACGATGTTTTCCTTCACTGGAAGCAAGTGGTGGTCGATGAAAACTAACATAGGTGCATGAGTCAGATTGGTATACAAACTCATGTAGTACGGGCAGGATTCAAACCTGGGAACTTTGCAGCCACAGGCGGGTGCCTTAACCACTAGGCCACCACCGCTTTCGGGCACAAGCTAGTAACATTGTAAATGTGAAAGTGAGTTTATTTGTTTGTTACCTCTTCACGCTTATCTACTAAACCAATCTTCCTGAAATTTCGCATACACATAGAGTACTGAAAAGCATATGGTCCTTTCATCTCTGGAAAAAACACTGTTCCCGTGGAAAATTCACGCGAGCAAAGCCGCGGGCAATACCTAGTAGGATTATAAAATAGTACTTTTAAATCGTCATATACTTAATTAACTAGATTAGTTGACAAAAGTACTCTCATATAGAAATTAGATATGGTGAAAAAATTACATGCGGGTTCAAGTCCTGCTCGCATGGATTTTTTTATATGAGAATACTTTAGTACTTATTGCATCTGGGATGCACAAAAATCCAAAAATAAATAGATTAGTTGACGTCAAAAATTTACTTATAACTAAGGTTACCACTATATAAATTAGGTAAAAGATTTCAGTCATTGCCCAAAAATTTCAGGTCGCGGCAGAAGAAAGAAGTTAGCAATAGTGGTACCGCTCCTCACTCTACTGGCAGCTATCAAGACTAAGCTGTTATTGATACCAGTGCTGTTATCTGTGTTGTTGATAAAGAAGCTGTTGCTGATTGCTGCATTGCTACTGCCAAGTTTACTGAACACGCTGAAGGCTTGCAAGGTAAATACTTCAATCTATTAAATAAAATACTGTAAGTTCAAGAAACAAGGTGGAAAGGAAAAGTTGGTTTAAACTCAAGAGTGGAACGACAGGTGCCACTCACTTTCCTGACAGTCATCAAGACCAAACTGTTGTTAACACCAGAAACCAAATTGTTGCTGTTGTCTGTGATATTGAAAAAAAAAATGTTGTTGATAGCAGCACTAATCCTGCCTACTGAACACTTAAAATTCTTCCTTACTTACTTTCCTCCAAAGAATACAATTCTATCTGAATTGAATTTATTGGATTTTCCCTAAAGGAATAAATGCAGCGGTATTAACATTCATTAGATGCGTATAGAAATCTGAGTGGAAAAGTGTTTGAATGGAAAATAATTTTGAATAGACAGATCAATGAGGAAGAAATTGATAGAGAGTTGAAAAATTCAAATTGAGCTGATTGAATATAAAAATAAGTTTAATAGATATAAATGTGTCATAATATCAGTGACGTATACTTGCATATCTAGAAAAATTTTATAGGCACATTATTTGGGACCTATAGAAGACATCTACAACCTTACTCAAGATCAAGACGTAGCTAACTAGCTAAGAGGACTGAATGTTGACTTATAAAAATAATAAAATGTATCTGTCGCAGTCGGATTGTATAATCCGCCGTATTACATTACGGCTAGCCGTTTTACAAAACAGCGCCGTTTTGTAATACAGCGGTTCAACGTTTAGCCGGTTTGTCACTGTGATACGTTCTTCAATATAGCGGCCCATGTTAAGCCGCATCGTACTATTAAGTATTTATTATTTAGGGTGACCATACTTACATAATAAAACTATGTTTAAATGAAAATATATTTTAATAAAAAAATGCTAACAGATTTTCTTTTTACGATTTCTTTAGCAATCAAGAATTAGTATCATGTATGACATAGTTGCTGTTACGTCAGGCAGCGCCACAAATGTTAAAAAACGGAACTAAAAACTGTCAAAGTGGCGGCTAATAACCCGCTATATTACATTACGGCTAGCCGCGTTGAAGAACGCATAGTGCCGAATTTATTTCGGCGGTTTTTCATTCAGCCACATTCAATCCGGCTATTCAGCGTTGAACCGCTGTATTACAAAACGGCGCTGTTTTGTAAAACGGCACGGCGGATTATACAATCCGACTGCGACATATCCGCACAATCTATTGACCGCCATACGATTAAAAAAAAGCACATTTTTCTGTGATAGTCTACTTCAATATTTTATTGAAATTAAGCACTAGAGATAGCACTAGTGTTGGCAGGCCTCCCACTCGGTGGACCGACGACCTGGTGAAGGTCGCGGGTTGCGCATGGATGCGGGCAGCGCAGGACCGGTCGTTGTGGAAATCCTTGGGGGAGGCCTTTGTCCAGCAGTGGACGTCTTTCGGCTGAGAGAAGAAGAAGAAGCACTAGAGATAGAAGAATTAAAAAGTATCAATAAACCTCTAATGAGTAGGTACTTCAACTTGTAACATTTTACCGTAATTAATTTGGAAGGGAGTTTAAACGATTTAGATCTGAAAAGGATCGAATTCAATTAAATAGTATCGATGCCTACGTTCAATTGGGATAACCACTGGAGATACTTGGTTAAGTGGTAGCCAAAATATTATGTCATCTCGTTTTGGTCATATTCTTCACGGATGAGGGTCGTGCTCATTGGGATGAAACAAAGCGATTTCTTGGCAATTGTTATTGGAGTGGTTTCAAAGTCAAAGTCAATTGTTTTTATTTAAATAGGCTTAAAAATAGCACTTTTAAATCGTCATATTCTTATTTTATAGTTAGTTGACGTCATAAAATTACTTAAAGCTAAGTTTACCACCGCTTACAAAGCGCAAGTGGAGAAGAGGCGGCGCAACAAACTCCACTGCTGCATTTTCTCCGAAGACGTCACTTTACAACATATTATTATATCTTACTCGGTTTGCTTTCTCAATTTCACTCACTAACTGATATATCATCAACCAGGTTGCAGGTCGTGGTTCGATCAATCGTCCTCACGATGTTTTCTTTTCCTTCACCAGAAGCTAATCAGAAACTGAATGATTTGTGTCATGATTTATTTAGTTCATACATGTAAAAGTCATGAAAAGTGAATAAATTTATTCATAAACTATGACATCGAAGGCTGACATATAAAGCACCATGTACCTAGATAAGTATAATTATAATATCACGTAAAATATACAAAATTTAACAGGACTGAGCCTGACATCCGAATCTACGTCCCCTTGAACCATTATAAAAATAAATAGAAGAGGGAAAATTAGATCACTTACGACACGATGCATTCTTAAAAACATTATAGAAGGAAAGATAAAACTAAGCAGACAGGGAGACCAAAATTATTTATCTCATATAACTTTTTATATAAGGTAAATAAAGGAGAAAGTGAGCGTCGTGTTGTAGAACTAAGAATTAGTAAAAACTCTAGTTTGCATCAAACAGAAACAGAAACGCATAGATAGAAACTATGTGACTTAAATTACAAATGATGCATACAAAAGGCGGCCTTATCTCAAGTGCAATCTCTTCTACACAACATTCTGATCCGCTCCTATATCAATAGGATCAATAAAGATTTTATAATTAACTTTCACATTTCTCATTTTCTTGAAAATTAGTTCATCATCATCATCCATTTTTCTCTCTCCATTACCAACTGTTTTACTTCTTGATACGACCCGACGCTCACTTTTCCCTTTATTTGCCTCATGTAGCCTTGCCTTGGTCTTCCTGGTCCCCTTCTTCCTTTTACTTTTCCTTCTATAATGTTTCTAATGAAGTCATCGTGTCGTATCAGGTGCCCTAACATTTTCCCTCTTCTGCTTTCAATAGTTTTAATAATGCTTATTTTTTCTCCTATTCTATTTAAGACCTCCTCATTTGTTATTCTTTCTGTCCAGCTAATCCTTTCTAATCTACGCCAACACCACATCTCGAATGCTTCCTTGATAAAAATATTTTTTTTTGTAAGAAATATATTAGACTTCCTCTTAATAATAGATTGGTTTTATCGTCATCAATTACAGCCGAGACTGGTCGAACTGAAAATTTTGTAGCAATCAAAGAAGAGAGGGCGAAATAAACACTTAAGTATTTGTTTATTAAACGGGCTTTTAAAGCTTTTCACAAAAGGTGACGGCTTTGAAACTTTTATAAATTACTTTTTTATAGCTTTGAAAATGCCATGATTTTGTTTTATATTTTTAATTCCTTTTCTGTTTATGTCTGAATTAGGGAGATTAGATTTATCTATGGAATAAATATACGTTCTGATTTTTATGGAAACCCTTCATAAATCACACTCGATAAGAAGTAGCATGGTATTTTCTTATCTTGCATATGTGTGTTGAAAAACTTCTTATCTTATATTGTACTAACACTTGCATTAGATTTTTTTAGGTTGCTGTTTTCAAGTTGCGTAATACTTCATTCATAATATAAAATTGAAATAAGAGAGGATTTCCTCAAATTCACACGGGAATAAAGTCCCGAGTCCATACTAGTCTAACATAACTTATCATTTAATACCTAAGAAACTGATTTATTAATATACATTCCAATTATTTCGTATTTTTTTTTTTATTCTCTATGTCGAATAATTCGTAACGAGTGGTCTAGACCACTCGTTTACGTGTACGATTTGGTAGCCGAACGTTTTTTTACGTCAAAATCTTTAATGACTTAGATGTATCTATTAGAATTTTCATTTTTGCGTTCCGTTTAACGTTTACGTTGTCTTTCATTGAAAATTTACGAACATTTTTTTTTACGATTCGTTACCGATTCAGTTTTCATTGTGTAGAATGGAGCAGAAATTGTTTCTCGCATTATTTTCATATCACTGGCAACATTGCTAGACGACTGATTTCAAAATACGACTTTTATGGTAAGTGACATAATAGGACGAGTGCGACATAATAGTCTACTCGTTTTCAGCGGTATGTCACACTTTCAAAAATAGGGCCCCAGATGGTCAGATGACCTGAAAAGGGTCGCAGACACACGCTGGATGCTGGCCGTTTCCAGCCGGTCATTCTGAAAATCCTTGGGGGAGCCCTATGTCCAGCAGTGGACTGCCTGCGGCTGAGATGATGAAGATAAATGTAAGGTTTAGGTTTGGCAAGCTCGTAACCGTAGAATAAAAATATTTTTATTCTACGGACCGTACTTATTCATTCGTAAAATATTTTTGAAATCCGTGACAGTACCGACGAATTTTCTTTTCGGGAAAATTCGGTTAAAATATTTTTGAAATCTTTGACAGTTTCGTAAAATTTGCTTTTTGTGAGAAATCTGTCTGGACGTCTCTTTACTTTTTATTGAACAATTTATCACCATCAACTCTCATGAATATTCATAATTCCTATAATAAAAATTTGCTTCGACAATAAACAAAGAACTCTTAAAAAGTACGACATCACGCAATTTTGATAGCTTCAAATATTTTATACCTGTCTAATCCCGATGCCTGTTAGTTTTTTTTTTTAAATATAAATGTACTTATTGGACTTATCATGAACGGGACGGGATTCGTGCTGGGAAGTCCCAGGTAAAGTTAGATAGATCTAGTCAGGTAAAGGTACAAGTTGTTAGGATAACCTTCTTAAAATTACCCTAGATCTTATACCTTTGTATCTATTGTTAGCCATGAAGTTGGTGTGTGTGCGCGACTCAGAGACTCTACACTATGAATGAGCTATTTACTTCAGTCGTCATCGGTTCCCTGTAGCGTACGAGACGTTTTTGTGTACTACATTTAACGGAGTTTTTGGAGCATTTTGAGTCTATTATTATTTTCGCTATTACTATTATAAAAAAATAATATTATTGAGTTAGTACGCTAGTGATTTGTCCATAATTATCACACGACTGACCAAAAAAGGAGTGTTATATTTTTTAGGGTTCATGTATGTATGTAAGTTTCTTTATTCCACCATAAGTCCTGAAAGACTTAACAGATTTTGATGTGAGAGATATTTTTAGATTCCCTGCATTTTTCCGAGTGATATAGGCTATGTGAGTTCTCGGTCGTGTTTTTTTTTTAATATTTTTTTTTAGCTTGTTTTCTTTTATTTTACAGCATCATCCAATGTCCCACCACTCATACTTCGGCAGTAGTGACAACTCGGACTTCAGTTCGGACTACGGAAGTAGTTACTCCTACGGCGTAAACGCAGGATATGGGCCTTCGAATAGAGCATACACTATGCCCAAACATAGACCAACTCCTGCGCCGGTTTATATTACTGCGCCTGGCGCTGCTGCGTAAAATACAACAATGCTATTAAAAGTTATTATTTCACATGGAATTTTGTAGACGAGATATAAAAAAAAATAGTGTGTTTACCCCATAGACATACTACGCGACGCGAGTATTATATTTAGGTCTATGGTTTACACACGATCGAGGCAGTATTTAGACACCATACATCTGTTAGGTACCTTTTTCCAGCATACCTGGCGTTTTCAAATTAAACACACTCAATATTATTGTCAATATTGGGTGTATTGTCAATAATATTGTGTGTGTGCGGCGGCCTATATTTTCATTTATATTAATGGAAAAAGTGTATTGTTAATTGCATGCAATGTATTGTCGATAATATGTGCGACTAGCTTAAAACTAAAAGGTCGAATTGTGAAAAAAATGTTACATCTTTTAAAGTTTAAAGATGTAATTAGGAAAAATGCATCCCACCAAAAGCATGGAAAAGTGTTGCCAAGAGGAGACCTTATCTCATGCCGAGCCAAGCTTCTAATTCTACCACTCTTAACTTTACGAGCTCTTACTTCACAAACTCTACCCCTAAGTCAAAATATGTGACTTGGCCGTTTCGCTACCGTCACATGGACGTAAGGTGAAATAGTACATTACTGCAGAGGCCGGGAAGTCAGAATTTGCTGGACGAGTAGGTTTCAAGGCCGAGTGCTAGCGAGGCTTTGAATAATTACGAGTCCGCCCGCATTGTGAGGAGATTTCTTTCGATGATCTTTCTTTCTTTTGATTCGATGGAGACGATATTTTAAAAATGTACAAAAAGAGTTGCAAATAAATGAATAAAAAAATAATAAATAATGTCGGTAATATTTGTTATATTCGGACATTTTTAAATATTTAATTGTCAATTAGTGACAAGGAAACATAGCCCATACAGCCCAGTCATATTTTACGCAAAAAATGTAGCATAGATTTTATTTTTTTCTCTCACAACGAAAAAGCATTAATATCACAGATACTCTTAATATAAAAAAAAACTGTGTTAATATGGTCGAAGAATGCATTTTTTATGACGGTAGCAAAATTGGCTGTATGACAAGTTACATAATTAATGTGTCATTGACAGATGAATTGAAAAGTTTTGAGCAGCGGCCAGGAATGAATTTTCATACAAATTTCCCGGACTAAGGCCAGGAAGTAATGTCACAAACCAGCCAGGAATCACAAACTTCCTGTCAACTTTTTACTACAATAATGTCTACATTTCCGAGCACTTTTGAGAAAAAATAATTTACTTTTTTGATAAACACAAACCTCTTCACGCCTCTCTTTTTGTTTTGCTATCTTATAGCTATCTATATCTATTTTTCTTGTGTGTATGTGCACTAAAGAGTTTACAAACAAACATATTTATTGTAGTAACGAAACGGTCAAGCAACATATTTTGACTTAGAGGTAGAGTTTGTAAAGTTCGGGCTCGTACTTTTGCCAAAGAAAAAATACACTAACCTTTTGCTTTGTATAGAAAATGACAAGCAGGCCACCCCTATAGTGCGACAAGGCTTTAATGAATGTGTCAGGGGTACTGCAGTGACTTTAGTGTTGCCATTGAAATAAAAAATCTCCTTAAATAACAATGTAAAAAAAGAATTTAAAAATAGTTTTTTTTCGCGTATCTTATAACTAGCTGTCGCCCGCGGCTTCGCCCGCGTGAGTTTCGCTTAGATGAAAAATCTCTCTTGGAGCTTTTCATTAGATGTTCCAGATCTTCAATTTTTATACGTCAGCAGAAAATGCTCATCAGGTTGAACGATTTTTGCTAAGGCGCCATTTCCATATATGTTATAGTGTAGCTGGTCTCTTGGAGCTTTTCATCAGATGTTCCAGATCTTCAATTTTTATACGTCGGCAGAAAATGCTCATCAGGTTGAACGATTTTTGTTAAGGCACCATTTCCATATTACTTATAGTTTAGCTGTTCCGTTATGGTTCTTCATCAGGTGTTCCAGTTTTCAAAATAAATTATAGCCTATATGTTGCCCAGGCTTAATAGCTATACAACAAAAAAAGTTTCATTCAAATCCGTCCAGTAGTTTTTGCGTGAAACGCGTACATACATACAGACAGACAGACAGACAGACAGACAGACAGACAGACAGACAAGAAATTCCAAAAAATTTTTTTTGCTTTCTATTGTTCTTTTTAGGTCTCCCTCTATCCATTTCAGTCAAAAATATTAAATGTACAGACAAAATATTTTTACTGTTTTATTATATGTATAGATAATTAAACATACAGTCACCACTGAATAATAAGAATGAAAATCTTAAAAATCAAGTTCTTGGTTAGGTAAATTGTTAAAGTAAAAAAGGCATGTAATTGACATGTTCATGTCCTCATGGTAATCACCACTTTTGGAGACACCACACATGGGAGAAAACTTGTCAAAGTTGTCAAAAATGACGTTCAACAAGATGGCGGCGTTAGTTCCTTTTTTCGCCACGTTCATTATATAAGCCTTGTCGCACTGTATTTGACATGGGCGCGGCCTTTTCTGCTCTGTGGCATGGCAACTACCATATTGTTAATCAGAGTACAAATCATATGAAATCACAAATTAATTTATCACAGTAAGCTTTGCTGAAATTCTATTACGAATACATGGAATAATTTACCAACATTCGTGCCGGGATTACGAGGATAAGTGGATCTCATTTCGGTTTGTTTGTGATCGTCATATTGCTATAAATTTTGTGATGAGAAAAATCTTTTTAATTTGTGCATATTTTGGTCAATTTAAATGCTCGATTATGCTCACTATAAAAGGAAGTTTTTAAACAACAATAACATGCTTTAATAATGGTATCGATATAATAAAAAAATATTTTAGATATAGGTATGCATTGTTATTTAAATTATTATTTTTATATGAATAGGTACTCACGTGATAGATTAAGTAGACTAGAAGGTAGTTCAAATAAAAAAAACGATAAAATCAGACTCAATTGTTTAATCCATAGAATTGAGCCCCAATTTCTTTAGATTTCTAAGCTACATTCTACTAGGACTTCGGAACGACCACTGCTGAGAAGAAATCCCGAAAGAAACTCATTGAAACAGTATTGGTCCCTAACATGACATGGTCTATATTCTTTACCACAGAAGGGCCACTAGTATTTCACAGAAATCCACACAACATAAAACATGAAATATCATTTAAACACAAAGAAATATTCATATGACAAAGCAACAGTATAACAATAGGTATAAATTTCAATTATATCTAGTACTTATCTTTATCTCTGAACACCACCAGCTCCGAATTCAAAGTGAACCGGAAAATTAACCGTCAATGCTTTATAAACTGGCTACCGCACCACAAAGTATCGATTTTTCAAAATTATCAATACAACTACCTACTATTCACATTTAGTCAAACTATTATATTATGCAAAACTTACTAAATTATTAATTTGGTATTTACAAATTAAAAGTAGTTATCAAAGCTTTAATTAAATACACTTATAATTTTTCAATTTGAATCAAACAGGAAGTTATATAATTTCACATTTGTGGTGCCATGACGCCTTCCGATAATAATAGCAACCAACACTAGTTATAATTAACTAAAATCAGAGTATTTACATTAAAATAAACTAAAAAGTTACCAAAAATATTACAGTAAAAGTTTAAATATCTAACACGGCCATACTGACACATACTTCGTCCCGAAGTATACTTAATTATCAGTCTATTGTGTTTCTCAAATACAAAAAATAATTACAATCTTATATATCAACTGACTGAACACTGTTGCCATTACTTTGTTTAAACATGTACAATAATCTTATAAATCAAGTGAAGGCACTATTGTCATTACTTTATCATAACATGTACAATTTACACATATCTCATTTTATATCACAACAATACAAAATAATTGTTATCTTATATACCAAATAAAGGAACACTATTTCCATTACTTTGTCATAACATGTACAATTTACACATATCTCATTTTATATCACAACAATACAAAATAATTGTTATCTTATATACCAAATAAAGGAACACTATTTCCATTACTTTGTCATAACATGTACAATTTACACATATCTCATTTTATATCACAACAATACAAAATAATTGTTATCTTATATACCAAATAAAGGAACACTATTTCCATTACTTTGTCATAACATATACAATTAACACATATCTCATTTTTATATTACAACTAAACAAAATAATTGTAATCTTATACACCGAGTGAAGGAACACTATTACCATTACTTTGTCATAACATATACAATTTACACATATCTCATTTCATATCAAAAATCTCATTTTAAATCACAACAAAACAAAATAATTATAATGTTATATTCCAATTGATGCAACACTCTAAATTGCCATTACTTTGATAAAACATGTACAATTTACACACATCTCACTTTGTATCACAAATCTTATTTTATATCACAACAAAAAATAATTATAATTTTATATTCCAAATGATAGAACACTATTGCCATTACTTTGCTATAACATGTACAATTTAGACATCTCATTTTGTATCACAAATCACATTTTACATTACATACCACGCCATACGGCCCTCATTACCTCGCTTTAACAGTCGGGAGGTAGCAAGTTCTCTTAAATAGTACGCCATACGGCCTTCACTACCTCGCTTTAACAGTCGGGAGATAGTAATTTTCCTTTAAATACTACGCCACTACCTCGCTTTAACAGTCGGGAGGCGGCATCATCATCTCCATAATCACTTTGCCCCAGGCCCTCACTTCCTCGCTTTAATAGTCGGGAGGATAGTAGGTTTTCTTAAATACTACGCCACTACCTCGCTTTAACAGTCGGGAGGCAGCAGCATCATCACTTTAATCACTTTGCCCTCAGGCACTTACTACCTCGATTTAACAGTCGGGAGGTTAGCAAGTTTTCTAAATATTCATGTTTATTACACAATCACTAGATATTTACTTCAACCCAAATTTGCGATTCTTGTTTCATTCAAAGATAGATTACCACGAAAATAATGTATTCACTTCGTTTTAAATGAGCAAAGTTAAATTCGAGCATTTCACAGAAAAATTAGGAGAAAACAAATAACACTAATAAAATGACATTAACATCATTACTATTAACATCGTTTCTCCTCCCTTTTTTTTTAACTTGACAAAAGGACAAAAATTTTGGCAAGTTACATATGTTTCTAAACATCATAAAGTGAAATGAACTAAAATTCGCATTTTGGGTTAAAAAATTCTTAGGTACTACAAATCTCATCAATATCTGTAGATAATGATGAACTGGATGAACTGTACTTCACTTAGCCAACGCCTCAATTATGGTTTACATAAACGGTGATTCCAATTTCAAAATTGAGTACGAGTTGTATCGTCAGAATTCATTCAATCTATTTTTAAATTTATTTGCCACTGTAATCGTCGACTAATTGTTATCGATCTACCCTAACATTTTTTTTTTTTTACTGACTCGGATGTTTCTACCTCTTGAATGCTCGGGTAGATCAGTATATCTGCATACAGCTTATAAGTAAACAAATGGGAGTGAAGCCAGTCTATTCTTAAAAAGTGTTACGAGTATTATATGATGCAACAAGACTTTTCACAAACCGCTCGGCCAATCTGACGACCTATTACAAGTTGGATTTAAAATTTTATGATAGTAGCGTAATTAAGGCGTTAACTTCAGCTTTAAATATCGAACAGATCAAAATGGCTACATTACTTATGTATGAAGGTACTAGTTTACAATTAAGTGAAAATGAACATTGAGAGGAAATATGCCCAGTGGGCAATATTGTGCAGATTGCTCAAGTACAAAATTAAAATTTTTTTTCTTAAAGAAAAATTACTACCTACATTTATCAAAATTTCCACAATCTTCTTCAAACGGTCTTCAGACCTCCTACCAAGTTATTACAAAGCCCTGGAGGGCCTTACCACCTCTGGCATCTGCGGCGGTCTGGATGCTGCTCCATTTCAGCCCGTTCGCGAGGACCTCGATGCTATCGCACCGAATCCTAGCTCCGCAGTCGCTTTCCCTGCCACTGGGCAGTGGTGATGGTGACAGCATCTTAGTTTCCATCCTGAAAATAGATCGGTGTTATAAATCTGCACAAGATAAATCGAATCCCGCTTCTGATGATAGATTAAGTAGACTAGAAGGTAGTTCAAATAAAAAAAACGATAAAATCAGACTCAATTGTTTAATCCATAGAATTGAGCCCCAATTTCTTTAGATTTCTAAGCTACATTCTACTAGGACTTCGGAACGACCACTGCTGAGAAGAAATCCCGAAAGAAACTCATTGAAACAGTATTGGTCCCTAACATGACATGGTCTATATTCTTTACCACAGAAGGGCCACTAGTATTTCACAGAAATCCACACAACATAAAACATGAAATATCATTTAAACACAAAGAAATATTCATATGACAAAGCAACAGTATAACAATAGGTATAAATTTCAATTATATCTAGTACTTATCTTTATCTCTGAACACCACCAGCTCCGAATTCAAAGTGAACCGGAAAATTAACCGTCAATGCTTTATAAACTGGCTACCGCACCACAAAGTATCGATTTTTCAAAATTATCAATACAACTACCTACTATTCACATTTAGTCAAACTATTATATTATGCAAAACTTACTAAATTATTAATTTGGTATTTACAAATTAAAAGTAGTTATCAAAGCTTTAATTAAATACACTTATAATTTTTCAATTTGAATCAAACAGGAAGTTATATAATTTCACATTTGTGGTGCCATGACGCCTTCCGATAATAATAGCAACCAACACTAGTTATAATTAACTAAAATCAGAGTATTTACATTAAAATAAACTAAAAGTTACCAAAAATATTACAGTAAAAGTTTAAATATCTAACACACGCGTGTAGTTAAAAAGAAACATAATGACTACTATTTCTCACGTTAGTTTTAATCAAATTGAATTAATTATTTTATATTAAAATTTTCTTATTTTTGTAGGGGTAATGTAAAAATAACCACAGACTGGTAAAGCATTTATTTATGTTAATTTATTGTTAGAATAAGGAAATATTTATTTCGATTTAACGATTAAACGTACAAAATAAAATTGTGTAAAAATATATGATTTATTGTTAGAAAGTGTTGTTTCATTTGTAAAACCTACGTAATACTTACTTAAAGAAATAGTTTCCTTTTTTTGAAAAATAAACTATTTTTTCAAAAATCTTGTCAATATAATTATGTTAATACTAGCTTCCTGAGTTTCCATTTGGAAGAAAATTTTGGAATTAAAAAGTATCGTATGTGTTGTTTCAAATTTCATTCCATCCGTATACCAAATTTCATTGAAATCTGTCCAGTAGTATTTGCGTGAAAGGGTAACAAACACCCAAATAAATATCCAACAGTAGATTTTTACAGGCACTAAAAAAGTAATCAATACAGAATTAATAATGGAATCTTAACTTCAGTCTATTAAAAAGTCGTAAAAAAAGGTATTAATACTGTCTGAATTGTGAGGTTGCGTCATCGGAAGATCCGATAAAAGTTATTTTATTTGGGTCATTTTCCTCGTCTTTTAATCGCTCTCAACAGAGTTATACAGGGTTATTTGTAATTAACTCTTTGTAATAAAACCGAATCTGAAATCTCAAAAAAATAATCAGCTGTTTCATACATTTTGGGCGAGTAGGTATTGCAAAATGTATGGAACAGCTGATTTTTTTTTTGAGATTTCAGAGTCGGTCCCATACAAAAAGATGTTCATATTTATGAGTACTTTCACCCCTAGGAAGGTTATTAGTTTATTACAAATAACCCTGTATAAAGGATCAATCGACTAAAATATTTCATCCCGGTAAAAGCACGTGGGAAATTCACCCGGGCTAAGCTACTATTGCTATTATTTGCTTTGTGATTTCTATTCTGGGTGTTTTTTTTATAATTTATAGTTGTATTTTCCCATTACAGTTTTAAACAATTTAATTATTTTATTTTACTATTGTTCTACGAGCTATGTGCCCCGCCCACTGCCACTTAAGTTTGGCGATTCTGCGGGCTATGTCGGTTACTTCAGTTCTTTTACGGATCTCCTCATTTCTGATTCGATCACGCAGGGAAACTCCGAGCATAGCGCGCTCCATCGCCCTTTGGGTGACCTTGAGCCTTCTTATGAGGCCCATAGTAAGCGACCACGTCTCTGTTCCGTATGTCATTACTAGCAACACACACTGGTTAACTGGTCGTAGAATAGATAACCACGAACCGGAAAACGTAGTGTTGGCAGGCCTCCCACTCGGTGGATCGACGACCTGGTGAAGGTCGCGGGACGCGCATGGATGTGGGCAGCGCAGGACCGGCCGTTGTGGAAATCCTTGGGGGAGGCCTTTGTCCAGCAGTGGACGTCTTTTGGCTGAGAGAGAGAGAGATTTTACTATTGACCGCATAAATGGATAATACAGTTGCCACAAACGTTTGTGACATATCTTACTTGAAGGTTCCACTGCAAACCAGCGTCGCGAGCCCTCTATTTGTGGGCAAGACGGCAAATGCTGAGTGGATCCCTTTTCTTGGATACCTACACAGCACAAACTGACGCCATGACAACATTTCCTTGTACCCCCATTGTGCATAGTATTTATGTTGTTGTCGGCATGTTTCCATTCTTTTTTGTATTTTTATTTTTTTGTTGTGTTATATTTTATATCTAAGAAATAAACATATTCAATATTTCTATTGTTCTATATATTTCCAAGCCTCGGGCAAAAGCTAGTCGACTAAGCCCGCAGACCACTACCTAAGCCCGATTCGCTTCAAAATTAAATTCATTGAATAGATAGTACGTTATCATGAATACATATGAAAGCCAAGGAAATAAACTGTGCGTGACCAGTGTTTACGGTTCGGGATCTCGTAAATCTAACTCAATGGTATCTATCTCTGGTTGACTGGAAGAGATCCCTTCATGGGATAAGTCCGCTATTGTTTATTTACCTTTCTATTTATGTTACTATTAATTATTTATCCTTAGTATAATAAAGATATTACAAACAAACAATGTCCTAGGTAAACGTCAAAAGCAGTATGGCAAGGCGTCCTCATTGAGCTTCAAATGCGACAAATCATCGCGGCACCGCGCTATACGTAAATATACTAGATATCAAATGAATACTACGTACCTACGTCTACGTACCTATATGTGGCTTAAGTTGGCGGTGATTTCGCGTATTATATCACGTTATATCACATCAAAATCCGATTTTGAAGTTATGGTCTAATATAGAGCACATAGATTTACATATACAAGTAGGACCTTAAAATATTACACATCTTTTATCCGGCAGTGGTAAAAAATGACAGAATTCGGGCAGTACCCGGGTGAAATAAAATTTCCTTTCACTCCGGATTCCAGGTATCGTTAAACTTAGTTTTATGTCCCCAAAACCCTTTTATGACCAAATGACCTTACAAAGAAAACGATGAAGGGTTAAAATATTCAAAGGCGTTTTGAATAGAAATGGCTTATTCGGTTTCTGAGAAATGCCTCTGAAAATTTGATGATATTGTAATCAACTAGCTTTTCTCCGTGGCTTCGCCCGTGAAAAATTGCCACGATAACAGTGCTTTTACCCTATGTCCTTCTCAGTACTATTTGTATGCAAAATTTTAGGAAGCTATCAAATTCAGCACTTAGTGGATGTGATTTGAATTTTAGTACATCTGACTCTGGGTATACAAAGGCACACATCCCTTTCAACTGTTATCCATTCGGATACTCGGTTGACTGAAAGAGATCCCTTTCTAATTTTGACACAAAACTCAAAAACTCGTTCTGGCTTCGATTGGAAGACCCCTTATTTTTCTCTATGTCTAATACCCTGGAACAGCTCATGTCCCTACAGCTCATGTCCAATTTTCAGCTTCTCGGACATCACCATCATCTATAAATGACTCCGCTACGGAATGTTTAACTACGAAATGTCTATGTACGTTCGTTCTAAAGTATCCGATGTCGAAGTATGCGAGTACAATGTACGTTAGTTCTAAAGTATCTTAGTACTACGTATTCCAGTGCTAAAGTTTTTGAGAGCAAAGTATGAAATGCCGATGTATAGTAGGTCTTAAATATCCAATGTCGTAGTATGCGAGTTGCAAGTACGATGTATGTTTAAATGTCAAATGTCAATATGGCCATGACTTTGCGTGTACCACCCTAGACCTCATATTTGCTTCCCATCAGGCAAGATTGATGTCAAACGAACTCAAATCTCTAATAAAAAATAAAAAAGTAGGAAAGCGGGCCCTGGGACAAATCCCAGGGCTCAGATCAATCAATCGCTCAGATGAGAGAGAGATGTATAGATATATCGCTGTGAAATTTAGGAAATTCTCAAGGCCTAATAATATTAGTTGTTCGATTCCTAATTAAATAAATTGTCCTTTCACGAACCGAATCAGTTATACGAACAAAATGTGCCGCAAGGTTTTTCTTGGTACGTATTAATGAGCACCATTCGTTTTCATAGCTACAAGGATTTTTGGCTCAATTGAAAAGAATTGAGCGATGCTTGTTGCATTCTTTTTAACTTGGTTCACCGAAAATGTGTAGGTATTTAGGCCGATTGACACCACGAAGGATTGGCACCATGGTGCGAATGGCATAAGGACTTTTTTTGAATATAGCATTCATTTCTGTCGGTTCAGTTTCAATGCCAATAGATATATTTTACGGTAAGTATTTCTAGGATTTTATTCATTTTATGGAAATATGATTGAAAAATGGTGACGTTGTAGGAATTTGTGAGGAACTCATTTATATTATATATGTATTATATTTATAATTTATTTTATTTACGTAGTATCGTTATATGTATGTGTTTAATTTAACAATAATTAATTTGTATAATAGGATTTATTCACACCCTACATAAACTCTCATCTCAACCCTAAGATTTGACTGTCAGACAATGCTTTTAGCATTAAGTCCACCTAATGTGACGAACCTGACGACCTCCGTGGCCTAACGGTTATCACGCCAGACTGCCACACCGGAGGTCCCGGGTTCGATCCCCGGTCAGGTCAAGATGGAAAATGATCTTTTTCAGATTGGCCTGGGTCTTGGATGTTTATCTATATATGTATTTGTCATAAAATATAGTATCGTTGAGTTAGTATCCCATAACACAAGTCCCGAACTTACTTTGGGGCTAACTCAATCTGTGTGATTTGTCCCTATATATATATATTTAATGTACTTTTGTATGTGCGTGCGTATACTTCCGTACGTATACTTACGTAAAAAGGCCACCGGTAGGGTGAGGTGGGGGTGAAACTTGCGCATGGGTACGACTGACGAAGCAATCGCGCGCGCCGGCTGAGACCCGCCCGACCCCCGCTCACCGCATAGACCGATATATCGCCTACTGCGCTTAACCGCCAGCGGTCTTTTTACGTGACGGCAACTATACAATAAGTTTAAATAAATAAATAACTCGCTGCCAGTATAACACCTCTGTATGTAACCTATGTTCATGAAATAAATGATTTGATTCAATTGATTTGAAATTTACTTTGATCCAAATGCAGAATTGGCTCTAAAAATATAATAATTGCCTGGTCACAAAATACATATTTCGACAATACTTACTCACAAAAATAACTTACTAACTTGCATTAGACCACGCGACAGTACTTTCATTAATTTTGGCCGATTCCCCTAACAACGTCCAACGAAGATGTATCGTTTTTGATGAAACACTACCGTGATTTATTAGCGACCATTTGGATATCTGCTGCCATGCTAGTGCAAGCTCGTTAGGTTTAGACTCATATTTATCCTGTCTATGATAATCCTATCCTAATCCTATATCAACTAATATTATAAATGCGAAAGTGTGTTTGTTTGTTTGTTACGTCTCCACGCTATATCTACTGAATCAATCTTCCTGAAATACATGCACACAAATGAGATAGTTATACTTTACTATTTCAAGGTTCCATTTCCATATATATGGAAATGGCACCTTAGCAAAACTTGAGCTTTTCATCAGATGTTCCAGATCTTCAATTTTTATACGTTAGCAGAAAATGCTCATCAGGTGGAATGACTTTTACTAAGGCGCCATTTCCATATATGGTATAGTATAGCTGGTCTCTTGACCATCAGATTATTGGAATTCATCGGATTCTTGAAGCTTGGTCTTCATCATTACTATTACTTTAGATTTAAGTCCTTTTTTTTTCAAACTTTTTATTTTGTAACTGTTTGTTGTTCCTTAATAAATAAATAAATAAATAAATCAGATGTTCTAGGTCTTCAATTTTTATACGTCAGCAGAAAATGCTCATCAGGTTGAATGACTTTTGTTAAGGCGCCATTTCCATATTTCTCATAGTTTAACTGTTCTGTTTTGGTTCTTTATCAGGTGTTACAGTTTTCAAAATCAATGCCTAGGCTTAATAGCCATACAACAAAAAAAAACAATTAAATCGGTTCAGTACTTTCACAGAGATAAACGTGATCATACATACAGACAGACAGACAAAAATTAAAAAAAAGACCTGTTTTGCTTTCTTTTATTCTTTTTATAAGTGTCACTCGATCCATTTCCCAACGGTCATCACGCCGGACTGCCACACCGGAGGTCCCGGGTTCGATTCCCGGTCGGGTCAAGATGGAAAATGATCTTTTTCAGATTGGCCCGGGTCTTGGATTTTTATCTATATTATGTATTTTTATAAAATAATTATAGTATCGTTGAGTTAGTATCCCATAACACAAGTCTCGAACTTACTTTGGGGCTAACTCAATCTGTGTGATTTGTCCGTATATATTTATTTATTTATTTCAGTCAAAAATACTAAATGAACAGACAAAATATTTTTACTGTCTTATAGTATTATAATAGATATGTATAGATATGTTGATAATGTATTTTTTGTTTTTAAACTTAATTCTAAACCTTATTCACCTTATCTTAAATCCTAGTACCTATTACTGGACTACCAAATTTTTTGTATCTGAACTATCTGAGTAAATCGTTTCTATTACTTATTAAACTAATAGAGTTAAGGCACCAAACCGAAGTCAAAGTCAAAGTCATTTTTTTTATTGAAACTTGGCCTTCAAAGAAGGCTCTTTTTCACGTCGATAACTAATCATCTATATACAATATAATAAAACAGTAAAAATATTTTGTCTGTACATTTTGTATTTTTGACTAAAATGGATAGAGGGACACCTAAAAAGAACAATAGAAAGCAAAAAAAATTTTTTGGAATTTCTTGTCTGTCTGTCTGTCTGTCTGTCTGTCTGTATGTATGTACGCGTTTCACGCAAAAACTACTGGACGGATTTGAATGAAACTTTTTTGTTGTATAGCTATTAAGCCTGGGCAACATATAGGCTATAATTCATTTTGAAAACTGGAACACCTGATGAAGAACCATAACAGAACAGCTAAACCATAAGAAATATGGAAATGGTGCCTTAACAAAAGTCGTTCAACCTGATGAGCATTTTCTGCTGACGTATAAAAATTGAAGATCTGGAACATCTGATGAAGAACTGCAAGAGACCAGCTACACTATAACATATATGGAAATGGCGCCTTAACAAAAATCGTTCAACCTGATGAGCATTTTCTGCTGACGTATAAAAAATTGAAGATCTGTAACATCTGATGAATAACTCCAAGAGACCAGCTACACTATAACATATATGGAAATGGCGCTTTAGCAAAACTTGATTAATCTGATGAGCATTTTCTGTAGACGTATAAAAATCGAAGATCCGAAACATCTGAAACTGTTTGGAACACAAAAATACTTTTCATATAAGCGAAACTCACGCGGGCGAAGCCGCGGGCGACAGCTAGTTTAATCATAATATATTATGTCTCAAAGCTACAAACTACTAGCATCAGAATTAGAATAACTCAGAATCAGAATAACTCTATGAGTTTTGTAAAATCTATATCGAATATTGAACTGAAACCTTCAAAACGAAAATAGCTTGAAACAACACTAATAAAATCCATTCAAATCCCTTCGATATAAATAGTATACTTAAATAAACACACACACAACCATTGAATGAATATTAAACTGTTAAAAGAAATGTTACAGATGTTTCTACCATGAGAATTTTGGTTTCAGAATAACTTTGCGTATGAAGGAAATATCAGATTGGCAATGATGCTTTTCACAATATTTATGTAAGAAGTAAATATACTATATTGCACCAAAAATTAAGGATTGTTACATTGTGACTTAATATAAAAGTAATGCGTACAATAGGCGGCCTTATCGCAAGTGCAATCTCTTCCAGGCAACCTTAGTGAATGGAAAGAAATAAACATAAATGGCGGTGCATGAGAACAGACTTCATCGCTACTGCACTAAAGCTCAATTACCTAACCATAGTCGCAATACGCCTACATTTTGTTAGGCATACTGCGTTTTGAATATATTATACAGCGAGCAAAGGCTAACTAAAACAGGGTTATTTTGAAACCAATGGCCAAATTTTCGCAGCAGATTTGGTTGATGAAATAGAGCAAGTTTCCAAAAAAATATATACTAAAAAATGATACAAAAATTTTTGCTTTCCATACAAATTGGTCGATCAGCTGATGGGACTTAGTGTGGAAAGTTGAAATTTTATGTTATTTTTTTACTATAAATTTATTTCAGACGTAGTTGTGTTCCAAGGGTACTGAGCGTATTGTAAAAATGACTCCGCTACGGAATGTCTAAGTACAAAACGTCTATGTACGTTTGTTCTACAGTTTGCGAGTGCGATGTACGTTAGTTCTAAAGTATCCTAGTACTACGTATTCTAGTGCTATAGTACCCAATGTCGAAGTATGCGAGTACGATGTATGTTAGTTTTAAAGTATTCGAGTTCTACATGGCCAGTAGTTAAAAAAACCCTGTATATGACCTCGAGGCATAATTCTAATTTTTACCAGTTGTGTACAGTACAGTATGCTCATCAATCTATCCAAATCCATTATAAATTAGCCGCTATTAACGAGGTCCGTGTAAAGGAAGGTCATGCGTTTTCTTGACAGTGTTCGCAATTAACGCCTTAAGTAAATAAATTACCAACGCGCTCACTAAAAACCCACTTTGCTCTTCATTAACTGAAGGCAATTTAATGATCTTTAATAATATAGCTAATAACTTAGGGTAGTTAAAATAAGAATCATGAAATGATTAGATTAGTACTGAGAAAATCAGTAGTTAAAATAGGAATCATGAAATCGTTGACTAACCCCACTTAGCCCTTCGCCAGTCCGCGGCCGTTTCGCTCGACTCGTGGCTTACTTGTTTTAAATATATATCAATCCTTTAACTGAGGGTCCAGTTATCCGATAGTTTAGATATCTATTTTTTATTTAAAACCTTTTTTGTACAAATTACAAAAAATATGTACAAATGGACTTAACGCAATTCACTACCAGTCAACCATTAGACGAAACAGAGTTGTTCAGAGCAATAATGTTCAAGCAAAATAATTAGTAGTATCACAGAACTCGGAATAAGTAATGTTTTAGTTTACATAATTAGGATTTACTTTTAATTTGTGGAATTAATTATGGGCCTGAGATTATTAACTAAAGAAAAACAGGAAAATTTAATTAAAACAAAGTACAATAAAGATACTACAAACAAACAAACAAAATTCAAACAAAGTACGGCCGAACAATGTGTGCGAACAAATGGCAAGTCTCTAGACATGGGCGTTGATAGGCACACCCCCGCTATTGAACGGTGGCGGTAATTGCGCATCGGGTTTCTCAAAATTTTCTTCTTTTGTTGATGAACTCTAGATAACAAACAATAAAAGTGGTTGTTACTAAAAAAACACTAGATTTCATATTGATTTAATGAACATGCAAATTTTTACAGTTCACATTTTAATTTATCACTATCAATTAGGTATCAATTTATCTCAGACCTATTCTAGTGGTAAAAAAATTAATACTGATTCTAATTTTTGAGGTAATAATTTAAGTATCAAATGAGGAGATCCGTAGGAGAACTAAAGTAACCGACATAGCCCGCAGAATCGCCAAACTTAAGTGGCAGTGGGCAGGGCACATAGCTCGTAGAACAGATAGCCGTTGGGGCAGAAAAGTTCTCGAGTGGCGACCACGAACCGGAAAACGTAGTGTTGGCAGGCCTCCCACTCGGTGAACCGACGCGACGACCTGGTGAAGGTCGCGCGCGGGACGCGCATGGATGCGGGCAGCGTAGGACCGGTCGTTATGGAAATCCTTGGGGGAGGACTTCGTCCAGCAGTGGACGTCTTTCGGCTGAGAGAGAGAATAATTTAAGTACCGATCTATAATTATTATTAAGAAGTCCAAGTGTTCGTGTTGTCTTACCATTAGATATTATTAAATCATTATACTGCTTAAAACTAAAAAAAAAAAGGTATTATCTATACATATAATAAAACAGTAAAAATATTTTGTCAGTACATTTAATATTTTTGACTGAAATGGATAGAGGGAGACCTAAAAAGAACAATAGGAAGCAAAAAAAAATTTTTGGAATTTCTTGTCTGTCTGTCTGTCTGTCTGTCTGTCTGTATGTATGTACGCGTTTCACGCAAAAACTACTGGACGGATTTGAATGAAACTTTTTTTGTTGTATAGCTATTAAGCCTAGGCAACATATAGGCTATAATTCATTTTGAAAACTGGAACACCTGATGAAGAACCATAACAGAACAGCTAAACTATAAGTAATATGGAAATGGTGCCTTAACAAAAATCGTTCAACCTGATGAGCATTTTCTGCTGACGTATAAAAATTGAAGATCTGGAACATCTGATGAAAAGCTCCAAGAGACCAGCTACACTATAACATATATGGAAATGGCGCCTTAGCAAAAATCGTTCAACCTGATGAGCATTTTCTGCTGACGTATAAAAATTGAAGATATGGAACATCTCATGAAAAGCTCTAAGAGACCAGCTACACTATAACATATATGGAAATGGCGCCTTAGCAAAAATAGTTCAACGTGATGAGCATTTTCTGCTGAAGTATAAAAATCGAAAATCCGAAACATCTGAAACAGTTTGGAACACAAAAAGATTTTTCATCTAAGCGAAACTCACGCGGGCGAAGCCGCGGGCTACAGCTAGTTGTAAATAAAATAAGTCAAGTTACTTATTATAATCTTTATGTACCATAAGCCTGGGCAACATATAGGTCATATTAAGTGGTATAGTAAGATATATTCCTATTAATAGACTATATGTAATGAATGAATCTGGTTCATGTGAGCTCAGTGGACCGAACAAACCGTTGGATGAACCGGTGCGAAAAAAAACTTTTGAACATCACTATACAGTCTACTAAGTCGTACACTCTTGTCAGAGTGGTCGTGGTTGTGCAGATAGTGCTGGCCTGGGATCTTCTGTACTGCCCGTCCCCTGGGCGAAGGTTGCTGCTTTTGCAATGGTGCTCCACTTCTCTCTATTACTAGCATTCCGAGTGCACTAGACTATGGAAGAATGGGTAGCCTGCTTTATAGAATCCATCCAGCGAGATTTACTTTACAGTACATGATCAATAACTTGTAGCACTATATACTTACATTTTCAATATTTTATTCTACTAGTGGATAAATTGTATTTTTCGTAGTAGTAGGTCTTATTACCTCGTATTTAGGCCCATAATCCTATACGCATGAGAATATATATAATCAAATGAATTTAAGTTCGTACAAGATTTCAAATTTCTATTTCATTCATTTAAATTTAAGAACATTGTTCTTGTCGGTGGAGTTTTTAAATTAATATATGTGTCCTCAAATCATTCCTATTTTAACCAAATAACACAGATGTCAAATATTATAGGGAAAATAATAACAGAATTTAGTTTATAAAAAAGCTTATAAATCGCTCGCTCACATTAATCATTTAGTTTGATATGAATAGATATGAATAAATGAATGTAATAGGTAGGTAGTAATAACATTGTTTTTCCTACTTTTAAAATGTGAATTAGAATAATCCCACTATCCGGTATAATTTACGCTTGGTATAATTAAATGATATTAAAACTTATGAAGAAAATATATCATCCTATAAACCTTAACTAAAATATAATTATGTATAAAAGAAAACTTAAAACTAGGTAGGTATTTAATTGCAAATTTTTATTTTGATCATAAACAAAATAATAATTTAATAATTAACTTTTAATAATCAAGCCAAGCAGCCATCGTGTCGTATATAGTGGCCAGTCATTCTCCCTCTACTATTTAAATATATAATTGCAGGAAATGTGAAGGAACAGGTAACCGAGAAAGAGTTATGTAAGAGAACTGAAAGAACCGGGAATCCGAGAAAGAGTTATGTAAGAGAACTTAAAAAGAAGACATGCGTCGTGTCCAGAGATTGGTTATGCACGGGAATAAATGAAAAGGTTTTTGCCTGACGTAAACCCAACTATAACGACGATAACGATACCGATAACGGTAACGATAATGATGACGGTAACGAAGGGCTTACACCCGGGAATAAACAAGAAGAAACCGTTTTTTTCCGGCGTAAACCCATCTCTGCGTGTCATATCAAGACCTAAAATGTAAAGCCGAGAATAGAGACACACCGACAAGAGAAGAAGAGAGACAAGTTAATTACGAAGAAAATGAAAGTAACGTGATATGAGTATGATTTGCGAGCGATATTATATTGTCTTATTCATTAATTTATAGCCAACATATATTATCAACTACTGACATGTACGTCCAATTATAACGCGCGGCTGCTACAGGCAAAAATTAGTATGAAAATCGTTAAATATAAAAATATTTAACACTGGCTAAAGGCCAGGAAAGGGTTGCAACAAAGTACATGCCAATAATTTTGAACTGACCAAGTGAAATATACTTCCATTTAAAGGCGAGAGATATGAAACCAGCGAGCAATTTCAATTTCAGTTTAAGGCGACTAGGAGAGCAAACACGTGAATTTGGTTTATCAAATTTATTAATAAGTTTACAATTTACAATAAAATAATGACTTCCCATCACACTTTTTCAGGCTGTGGACTGACAAATTAATGCAAATTAGTTGTTTAAGTGCATTAATAATTGTAAGTACCTATCTATGTAGCTAACGAAAATACATAGGAATTAAAAAATAATCTGACATGTCAATAGGTAGATTATTTGAATTTGCATTAATTCAGCGTGTTTAAAAGTCTATTTACAAGTTTATGTACACCCTAAATCACAACCTAAATTAATTAAAGATTTGCTGCACATACCCCCCTCTTTCCAGAATACACATCATGGCTCTATCAACACAGTGTCTTGTCACTTTTTGGAGCACATGTGTGTCACTCCGCATTAGTTCAAAGGCTCTCACTATCCGCGACTTCAGCTCGTCGATTGAGCTAATGGTGTGGCCGTCGTGTCCGTAAACAAGGTCTTTGGCCCTACCCCACACATGGAAGTCCAGTGGCGTGAGGTCTGGCGAACGTGGAGGCCACGCGATGCCTGGTCCAGACCTGTTCTCGAACCGCCGAGCCGATACTCCACCACGTCCAATCCAGCGTCCCTGGAACTGCTCAGTGAGGTAGTCCCTCACGCGCACACTGAAATGCGCCGGTGCGCCATCGTGTTGATAATACATCCACCTCCGGTAGCACACAGGCACATCTTCCAGCAAAACCGGAAGGGTATTTTGTAGGAAGTCTAAATAAGTGTCCGCGTTCAGTCTATCTAGAAATACGGGCCCGAGTAATTCTCCCTTAAGGAAACCTGCCCAAACATTCACACTGAATCTGTGTTGAAAATGATCGGGGCGAACCATCCGAGGATTTTCAACCGTCCAATAATGTTCATTGTGAATGTTGAACAGGCCTACCCGGGTAAACGTGCACTCATCTGTCCACAAAATGTTATTATTTCGGTTCCTACACAACCACTGCGAAAACTCCACTCTGTCTTCATAGTCCGTCGGGAGCATCTCCTGAACCCTCAGAATATGATAGGGATGAAATCCCTCGCTATGCAACACTTTTAAAATGTATGATTTCGACACAAAGAAGACACGTGCGGCGTCTTCAGCGCTGGCCACCGGGTGTCTTAAAAAAAAGTCCAACACATCTTCTTCCATCCGTACAGGATACCGCGGTCGGCCTGCATCAGGCCTGGGTCGGAAACTGCCGGTCTCGCGGTGACGCTGCACGGCACCAAGAATAGTTCTTGGGTTGATCCGCAGACCATACCTCTCGCACGCCCGAGTACAAATTTCATTTGCATCATGGTAGCAGATTGTCATATTCAGGTAGTCCTGGTTTGAATATCGGTAAGGCATTTTTTACAACATACAACTTCATGTCATAGCTTTTTATTAGACCAATCTCCAAGACAACGTCTATGGTATATCTCTGGTATGTGCACAGAGTATATCAAAATGAGGTTGTAACATTCCTCCCAAATTAACTTAAATCATTTCTTCGATTAATCGACGAGGTGCTTGCCTCTGCCTGAAGCTACGACGGAGTTGCGGTTGTGGAATTATGGTTTCAGATGAAGGAGTTTGATAAGGAGATTCGAGTTGTGAAACTGGAGATCCCTAGCGCACCTAAATTTTCCGGTTCGGGAATACACAGAGTATCTATCGGCAGAGTCGACAAAGTATGTAATGTTTTGTCTCATGTCAAGGATAAGGAAGGATTTTAACATCTTTATTAAATAAACATGGTCGTTCTCTCTCAGCCGAAAGACGTCCACTGCTGGACAAAGGCCTCCCCCAAGGATTTCCACAACGACCGGTCCTGCGCTGCCCGCATCCATGCGCATCCCGCGACCTTTACCAGGTCGTCGGTCAACCGAGTGGGAGGCCTGCCAACACAACGTTTTCCGGTTCGTGGTCGCCACTTGAGAACTTTTCTGCCCCAACGGCTATCTGTTCTACGAGCTATGTAGAGCCTCTCAACAAGTGGGTCTAAAAATGAACATGGACAAGACGAAAATTATTTTTAATATTCTTGTCGCACCCACTCCTCTGAAGGTTGGAGACTCTACACTCGAAGTTGTTGACAATTATGTATACCTGGGACAAACAGTTCAGTTAGGTAAGTCCAACTTTGAGAAAGAGGTCAACCGTCGAATCCAACTCGGCTGGGCAGCGTTCGGGAAGCGCGATATCTTCTCGTCCAAAATACCGCAGTGTCTCAAGACTAAGGTCTTTGACCAGTGTGTGTTGCCAGTAATGACATACGGAACAGAGACGTGGACGCCTACTATGGGCCTCATAAGAAGGCTCAAGGTCACCCAAAGGGCGATGAAGCGCGCTATGCTCGGAGTTTCCCTGCGTGATCGAATCAGAAATGAGGAGATCCGTAGGAGAACTAAAGTAACCGACATAGCCCGCAGAATCGTGAAACTTAAGTGGCAGTGGGCGGGGCACATAGCTCGTAGAACATGGTCGTTACTATTGTGCAATAGTTTTAGGTCGGAAAAACAATTAAATACGTAGATGATAAAAGAAAGTCAAGTGCGAATGAGGCCATACCAACTAGTAGATCTATCAAAAGGTTCAACATTTTTGCTCTCACTAAAACATAAATAAAAGCCAAACTTTATTTTCGCCCTTCGATCCGTAGACGCTGGTACTGGACGAATTACATTCACTTTTTAGTGTTCGAACGGGACCCTATTACTAACACATCTTAATAATACGAATAATTAAATTAAAACAATTATTTAAGGGGGCTCCCATACACCAAACGTGATTTTTAGAATGCTACGGAACCCTTCGTGCACGAGTTCGACTCGTACTTGGCCGGTTGTTGATTTGATTTGGAAAGGAAAAATGAAAAGTTTTCAAATATCTTTATTTTCTGTTTGTCAAGACAAGAGACCTTCCCAATAATAGAATAATCCAATAATAATAATATTAAAAAAAACCTATAAAAAAGACCTATGATTGATTGCTCCATTCCATAGTTACTCTATGATAGAGCGGCACCATAGAGCAACACGGACTCACGCGCGCGCCGGTGGGCGGCGGTTTTTGTTTGTGGCCGCGTGTAGGTAGTTTCATTATAATTGGTTAAAATAATTGGCCAATGAGGTAAGGACTGAAACATCGTCTCTCGTGTTTCATGTTATAGGATACAGGATGTTATAATGTTACGGTTTTCAAAAAACAAAAAGTTAATTTTTCTCGAAAACTAGCGTGTAGAAAATTGAAAAAACCACTGATATCCTTTCTAAATAATATCAGTAATCAGCCCTAAAAATATTTGTAGTTAATTTGAGTCCACCTTATATATACCCAAATACTGGCAGTATTTTATTCGAAGTTAAAAAGCTAACTTTGACATTATTTAATCCAGCTTGGCTGGATTTTTTTTGACTAAATAAAACACATTTGAAAAAACTGGCTAAAACAATAATCCTTCTTATTGTTATGGAAGACAATAGCTCGCATAATATGACGTGGAAAGCTTTTAAACACTCTTTTGTGGTACACGGCGAGCTTAAACATTTGCAACAAGCTTTTTACAATAGGCTTTTTTAAAATTGTGTAATGATGGAGAATACGTGTAATTAAGGACGTGTAAGGATATTTTGCTTTACCATCTTATACTGGTAAAATACGATAAAAGTGAAAGGAATTTTGGTATTTTCATACCAAAATTTAAATAATAAAATTTTTATTTACTGTAATAGGAATTTTCCTAGCTCATCCAAATTTCCCAATTGTATGGCATTTAGGCACAGCTTGGTTGCTAAGAAGATACGTTAAAAGATTTTTTTATCAAAGTGAGATAAAACTTTTCCATCAAACCACATTGTCTTACTTAGTATATTGATGACACAAAATTATGTAATCATCAAACAAGCCCACATCACGCTACCATAAGAAATACATATATAGATTTTAACTGTCTTGGTAATTATCGAGAGTTTAGGCCGTCGACAAACGTTTATTCAAGGCATGCAATAAGCTAATTATTAAAAAATAAAATCACGACAACTCACATAGCATGTCACTCGGAGTAATGCAAGGAATCTAAAAATACCTCTCGCTTCAAAATCTTTTAAGCCGTTCAGGACTTATGGTAGAATAAATAAACTTACATGCATACATGAACCATGAAAATATAACTTTCCTTTTTTGGTTAGTCGTGTAAAAAGGGAGAGAACGATTTTTGTTGAGGTAAGGAAATTCTCTTGGTAGAACTATACAATCGTAATGATTTCTACATGCTTTGTTTCAAAGAATATTAAATTTCTTAAGGTCCCTGTAGGTAGGTAGTCTCCTCATTCGACGGTGTACCCTGTCAGAGTCAAAGTTAATATAATCGCCAGCCTGTAAAATCTTATTAAAAGTGTGTGCCGTCGTCCTGTATGGACAAACGTCAACCCCCTCTTTCTCAGTATACATAATAGATCGATAATGAACACTGTTGGTATTTATTCGCGTGATGCGTTTGGCTTTCGAGATCTCTGAGAGTATTTTTTCATATGATTTTCCCCGCTGTTATGTTTTCATTATGCATGCTCAACTCTCGTTCTTTTAAAAATAATTGCATCTTTATTCAGTCGATAAAAGTGTTGTTTTATTTCTACAATGCTGATGATATTGGTTTCAGTGTTTATGTGTCTATAAAAGAGATGCACTATCGTTAGTAGCAGTTACTGAGAATGTCATGACTTTGATCGGTCGCCCCTAATGCTATTCTTTGGTTATATCATAAGTAATAGGGTACATTAAGCACTTTTTTTTATAAGAAGCACCTGACTTCGATCAATATATTTTATACAAAAATTAAAACACTTTTTTTATTAGAAAAATGTGGTACTATTGGATTGGAAATTCATTTCACGAGCTATTTGCATATATTTTGCTCATTTAAATTCTTGTTAAAAATAAATAAAATAAAACTGTTATTTCAAGACAAGGTCTCATAAATTTAGTAATTGAAATTGTTATCCCATCAAAAAAATGAAAAGTGTTGCCAACAGGAGACCATATGGCTCGCGCTGTCAAAAATTTGTCAGATCTCATGTAAAGCCAAACTTCGAACTCTACCTCCCAAACTCTATGAGCCCTAACTTCACAAACTTTACACCTTACTCAAATTATGTGGCTTGGCCGTTTACACATTTTATATACTACCTTCTTGGCATCATAAGCGAGATTAATATAAACATCATTATATTTACTAACTGGCTTGTCACCTCGAAATTGTTAATTTTTCCGGTTCTAAGTTTTTTATTTTATTTTTTAGAGCTGTGTATCAAAAGGAAACCTAATAAGTCAGATTTTAAGTTAGACCTTAAATAATATATTAGTGAAAACTCCATCAAATTAAGTCCAGTAGTTTTTGCGTGATGCGCTTACAAACATACACACACAAAATCAGACAAAATTAAAAAAAAAAAAAATGTTTAGGCTGTTATTAGCATTATAAAGTCCCCTCATAATGTTTTTTCTTAGATATCTCTTATGTACAGACACAGACCAGTTACAGTTTTATTATACCTCTATAACTAGCCTGTGCCCGCGACTTCGTCTGCGCATATCTCAGGTTCTAAGCGGCGCGTATCAAGATGAAATTACGCCAGATTTTAAGTTAGACCTTCTATAATATAACAGTAATTACCGCATCAAATTTGGTTCAGTAGTTTTTTTTTGATCCGCGTACAAACGTACAGACAGAAAGACAGACAAACATTCTACAAAAAATGGTTTTGGCTTCTATTGGCCCCATGAAGACCCCTCATAGTTTTTTTTCCTTCTATGTACAGACACAGACCAGTTACAGTTTATTTATATATATATATATATATATATATATAACTACGGTAAATTCTAAGATTTAGGAGTACTTAAGTCTCAGGATTTACCGCCATAAGTTGGTAAATGTAAGCATTTATATAAATGGGACGATTTTTTCGGGCTTTTACTAATAGAATTTTGTACATGCTAGGTTTTACCACTGACGGCTGGTAAATGTTGGTTTTGGGAATAAAACAAAGAGTAATTCTTCCCTCAAGTCTTTCCGAGCGGTCAAAAAAAAAATAACCTAAATCTTATCTATCAGTCATTTCTTCTCTCAGCCTAAAGACGTCCACTGCTGGACAATGGCCTCCCCCAAGGATTTTATCCATGGGGGGTTTTGCCGTAATCGCCACGCTTGGCAGGCGGGTTGGCGATCGCAGTGTGATGGCATAGTACGCGGAAAGATGCTGCTGCCCATCCTCCGGTGTTTTAAATCCCTTAGTCGCCTCTTACGACACCCACGGGAATAGATGGGTTGGTGCTATTCTAGGGCCACACCACAGGCCACCAATTTGTATCAGTCAGGAATTTGTATCAGTCATTTACCGTGCCCTTAATGTAAATCCTGAGAGTTACCAAGCTAATGGTGGTTAAAGTGCGAATCGCAAAATTGTTCGGGCTTTTACCATTAAGAGTTGGTAAATCTTAGGTTTTACTCGAAAATCTTAGGATTTACCGTAGTTCGAGCTTTTACAGTAACATATATATATTTAAAAATAATAAAATAAAAATAATAAAATCTTTATTTCAGACTAGTCCTTATATTGTTAGTATACAATTGTTCTTAATAATAGTGTTAATAACGTTTACATTTAAGTACTATCGGTTAATGTATTGATTTTCTGGGCATGGAAGTTTCCGAAAGTTTAAGTAATTTGATCCGCTGGACTGGACACTCTCCGTTCCATTCATTCGGTATTTACTCTTTGGAAAATTGATGTCACTTTTCCGATGTATTTTTGGATCAAAACAACGTAATTATTACAAGTACTTGAGGTACTTACTCTCAACTTTACGAGCGGTATGACGGTAGGCCAGGAGCTCTATTTTTGAAAGTGTGACATATCGCCGAAAACCAATAGACTAATATGTCGTACTCGTCATAATATGTCAGTAAAAACATAAAAGCCGTATTTTTAAAATCATTCGTCTAGCAATGTTGCCAGTGATATGAAAATAATGGTAGAAATAATTTCTGATCCATTCTACGCTACGAAAACCGAATCGGTAACGAATCGTAAAAAAATGTTCGTAAATTTTCAATCAAAGAGAACGTAAGCGTTAAACGGAACGCAAAAATGAAATTTCTAATAGACTCCATCTATATCCGTATCCGGTTGTCTATGTTGTTGTTTGTTGACCAGTCTTTTTAAGGTTTATATTAGATCAGATAAGTCGAATGTGCAACGCCTAGACAAACCATGACATGGTTTTAGGCGCCATAGCGTATCATATTGTATTGTTTTTTGTTTTTTGGCTAAATAAATAAATAAATAATGTAATTCATGATTTTGACGTATAAAACGTTCGACTACCAAATCATACGAAAACGAGTGGTCTAGACCACTCGTTGCGAATTATTCGACATAGACAATTCAAAAATACGGAATAATGGATAACGAATGAAAAATCATAAGCTCACGCTTTCTTGGTGAGTCACACTTTCAAAAATAGGGCCCCAGGTTAGAGTCATTATGTGTCTCCCTTTTTTACACGACTGACCAAAAAAGGAGTGTTATGTTGTTAGGGTTCATGGACGTAGTCCACTTAGAGCACTAATCCGAATAGCACACATCCAGCATCCGAATTTGTAGTAAGCTTATTAATTCCACCATAAGTCCTGAACGGCTTAACAGATTGATGTGAGAGGTATTTTTAGATTCGTCGTTTTTTTTATTTTTTAACTAGCTATTGCCCGTGGCTTTGCCCGCGTGAACTGTAGTTCAGCAGAAAATGTTTTTTCCTTCTATAGATCTAAATTTCCATATATTTTATAGCGTAGCTGATCTCTTAGAGTTCTTCATCAGATGTTCCAGATCGTCAATTTTTATACGTCAGCAGAAAATGCTCATCAGGTTGAACGACTTTTGCTAAGGAGCCATTGCCATATATGTTATAGTGTAGCTGGTCTCTTGGAGTTCTTCATCAGATGTTTCTGATCTTCGATTTTTATACGTCAACAGAAAATGCTCGTCAGATTGATAAACTTTTGAAAAGGTACCATTTCCATATTTCTTATGTTCCAGTTTTCAAAATCAATTATAGCCTATATGTTGCCCAGACTTAATAGCTATACAACAAAAAAAGTTTCATTCAAATCCGTCCAGTAGCTTTTCCGTGAAACGCGCACATACATACAGACAGACAGAAAGGCAGACAGACAAGAAATTCCAAAAAAAAATTTTTGCTTCTTTTTAAGTGTCCCTCTATTCATTTCAGTCAAAAATACAAAATGTACAGACAAAATATTTTTACTGTTAATAAGCTTGTTTACTTTTCCTTCTGAGATTGTCTGTCGTTCTTACAGAATGAATTCTGAATAGCATATAACTTACCAACCTTTATTATACTAATTGGGCTCTGGGGCTCATGTCGAAATTTCGAAATAAAAACATTCCCTTATTTCAGATTATATTGCACCGAATTTCATTGAAATCCATTCAACAGATTTTACGTGATACAACTGAGCTAAGAAGCTGGTATTTTTTTAAATACTTCAAAAAATTCTGATAATACATGAATATAATATACATGTTTGTTACAACTTCATGCAAAACTAATCAAATTGATTATAATGATATTTGAAACAAGAGTAGGGAAGCCAAATAACACAACAAATTTACTACTTATTTATCCTAACTAATATTATAAATACGAAAGTGAGTTTGTTAGTTTGTTTGTTACCTCTTCACGCTTTATCTACTGAACTAATCTTCCTAAAATTTCGCATACACATAGCTGGAAGTACGGAGAAGGACATAGGGTACCTTTCATCCCGGGAAAAAGCACTGTTCCCGTGGGAATGGGAAATTCACGCGGGCGAAGCCGCGAGCAAAAGCTAGTAACATATAAAGCTACTTTTGAAAATTCACTCAAAGGACATGAAAAATATCTATTTGCTCGTGGACTTTATTCAAAAATGTAATTACTGTCATGAGCATTTTCGCTAGCAATTTGGTTCTAGAAGCTGCGGGCGCCACAAGCAGTTGTATGGGATAAGATAAGAAGATACATATAACAGCTTTTAACCCTTCAGTACCTCTATATTTATTTAATTAACATTTACGTCAGAACTTTATTTGCCGAACCTGCGGCAACGATTCCATTCTAATATTTATAGATACTTGTTTATACAAGTATGAAAGATAAAAATTTATGGGACCATCCAAATAATTTGGTTGGCCAATCCTGAACGAAAAGCGTTCTATTCCTATTTATTTAAGGTAAACAATACCATTACGATTTAAGGTTATTCGAATGATTCCCAAAAATAAAGTTTATAATTTATAAATAAACATGAGGTTAAATCAATCTACGAATAGTGTCTGTTTACGACTGAAAAGCTTAATATTAAATAATATGCTTTAAAAAAAAGAAAATACGATTTCTATGCAAAGTCGGATTTTGCAAAGAATTGCCATGAGGATGAATTTTGAGGGGTCTTATATGGCCACTTTGAGAAATTGATATTGTGTTAAATTTGTATTAGAAATTAAAAAGAAATATTAAACAAATTTTATTTTATTTTTTCTATTTAAAAAAAAAAATATATATGGGGTTTTTTTTATAGGCCAATAGAAACCAAAACAATTTTTTTTTTTTTCTCTGTCTGTTTGTATTTCTGTCTGTCTGTATGTTTGTACGCGCATCACGCAATAACAACTGGACGTAATTTGATGCGGTTTTCACTGTTGTATTGTTAAAGGTCTAACTTAAAATCTGCTGTAGGTTTTATGTTGATACGTCGCTTAGAATCTGTGAATCTTCTCTCAGCCGAAAGACGTCCACTGCTGGACAAAGGCCTCCCCCAAGGATTTCTTCATGGGGGGTTTTGCCGTAATCGCCACGCTTGGCAGGCGGGTTGGCGATCGCAGTGTGATGGCATAGTACGCGGAAAGATGCTGCTGCCCATCCTGCGGTATTTTTATATCCCTTAGTCACCTCTTACGACACCCACGGGAAGAGATGGGTTGGTGCTATTCTAGGGCCACACCACAGGCCACACGGAATCCATACTAATATTATAAATGCGAAAGTTTGGATGTGAGTTTGTGAGTTTGTGAATTTGTGAATTTGTGAGTTTGTGAGTTTGTGAGTCTGTGAGTTTGTGAGGATGTTTGTTACTCAATCACGCAAAATCTACTGGACGAATTTCGATGAAATTTGGTACAAAGGTAGATAATGACCTGGAATAGCACATAGGCTACTTTTTATCCCGGAAAAAATGGTTCCCGTGGGCATGGGATACCAATTACAGTAACGCCATCTATTATTTGACAAAATAGACGTCATGTCAAAATGACGTTACGTCAAAATGACATTACGTCAAAGTGACGTTGCACCGGCCGGCAGTATGCCCGGATACGTCGAGGTGTGCGGACCGCTGCTGAGTGCACGGACTAATGGCACTCTGCTCAAACTTCTATAGGTATATTATGTGTGTGAGGGAACATCAGTGAGTTGTTTGTGACGTACATTGCGTGCTGAGGCGGGGCGCGTAACATAGCCGTATGAGGTACACTACATTTTTTCCATTACATCTAATTTGTCATTAGATGGCGCTTTAATTAAATACTTGCCTTTAGTTTTCACGGCCTGCCACGAGATGGCACTTTACCGCGGACAAGTTATTTCAATATTTTTCGCGAAGAATGTTCTTTTGAGTAATCCATACTTAATACTTAATATACTTAATACTTAATCCATACTAATATTATAAATGCGAAAGTTTGGATGTGAGTTTGTGAGTTTGTGAGGATATTTGTTACTCAATCACGCAAAATCTACTGGACGGATTTCGATGAAATTTGGTACAAAGGTAGATAATGACCTGGAATAGCACATAGGCTACTTTTTATCCCGGGAAAAAGCACTGTTCCCGTGGGAAATTAACGCGGGCGAAGCCGCGGGTAAAAGCTAGTAATTAATAACACGCGGACGAAGTTCGCGGGCACAGGCTGGTGTATGATTAAGTTGTATCCTAACTAATATTATAAATGCGAAAGTGAGTTTGTTTGTTTGTTGGTTTGTTTGTTTATTTGTCACCTCTTCACACTTTATCTACTGAACCAATCTTCCTGAAATTTCGCATACACATAGCTGGAAGTACGGAGAAGGACATAGGGTACCTTTCATCTCGGGAAAAAGCACTGTTCCCGTGGGAAATTCACGCGGGCGAAGCCGCGGTAGTAAGAAGCTAGTAAAGAATAAATATAGAATAAATATGAAGTCTATCACGTTTGTAACCAAATTCCAACTTATATTACAAAAGCGAAAGTGAGTTTATTTTATAACCTTTTCATTACTCATACTCTGAAAGTAAGTCTGAAGTTGCCTGAGACATTGGTTTCAGTGTTTATGTGTCTATTATACTATTTAGGAAATTACATTCATGGTTAATAAATGTTTTACTTTAGAATGTTTAGGTTTGAACTAATGTTTGATTTATTTTCAACAATATTCAACAAAATGTACTGTGAAGATTGTTAACATAACAGGACAATCCATACTAATATTATAAATGCGAAAGTTTGGATGTGAGTTTGTGAGTTTGTGAGTTTGTGAATTTGTGAGTTTGTGAGTTTGTGAGTTTGTGAGGATGTTTGTTACTCAATCACGCTAAATCTACTGGACGGATTTCGATGAAATTTGGTACAGAGGTAGATAATGACCTGGAATAGCACATAGGCTACTTTTTATCCCGGGAAAAAGCACTGTTCCCGTGGGAAATTCACGCGGGCGAAGCCGCGGGCAAAAGCTAGTTATGAATAAATGGACCATACATAGGGTACTTTCTATCGCAAAATTCCCACGGGAGCGAAGTCCCGGTGCGCAGTTAGTCGTTTATAAATAAAAGACCCCTCACTATATATTTATAGTGATTATTAGTTTTGTATTAAGATTGATATATAAGTTTTGAAGGTAAGAAAGCTAATCGAGGGCAAAAGGAATTGAGCACGAATAAAACGTATCGTTTGACCGCGCTAAATCAGGTCCAATGCCTATAAAAAAAATTGTACAGGTTCAAGGAATCATCACTGCTTGTAATTGCTGTAGTAGATTTTGTATAAAAATGATTCGAAGTAAAAACCGCGATGTAAGTACGCAAACCACAACTTAATAAATACCTATACAATTACGGTATTTAATAAACATTTCTTATTCAAACTATATCAATTCATATTTAAAAATCAATATAAAAATACAATTTTTAAGCCCTGAATGAGTTGCAGTCCCCACTGCGGATGCATTCATGCGTTTACGTATAAAGACATATGATCGTATACATTTCTGCATTTGCCGTACAAACCTAAGTGCGCAACAACCTTTGCGCCGATTTAATCAAGATTAAAATCGATTAAATTTTAATCAAAGTGCACTAAGTGCTAGTGAAGTGAGAGACTCTCAAATTAATAAAAATGAAGAGCGCGTTTCTTTTAACCATTTTGTTGTTCGGGATCGTACGGTCGAGTGAAATCGACAATGAGGTAAGTGATTTATTTTAATCAAGTAAGATTAATTAATTTTGATTTAATTTTGATTGATGTAAAAAGTTTACGAGATTTCGAAATTTATTCACTTCTTGCTGACATATAAGGAAGGTAATACCTTATTACTAAGAATTTAAGCGAATACTATGTATAAATCTTTTAAAATAATGTTGAGGAGTTATTATGAAGAGTAGGTAAGTTATAATAACATCCGAATATAGTAATGTAAAAAAAAAACATTTTATTATAATCGTTTGGATTTTAAAGTGTAAATGTATGTTTGTTAATGAATTTACCTCAAAGGACGATGGGCGGATTAAGACTTTTGAAATACCTACGCGTAGAGCAAACTCTGCGATAGGAACTTCCCGTGGTGGGGGAGACCCCCGTGGCGCAGCTATTAAGATGAACCCTACGCCAGATTTTAAGTTAGACCTTCTATAATACAACAGTGAAAACTGCATCAAATTTGGTCCAGTAGTTTTTGTGTAATGTGCGTACAAACATTCAGAAAGACAGACGGACAAAAATTGTTTTGGCTTCTATTATAATTGGCCCTCATACTTTTTTTTCTTAAATATTTTATATGATGTATAGATACAAACCAGTTACAGTTTTATTATATGTATGTCCTGATAGTCCCACTAGGAGTAGGACTACGAGCCCTAGTGTTTAAGACGAGTAATAGTGGGTCAAAATGGGTGAGACTACAATAAGTCAAAAATTATGTATTATTTTATTTTATTGGACTTTACAATCAAAAACAATGTAACAACAATATCAGCAACAGTAAACCACTTAAAAGTTTTCACATTTAGAACTGTATTAGTTAATCGAAGAACTAAATTGATAACATGAGGCAAATAAAGTAATTTCCTAAAAAGAAAAAAAAATACAGAAGTTCTCAAAAAAATAATGGTATTGATTGATGATGCACTAGCTGTACTGTGCAGCTTTGCTCTAGAAGGAAATTTGGGAATCTAGGTAGCTTACTCATTAATAAAAATCCATCATACATAGAAATAATTTTTCAAATCCGTTCCAGAGTTTAAACGATCGAACATCCTTTATTACAAACGAGCTGAGCTCCGAAACTTCTTTCCCATGGGAATTTCAGTACCAAATTTCATTTAAATCTGTCCAGTAGATTTTACGTGATTGAGTAACAAACGTAACTAACTCACATACAAACTTTTGCATTTATACTAGCTGCGCCCCGGGGCTTCGCTCCCGTAGGAATTTTGAGATAAAAGTACTCTATGTGCTATTCCCGGTTTTTTTGAACCCGTGTACCAAATTTCAATGAAATCCGTCCAGTAGATTTTGCGTGATTGAGTAACAAACATCCTCACAAACTCACATCCAAACTTTCGCATTTACAATATTAGTAGGATAGTATCAGTAGGATTAGTAAAAAGTACTAGGACTAACAAGTAAGGTACCCGGCATCCAAATAGTAGTTTTTGATACAAGTGCGGAAAATGTGTCATGTTGCACGAGTCCCGACGAGTCTTGGCCCGAGCCCAAGGCGAGGGTCAAGAGTCGGGACGAGTAAAAATGACACTTCCGCACGCGTGCCAAACAACGTTTTTCAATACAGTTGTGAAAAATAGTAAAAAACAAATCAAAGAATTAAAATAAATTTAAAACACACAACAAAATAACAAATTGTAAATGTTCAGATAATGGCGCGTTTTTGCATTTTTTTTACGACGATTCTAAGCAACAGACTCCTACGCGTATACAGCCAAAGTATTCGATTTTTGACAAATGTTTATGTGAAAATAATTTAATTAAAACTAAATAGCAAATGAAACTAAATGTTTGTATAAAATATTTGATAATAAACAACTATTTAAAATAATCATTCGTATAAATTGTATCCAATTTTATTCTATGTACGAAAACTCCTTGCTTTTAAATTGATTAAAAACTAAACTGCAAAAGTAATGATCGAGCTCGGAAAAGTAAGTCACGACCGCGGAAAAGTAAGATGCCTGTGCAAAATATTCAAATTTGAATCATAGATATAGGCTCAGAAAGTACGCCATGTTATACAACTGTATTGAAAAAGACTTTTTTGTTACCCCGTAGGTACATTTTAAAATGCATCCGCAATATGACTTATTTGACAGTAAGTGCTGATTTTAAAGTCGATACAAATCACTAATTGGCGAATTCTAATTAGTGAATTAATCACCGTTATACCGCTTACAAGGAATCGAGTGTTATGCTTTCACGCATCTCCGTAGAAAAGAAATGTGTAGACAGTTTTTATTGCATTTTCTTGATTGTCACGCGATGAAAACATTTAATAGGAGAAAAGTTGCGTAGTCTTTAACATCGTAGTTATTTATATCGTGAACTAAATTTTGCCCGCGAATTTTTTCGAACTGGAATATCTTATCATCAATAATATAATATCCTAACTAATATTATAAATGCAAAAGTGAGTTCGTTTGTTTGTTTGTTACCTCTTCACGCTTTATCTACTGAACCAATCTTCCTGAAATTTCGCATACACATAGCTGGAACTACGGAGAAGGACAAAGGGTACCTTTCATCCCGCGAAATAGCACTGTTCCCGTAGGAAATTCACGCGGGCGAAGCCGCGGGCGAAAGCTAGTATAATATAAACCCCGCTATGACTTTGCTATTTTGGAAATTTGGGATTCTGAAAAGACTTTTATATGAACATGGCTCGAGAAAAATGATCATGTATGATAAATTACCATGGATCATGTATGATCATGATAATTTTTCTCGAGAAAGATTTTCTTAAATCTTACTGGTAGTTCCAGAAATAACTTAAAACAAAATACAAACGCTACTCTTATTATTTTTATTCACATCATAAACATTCATAAGAATAGGAGTCTATGGCGCTCTCTCGTATCGGAGGCCAAGGTCTACTTTGGGGTCACTGAGCCAGCGGAGTAAGAAAGTAGTAAAAACATTCAGTTTTTAATATTTTTAGCAAATTGAAAAAGAAAAGGATAGTCGTTGTAACAACTGGCGAGTGATAGAAGTTGGAGAAATAAAGAAAAAAAAAAAACATATCACGACACGTACTCTAACATAAATAGTTTTAATATTAAAAGCATCCTTATCAAGCTTGATGATTCGTGGCTTTAATTCGAAAGTTTTAAACAGCACTTTAGTACGGTCGTAAACTAACTGAACTAAGTTAACTACTAGTATAAAGTTAACTACCGAACAAACGTACCAATACGAAACTCTTAGCGTTACTCTGAAGAATATAGTTTAAGCACATTACGACTGAAACAACCTAAATTGAATTTTCACGTTTATAATAATGATGGCTATCGTTTTTCCGCTCAATAGATGGTGCTACTGGGGATTGAAGCCTGTCAAATAGAACAATACTGTCACCAGCTGTCAAATGACATTATTGTACCATCTGTGAGACCTCAATGTTATTTTCCCTTGTAATTTCCTGATCACCTTAAGTTTCAAGTGTTCACCTTAAGTTTAGATGTGTGTGTGGTGTAGATGTTTAATATACAATCATGCCTGATTCCATAAAAGTAGTGGAAGGAACCAAGGAAGCGCGCGCCCTCTTCTAGAACAACAATAACGAGGAGGCCGCTCTCCACCAAAAAAATTGGAATACGTCAATCTGATTTCTTGTGTGTAAAAACGCTATTGCGTAGCACTGACTCCTGCATCCCCGGCCCCTTCTTTCAGATCGACACCCCCGCTAGTGGCACGGTTGGTTTGCACATAGTCAAAGTCAAACTCAATTTTTTTTATTGAAACTTGGCCTTCGAAGAAGGCTCGTCTTCACGTCGAAAACTAATTATTTAATCATAATATATTATGTCTCAGAGCTACAAACTACTAGCATTTCGGAACGACCACTGCTGAGTGCCGAAAGAAACTTATGAATAAATGAATATGAATATATGAAACAGTCTTGGTCGCCTAACATGCCAGAGGGGCTATTTATTAACTTTATAGATACACTAAATTGTGTACAGTCAAAAATAAAATAAAATATAACAAACAAACATAAATATAATAAAATAAGTTATGTTTATGATCTAGTAACCACAATGAAACGGTTAAGAACAAAAAATAAAAATAAAAGTCGAATCAGATTTGACAAATTCCAATTACAATACATTGACATATTCCAATTATATCGCCGCCACACAAACCTTTCTACTTCTATGCCTGATTCTCCAAATAAATATACCTGACTCGTTGGTTTCAGGAAAATTTGGTCCATTAGTAGAACTTAAACTGAATACACAAAGGCTACTTTTCACTCGGATACTCCCACGGGAGCAGAGCCCTAGGCGCGGCTTTGACCTCGTGAATTTCTTTTTTCCTGGGACAAAAGGTACCCTATGTCCTTCTCAAAAAAATATTAACAAAATATGGTTTATGAGGGCAAATTATCCATTTCCTTGTTAAAAATTTTTGTTTTCTTTACAAAATAGTTATGATCAAACATTTTAAATAATGAAAACATTTATAAAACCTAGGTAGGATTAAAAAAAAAAACAAATACAAGCCAAAATTTACGTAAAAATGTTTTTTTTCTTAAGATAAGGATATATTTATTTGCCAAATAAAAACATTGTTGATACATAAAAATGCAGGATGTTACAGAGCAGCAATGTTCATCCGTTGAAACGGTGTGCAAAGATGGCTTGCCGAAAATAATTCAAAATATACTTAAAAATATAATAATCCATTAAAAAATATATAATAAAAAATAAGTCAAGCATAGGAATAATAAATAATTTAATACATATGTCAGGGATGTCAAAAATTATCATCTAGAAAATCTCGAATACTGTAATAGATACTAGAAACATTTTCAGATGTTTTCTAAACAATTTTAAATTTAGTTCTTTTATTTAGTGAGGATTTTATTATAAACTTAAAATACGTGTTTTAAGTGTGAAATATCTTTGAAACTGTTAACTTTTGGATAAGGAAATAGGAGGTGATAATAGTTGGTTTTGACCAAGATGTAGGTCGACTTACCAGTAACCCTGTATAATATTAGTTAGGATTATGATTAGAGGCAGGTACAAAAAAGTGACTTAGCACCAACCTTTTTTAATTAACTATAGAAAAAATATTACAACGCTCTAATTTTTAAGAAGATAAGATTTAACTTCTTAAGAACTAACATGATATAAAGCGAACGTAGATATGTAATCCAGACAAACCTACGTGGTTTTTAGGATGCATAATTGTACCCAATTGTTATTATTTTGAAAATAAATAAATATAAAAAAAAAATATATATATATATCACAAATTTAACGTAGCGTACTCTAGATTTATATATAATTTTATTTGATGAAATTTGGAGGTATTTCGTTATTGTACTTACGTAATCCGCTTAGAGCATTGAAATGTTTTTTTTTCGTTGTTACCATCTGATCCTTAAACTAATCCGCTACCAATTATTATTTTATCCACTGTATAAAATTTTGCATTACTATCTGGATGATCCCTCCCTTTAACATTGGATCGGTAGAAAATATTTTTAAAATATAACTAATCCTAGGGTATTAGTTTTCGGGATCAGTCGGTAACAACTTAATCTTTTTATATAAAAATAGAAGCTTTTTTAAATTTCCATTTTCCTTGATATTTACTTACTTTACGGAGTAAAGTTAATAATAGGTAGGGCAATGTTTTTATACCTGGTTGTGACTTTAAGTCCTGCTAACATGGAATTTATTCATCATATCTAATTTATGTAATAAATAAGAACACTTTAGAAAAAACCTGTATACAATACCTTTATCCTGTATATCCCATTGAAGCAGAGCTACGGGATACAAATAGACAACTACAAAGTTGTAGTTTTCACAAAGTTGGAAATTTATCATAACAGGGTAATTGAAGAGTTTCCGCAACTTTGATCTCTTTACGATGTCATAATCCAAATCCTAACTAAAATTATAAATGTAAAAGTGACTTTCTTTGTTTGTTACCATTTCACGGTTTATCTACTGAACCAATCTTCCTGAAATTTTGCATGCACATAGATAAAAGTACTGAGAAGGACATAGGGTACCTTTCATCCCGGGAAAAAGCACTTATCCCGTGGAAAATCCACGCGGGCGAAGCCGCGGGCAAAAGCTGGTATCGAAATAATGAGACGGATGCGTATGCATGGTATTTTCACTTGTCCCCACTTTCCCGCCTCGGACAGTGTCAATTTACACGTGTATCAATTAAAGATGTGAAAAGTGGAAAACTAGAGCGCGTACTCGCGTTCCCAATGCGTTAAGGCCAAGTTCTGCTTTGAAATTTACGGCTTGCATATGGAGTACAAAAGAGCACCTGAAAAATGTATACTTAAGCATAGAAATAGGATTTGTGGTAACTAAGATTTATATTTTTTAGAGGTTTCAGTCGATTTCAAAATATGAGGTTACCAGTCTTTTTTTATAATATGTACAGAATGCATGCCAAAACTTTTCATAAACATATAGTTTGATGTGTTTGGATGAAGATAGAGATATTTTTAAGGACAGGACATAATTAGTCTCTTACTCACGGGATAATAAGTAAGTAATATTTGGCCACGACTATAATAGATACAGATACAGTTAAACGTCTTTATCCCATGTGGAGTAGACAGAGCTAAGAGTCTATTTGGTGCTTTAAGAACCATTTCAATTGTACCGTTTATGCCTAACAACCGTCTGCTAAATTAGGGAGTCAGACTGAATATTTATTGCTAGTTCTCACACAATATCTAAATAAAGAAATCAGGTATATTATTGACTAGCTTTCTCCCGCGGCTTAGCTCGCGTGAATTTCCCACGGGAACAGTGCTTTTTCCCGGGATGAAAGGTACCCTATGTCCTTCTCCTTACTTCCAGCTATGTGTATGCGAAATTTCAGGAAGATTGGTTCAGTAGATAAAGCGTGAAGAGGTAACAAACAAAGAAACAAACAAACAAACAAACAAACAAACAAACTCACTTTCGCATTTATAATATTAGTTAGGATTAACTAGAAATAACATGATTAGTAATTCAAGTGGGTCATCTATAACTGCTCCTTAATAAAAAGTAGACAAAGAATCAATGAGCAATTTATGAAGCGTTACTGTATTCTTCAATCAAATCGTTCACATGTTACCAAGAATATAGGGGAACACTTTTTCTGTCGGATTGAACAGGGTTAAGTACTCTTAATAAATTCTCTTCTTAATGTATTTATCTATGTATTTTTAATAGTTAGGTACTAGTTATTTTGGGATATGTTCAGACTATCATGAACCAAGGTTTATATAATATCACTTGTATTAAAACCATGGAAATGTAAGGGAACAATAACTTTACACATCAGCAGTGATATTTTGTGCCTGAGATTCTGATGATGAAAAAATTGAAACAAATATGTATACGAAGAATTCACCTAAAATCTTTCAATTTCCAGACTAGACCAACAGAAGAATCGCTGAAACGCGAACTGAGCTACAAATGCGCTGCGAGGGAGACGTCATCATGCATCGCATACGAGCTGGTGGGGTACGTGGACAGGATGCTACGGACGGCATCTGTGCAGCTCAGCGATGACGTCATGCTGGTTGATGAAAGGTACCCTCTTCTCTTTACTCACTGACTTTGGTAACTCAGTAACCATAAGTTGATCTAGAATCTAGATAGAAGGCGTGGAGGTCTTCTGTTAATAAACGATGACAATTTGTATGGAATACTAGCTTTTGCCCGCGGCTTCGCCCACGTAAATTTGCCACGGGAACAGTGCTTTTTCCCGGGATGAAAGGAGTAGACATGACGAATTCATAAATTATCAGGCTTATTTTCCGAGTGATATTCCGCCATCGTCCAATTCCAGTGAATTTATCTAGCTTTTACCTGAAGGTTCGCCCGCGTGAATTTTCCACGGAACAGTGTTTTTTCTCGGAATAAAAGGTACCCTATCTCTTTCTCCGTACTTCTAACTATGTGTATGTAGAATTTCAGAAAGATTGGTTCAGTAGATGAAGCGTAAAGAGGTAATAAACAAACAAACTCCTTTCGCATTTATAATATTAGTTAGGAAGTTAGGATTAGGATTATTTCAGCAAAAGAGAAGATAATATTTTATTTCAAAGTACAAAAACCCTTCAATTGTAACTAAGCCACACAAAGAATATAAATTGAAATATTGATGAGCCATCCCAAATTCCATTTACAATTCGTCAATTGCGCCTGCGGTGTCATCGTCAGCAAACGAGCTTATTCGGATCAAACTGTATTGAAATCAGCATACAATCATCTGCGGTTTGTGGCATTGACATCTTGTTGGTATATTGCTGGATGGAATTGGTTTTTACAACAACCTGTTAAGATTAAATCAATGTCAACTCTATTTGAACCCTTCGCAGCAGTGATTTGCATTGCAACTGTACCAAAGTAGTTTGTTGATTTTTTTTAATCGGTACACGAATCATGCGTGTACCGATTTCAAAAAATCATGACATTTTTCAATACAATAATCAATGATTATTATCATGATACGATCAATAATCATACCTATAAAAATAATATGCAGAGATAATTATTAATCAGACAAACTTCACCTATTGTATGCTTAACTAATAAATTGGACACCCTAGAAATCTAACCCTAAGCAAATATAGGTATAAACACACACTTCCTATCTACATTTATTTCTGTCCAGCATTCAAAATGCCAGTGGTATTTATCTAACGCTTGATTGCCTGTCTTTCACCATGGCAAATTTTTTATTGAATTTTGAATAATGTTGTTGATTTTTAGGGTTCCATTAGACAATAATCATGTATGAAATGAAAATATATCACGGTTCCAAATCCTAGCAAATTAAGGTTATTGATTTGTCCCAAACATAGAGCAACACGGACTCCTTATCCGCGCACGGAAGTCCTTGTTGCTTGAGGGTCCTAAATTTGGTTAGAAATTTTATGCTTCATTCCATTTAAATCAGTTTATTTCTAAAAGAAATATAATAAATGTGCATCAACCAGAGGTTTACGTCGACGACCTAGGGTCCTCGTAAAATTATAAAGCTATAGACAAAAAACTACTTAAGCACCAAAATATACTTTAGTTTCTCTGACAATAATATCATTTCAATTTCCGATTCCAGCAATGGAGCAGCAGCAGATATCGAAGTGAAGCCGGAGACCCTGGCGCGAGCAGGCGTCACCCTGGAGGACCAAGCCCAGTCAGTCATCAGCGACAAACTGTGGCACTTCGCCACCACAAGGTCGCTGAGGTACAGGCTCTTCGACAACGCTGATCTGGTCATCGCCGGCAAGGAGGACAGCGATGGAAGCCTTGGTGTTGGTGAGTACGAAACAGTTTTCAATTTAGGATACAACATATTTTTATTGTCCTTGAAGTATGTTGGTTATATAAAAACTTAACAATTAGTGGTCCATAATAAACAAGAATGTTGAAAGATATTTTTTTCATTGCATACTGCCTTCTGTTAACTCTGGGATAAAATTTTCGGTCCTTAGAACTAGAATTCATCAAATTCATATATAATACTTAAACCTACTGAAAAAAACTTATAGTAAATGAACAAATATCTCAGAAGTCAATAACTTCTAACTAAATTTAACACCGCTATTAGAGTATAGAAGAAGAAACCACAATCAATATTTTGCAGAAAAGCAATAAATGTCTGAAAATCCTGAAATCTGAATTAGAACGTCTTATTTCTCTCTTTTTTGGAGGTTAAATTTTATTCTTGAATTGGTTCATGATGAAGAAATTCTTTAAGACTAACATATTTTTCAGCAAAAGTCTTTTTTACCTAACCTCCACTAGTTGAAGAGGCATCTTCCGTAATGAAGGTTAGTAATTAGCATTTCGAAGTCCTTCTTGTTAGCAGCTCTGCGGAACAGCACAGCTGCGTTCGCTGTCCATTCGCGGTTCATTCTCGGATGTCTTACTCCAACTTCTGTTTTTTGGCAAAAGTGAAGTTTCTGAAATAAAACTATTTGTTATGTGCAATTCCAAGGTGTTTCACTGAAAGCACCCAAAGCAATCGAGACCGGTAGAGGAAGGAACAAGAACTTCGGCCCGTTCCTGGCGGCAGCCGCCCTCAAGTTCGGTCTCCTCGGAGCTCTTACCTTCAAAGGCCTCACTTTGATGGTTGGGAAGGCCCTGCTCATTTCCAAGATAGCTCTCCTCCTGGCCACGATTATTGGACTGAAGAAATTGTTCTCTCACCAGGTAAATTAATTTTTGGTATATTTTTTACATTGACCTTTTTATTCATCTCCTTGTATTTCATCTCTATTATTTTAGGGAGCTTTTGTCGTGATGACAAAACATTGTCCCAGTCCCAACAAAACAACTTATACACACAGAAAACCAAAATATATACCTTATTCCTACATTATTTTAAATGTTTGTGTGTTTCATTGGAGGAACTCTAATAAACCACAGAGGAGGAGCGACTTTGGCTTACACTTTGACCTTGGCTTATACTTTGAATAACCCCCACATCTAGCTCATCAATCTTCAAGTTATCCAAAAATGTCTGTTTTGCATGTCGGTTCCGCTCACATTCCATTAAAAGGTTATAGTCCTTAGAGTCACATTGGCTGACTATTTAGTTTACTAGTGTGCATACGGCTACTGCCACTAGATGGCGGTAGTCGTAAAAGTCATGTCAGATGCCTTTTAATTCTTTCTTATCGAGTGTGTTATTACTAACACTGGTGTCAGATTTTATTCAAGTCGCTTAATTAAGCGACTCCTAAGAAGAAGTCCTTAGAATTTAAGTAAAACGATCACAGCTTTCTTACTTATATCTGCCTGCCTCGCTAGCTGATTAATACGGCGAAAGAAACGATGATGGCTTTGTCAGCTAGGCACTCTACTTGCATCCAAAATGTGCTGGTTCAAATCCCGACATGTACCTCTGAGTTTGTAAATCAATCTGATTTATGTACGGTCATTTGTATCGATCAGCACTTGCTTACGGTGAAGGAAAACATCGTGAGGAAACCTGCACACTGACTGTTTAGTTTACTAGCGTTCTGCTAGATAGCGGTAGTGGTCAAAGTCATGTCAGATGCCTTTAGGTGATTTAAAAGAAAATCTGACACCTCCTATTAGTGGAGAAAATAAACTGTTCTACAACATTTTATCAGGAATATTTCCACTGATACGAATTTATATTTTCTCGTCTTAAAATAATATTAGCCACTGAAAAACATCCCCCGGGATTGTTTATTTTTGCCTTAATTTGAAGACTTTGTTATCACGCCCCGAGCCAAAAGGCTTCAAATTTCTGTAAACAAGATCATCTTTACATAACGTAATCGTTTGGAAACCTTATAATTATGTAAAACAACAGTAAAAAACAACAGATTAATTTGAAACTCTGTATGAAACCAAACTGCGATTACGTGCTCTTTTCCTGACTGTTCCAAGATTTAAAAAATCTCCTCATTGAGAAGTTGGGTTGAAATGTCCATGATAAATAAACAAACATTTTAAAGGAAAATTCACACGGGTTGATTTTTTAAGTTTCCTTGTCTTCTGTGATCCTAGAAACAACAACTTAATCATATAACAAATCATAGAAGTAGTTAAACATTCAAGTAATATATATATGGCCAATAAGGCCAATTTAAAAATGATAAAATTTTTATCTTGACCTGACCAGGGACTGAACCCAAGACACCCAGGTTCAAAGGGTAGAATTTTACTACATACATAAGCCGACATCATCAATGGATTTAGAGAAGGTTATAATCCTATTAATATGTAGCCTCATCTTATCCTAATGACAGGATGAGAGAATTTCAAACGACCTTTAAACTGAATTAGGTAAAGTAATTATGACATAGGTACCTAACGATGGTAGCCAAGTTTAGCAGTTTGCTGATGAGGGTTGAAAATAGTGATAATGATGACGAAGAAAATTTTACAATATTAATTTGCGTTTAAAATTCTCTCGATTATATATTCATTCTTTCTTTTTATATATTAATGGCAGAGTTTTGTGATCATTGCATGAAATTACCACAAAACTCACGCAACTCATACGCGACTTTCTTGATAATGTTAATGGAGTGGTTAATTGCGGGACCATATTACACACTACAGCTGATATATAAGAAATCATCAACTAGATCACAGGTTTCCTTACTATATTTTCTTTAACCTGTTCTCTAGTTACAAAGACCTTGCTTCCGCCAGTGGTGGTCTTTGAAACTTACATGAGATGTATTGGTGTATACCAAAAACAATCTCAAAAATTCATTGGTGACACCACAGATAATATAATACTATACTAGTTTTGCGTGGCTGCGCGAGGGTGCAAGCACCTCGCGTGCTGGTGCAGACAGTTTTATATTTGCAGTTTCGATTGCGTGAAAAAGTTTGGGAAATAATGAAAAAGTCATCTAAAAAGAAATGTTGTCGGTTGGGATTAGGTGAAGAGCCGAAAGAGTACTTTGCCTTATGCTCTTTGCTGTTAAAACGCAGCTCGGCCTACGGCCTCGCTGACGGCGCAAGCTCGGCCTTCGGCCTCGCTTACCCCGGCTGGAGGAGGGGCTCGGCCTCCGGCCTCGCCTCGCCTCTCGGATTCATATACGCAGCTCGGCCTGCGGCCTCGCTTGCCGCGAGAGCCTCGGCCTTCGGCCTCGGCTTCCCGTCTGGTGACTCGAGGTAGAAGTTGTCATCATCACGTCATCCATGAATGGCTCGGCCTTCGGCCTCACCCAATTCTTTTCGCACGAGACGGAGCTCGGCCTTCGGCCTCGCCTGGACGCAGCTCGGCCTGCGGCCTCGCTTGCGCGGCTGGGGGAGCTCGGCCTTCGGCCTCGCCATTAAGTTCGGCCTACGGCCTCACATCCCTTATTTTATTTTAAAAAAGGAAGGGGAGGAAGGGCTCGGCCTACGGCCTCGCCAATTAGTTCGGCCTTCGGCCTCACACAACCATTTTAATAAAAAAAAGGGAAGGGGTGAAGGGCTCGGCCTGCGGCCTCGCCGCTTAGCTCGGCCTATGGCCTCACAACTCTTATTTTATTTAAAAAAATGGAAGGGGGCGAAGGGCTCGGCCTTCGGCCTCGCCATTAAGTTTGGCCTACGGCCTCACATCCCTTATTTTATTTTTAAAAAAGGAAGGGGAGGAAGGGCTCGGCCTACGGCCTCGCCATTAAGTTCGGCCTACGGCCTCACATCCCTTATTTTATTTAAAAAAAGGAAGGGGGAGGAAGGGCTCGGCCTACGGCCTCGCCATTTAGTTCGGCCTTTGGCCTCACACCACCTTTTAATAAAAAAGAAAAGGAAAAGGGTGAAGGGCTCGGCCTGCGGCCTCGCCACTTAGCTCGGCCTACGGCCTCACACCTCTCTTTTTAATAAAAAATGGGAAGGGGGGAAGGGCTCGGCCTGCGGCCTCGCTACTTTGTATGGCCGCTTCATTGGTCAAGGAGATAGTGGGGGGGGGGGCTCTGCCTACGGCCTCGCCTCGCTCTTTTCGCACGAGACGGAGCTCGGCCTTCGGCCTCGCTTGCCGCGGAGCCTCGGCCTTCGGCCTCAAACTCTCTCCGGCTGGTGAATACAACTTGGCTGGCCCATACAAAACGCATCGAAAAATTAAAAAAAAAAAAAACTGTCAGTCGGGGGGTCCCACGGTCACAACATAAAATATTGTCTATGACGGTAAAACTCTACGAGTCCGTTTTCCCCCCCAAAATCCCCAAGACATTTTTTATGAAGAAACAAAATTTAGTATGGAGAAAAAAAAAAAAGTAAAAAAAAACAATAACTGCTGCCGGCTGTGGTCGTTGCCCAGGGTCCTCTATGACATTTGGTCGAGCACCCCCCACCTATCTATTATGGTTTCCGCGGGCAGTACCCCCTATCAGTCCGGAACTACTCCAAATTCCACTTTCGTATTTTTCCCGGTGCCTCCTCACCCCCCTCCACACTTCCCCATCATTACTTTTTCCAAGTTTGCAATTCCGTAGAACAAACTAATTATGTCAATCAGTCAGTGAGTCAGTCAGTCAGTGGTAATGCAGCTATATATATATAGGGGAACCAACCAGCTGGAAGCTCGGCCTTCGGCCTCGCTTCCAGCTTGGTTGGTTCGAACTAGGGTGGCACCTTAATTAATCCAAAAAAAGGGAATTGGTGACATCGTTTTATTGCTTTATCACCTTCTTATAAACTAAAAACATTATGGTTGGGTTGCACCGAAATTGAAGTTTTTAAGGTTAGTGTCAAAGTTAGCATTGACAGTTGTCAAATAGTATGACAAAAGTAAACGCATACGTTTACTTCTGTCATACTATTTGACAACTAGTGCAAGTCATATTTTGCTTAACCGGTGTGGTTAAGGTTACTGTTAAAGTAAGATGGTGCAACCCAACCAAACTATTATACCTATTTTAAGAGCAAAGATATTGCACTATACCTTTAATCTTAAAGAAGTATAAATCAAGCCAAGATTCTTACTCAAAGATCTCATCCCATTTGCTTGTGTTCTCTGTCCCCAATAATTTATTTATTTTAACAATATTAACATTAATTTCACTAATTACTTTCAGGGCAACAGTGGCGCGTAAAAGGCTGATTTTGATAGGAAATGAGATGGAGTTTAACATGGCTTAAACCCTAGTTACAATTTAACCTGTTACCCACCAAAACTAATCAGGCTTTTCAATGGTTTATGGAAATGAATAACAATGAAGTGTAAAAGAAATCACAGAAATGGTCAATAGGAACGGACAAAAAATCAAACATAAAAGGCTTTTATGAGAGTTTTTACCACTTTTTAGGCAAAAAAATATTTATCTAAATGGTCTAGTGGAATATTAGATATGTACATATATTTTGCATAACATAAACACTTAAATTATTACCATATAAACGATAAAATATACATTTGGTCTTTTAGAGATATTTTTTGTAAAAAGTGATAAAGTCATCAATTAAAAAGTCAAAATGATACCAAAGCAAAAAAAAAAATCATGAAAATAATGGAAATGTTCTATTGTCTGTCAGTTTAATTTATTTCATTAATTAGGTACATATTTATTAAATGTAAATAGCACTATTTATTTTGATTTTGTGTACTAACTTGTACAATATAACTGGTTTCGCATTTATATACAAATAACTTAGCCTTATTATAATTTAATATTTAATTTATTGATGCAATAATGTACTAACGCGTATTTATTACGGATTAAATGAAATGATGATTATTATTATATTTATTTATACCTTACTTCCGATACTTATTTTTCCATCTATTATTGTTTTGATACAGCTTGCCTAAAATGATTAAAATGTAACAAAATGCGAGAAAAGAATATATTTAGAAAAAATATAATGTATTAAAATTATGTCTGTGCAATAAGGGATAACTAAGTAGATATGTATATAACCATAGATCTATTTGTCAAGCTGTATAACTATATTTCCTTGTTCAAATTATATCTTTTTAAACATCAAATATTATTAACTAGAGACCGGACCCGGCTTTGCTTAGGTGAAAGTTATGAAATATTTTAACTTTTTTATTTTATTAATTTTTATTTTATTTATTTTTATTTATTATGGTATACACAACAGGTAACAATCTATACAATGTTCAGTAGAAAATAAGTTAACATTATGAGCTAGACTGAAACCCAAAAACGTGCATACACAGCATGACAACTAAATGTAAACAAAGTAATAACACAAAATATACAAAGCCAAAATAACATTATTCCAAAGTATAGTTGACAGAAAACAGTTGAGCTAAAAAAGGTACTACCTATATGTTATACTTACAACAAAACCTATAAAAATTTAAATTGTGACAAACCATTGACAAACAGCACAAAAATATACTATTAGGTAATAACAATAATAAACAGCACAACAATAAAAGGTGTTGAAAAGTCAGTGGAGGATACGCTTGACTTGATTCTTAAAAGAGTTAGTGCGGGTATCCGCAAAAGTGTCTATTGCTTCTTTAGCCAAATATAGCTCATTGTACAAACGACACATACGGACAACAGGATTATAATACGATGTGTTATTTTTATAGATCGCTAATACAAAAACATTTCGTCGAGTACGAGTAAAGGTGTCTGGTGTTGAAATTCAGAAGTGATAGTAAATAAGAGGAGTCAATATTAAAATGTATAATTTTATGGAGATAAATGAGATCCTGTTGCTTTCGGCGACATTCTAATGATGATACATGAAAATGACATAATCTGTCGACGTAAGAAGATAGTCGCCGACTACAACCCGTCCTGAAGCACAATATTCTCATAAATTTCCTTTGTACACTCTCAATCCTGTCTGAGTGTACTTGGTAATTCGGAGACCATATAACTGAACAGTATTCGAGACAGGTCCTAACCAAACTATAATAAAGGTACATTAATGTGGCAGGTTTTTTAAAATGTTGCGTAGCCCTCGCTACAAACCCGAGCATCTGGAACCCCTTGGCAGTGATGGCGGCATAGTGATCCCTGAAGGTCAATGTTTCGTCAAACAATACGCCTAAATCCCTGACTACCGATGACCTCTTCAAACTTTCGGAACCAATGCTATAATTAAACAAGGTTTTGTGTATCTTCTTTTTGTAAATGAGATAACATAACACTTATTAATGCTTAAATGCATATTGTTCTTGTGACACCAGTCATTTAACGAATGCAGATCATTTTGAAGGGCAAGACAGTCAGCATTGTCCTTAATAGTATTAAATATTTTTAAATCGTCCGCATATAGAAGACACGGACAATTTTAGTTAGTTACTTAGTATTAAATTTAGTATTATTTAGCTACATTTATAATGTAGTACCTATAGAGTTAATATCGATTCAATGCTGCATAATCCATCACGAATAATCCCCAACAAGTATGCTAAATCACCGTTCTCATACCACAGTACGTGATATTTTACTAAAATAGTGGTCTGCAAAATACATATTGTATTTGGGTCACGGATACAGTGGCGTAGCTGCCGTACCAGCCGCATCAAATTAAGGGGGCACCCGGGCTACAGGACCCAAAACACAACCTCTTTTTTCAATCGATTTTTGATGTAAAACATCTAATGGCGCGGCTTAACAGTAAAAATAACTCAAATTCCATGACAAAAAATGTCATGGAATACCATACTATACCATACCATGTCAATTCTATACTTTGAAACAATATTGATGAATTTCCAGATAAAAGTTGACCAAATAGACAATTTCAACGATTTGTATGACTTTCGTACTTCACTATTTATTAGTTCCCCTTTGATCCTAGTCAAACAAAAAGTTTAGGGGTTCAAGTGGAACCCCTAAAGTACCAATATTATATTTCCTTTTCTATTTGAACTACAAAAGACTTGATATAGTTAAATGTTAGTAAAATAATATAGGTCTAACTAAAAAAAAATTTGTAAAAAAATTTTGCGTGATTGAGTAACAAACATTCTCACAAACTTACATACAAACTTTCGCATTTAGAATATTAGTAGGATAATACAAAATCCTTTCACCCTTCCTTTCCTTTCCTTTCAGGGAAAGGGCTTTAAACTGGGGATTCCTTCACTCATAGGCGATGGGCTAGCAACCTGTCAGTATACCTGAATCTCCATTCCATCAGAGAGCCTACTATTCAGCTAGGCGTGGCCTTTGAGTCTCACGACTTTTGGCTCTGTCTACCCCGTAAGGGATAAAGACGTGATTCTATGTATGTATGTATACAAAATCCTACGAACTTTGATACTCGTATAATCACAGCCAGCTAATTTGCTTGCGATGCAAGTTCTGTTAATTGATATATAAGTCAATCAATCAGGATAATAATCATCGGAAGTTTTCAATGATCACGGTAGAATATAGTTATATACGTAACTAACTTACATAGAAAATTGTGAGTTATCAGTTTACTAACTGTACATTTTACAAAAAAAAAACTTGAGTGGCATATTTACCACATTTTATCGAAGTATTGAATTTACTTTGAATGAATGGAATATTAATTAAGTACCGAATTAACTTAAGGGACGAATTTACAAGTAATCGTAAACATACATAAAAAGTGGCCTGTGGTGTGGCCCCTAAGAATAACACCAACCCATCTCTTCCCGTGGGTGTCGTAAGAGGCGACTAAGGGATTAAAAACACCGGAGGATGGGCAGTGCAACATCTTTTCGCGTACTATGCCATCACACTGCGATCGCCAACCCGCCTGCTAAGCGTGGTGATTATGGCAAAACCCCCACGGATAAAATCCTTGGGGAGTGCATTTGTCCAACAGTGGACGTCTTTAGGCTGAGAGATACATATAAAATATCGCTACAAATTGATAACCTCCTCCTTTTTTAAGTCGGTTAATACTAACCAGTCTGTTTTACCAGGCCTTACAGTAAGTATTTCAAACGAACAGACAGACAGCTCATACTCTAACAACTAAACTCTACTCATACACCTAAAATTTGTGAAAATTTCTACTGGGAACACAGAATTAATATAGGTACTATGTACAGAAAGGAAACTCCCTGCCCCCCCCCCCGCAATATGGCACCCCCCGCACTTCTCCCCCGTTCTTTTGTGTATTGGGACGCTATGACTACGAAAACGCACACATTGACGTGTTACTGACGTGTTCACGGATGTAGTTACATTTGTAGTAGTAGTAGGTATATTTGACTCCTCGTTTCCATGAAGCGCCCGCCCTGTGCTACGGGCTAACCTGACATAGGTACTTAGCCAGAAAACTGGCCGCTATTTGGTGAGTGTCAATTATAAAGGTATTTCCGTAAGTAAGAAATAAAATAACTTTATGGTGGACCCGCGAGTGGTGGTCCGAGTCGTCGGATTTTTTAATTTGCCTTTTTTTTCCGAGAACTAGGAAAAAGTACAGTCAGACAAAAAAATGATTAAAGCAATAAAAGAAGAAACAACAATTTTAAATAGGTACCTGTCAAAATTTCAGTTTGATATTTTTAGTATTTAAAGCATTGTGTCAATTATACTTCAATATTACATCCTCGAGATTTAATACCAAGTAGTACGTGTTTTTCCATGTACTCCGTTCACACAATATACAAAGCATATATACTATATAAGTAAATAAGAACAAAAAACGAACTAATTCGGTCATCATACATTCACTCATTAATATAGTTCCTTCGTTCACCGACCTATAGCTAATGTCATTCGTGTTTCGTGTGCGCACCGTCACACATACTCTCGTTTAAATTATTATTATTTTTTCTATCTATCAAGTTTAATAAGTTACTTAACACGCAGAAAAGAAAACATAAAGAAGATATTATGGTATCAGTTCGCCGCGCCATGAACTATGCTGCTTGGAGGAAAAGTTGAATCGTTCCAGACGATTTGAAGACGACAATATCAGCCAACCTACCCTCGCAATAGCTATTTTTAAATTTACTTATTGATGAAGTATTAAAATTACATAATACGCTTGGAAGCGTGGTCTGACAATTGTTATCAACAATCTAAGAAAATAAAAATCATGTTTTTTTTTGCCATCTTAATGTGGTTATACGAGATATTGTCCAGTAATAAACTATTTCTTTCCTAACGTCATCAGTACAAGATGCAACAAGGACTAATGCAAAAAGCATTAGGATACAAAAATGATCCGGGACCAAATTATTACTTACCTAACGTGGTAATACGAGATATTATCCAGGTATATTACGAGATACTACAAAATATTATCCAGGATCAAGCTATTACTTTCCCTAACGTGGTAATACGAGATATTATCCAGGAATAAAATTATTACTTTTCCTCAAGTGGTAATACGAGATATTATCCAGGATTAATACGAGTCACTACGAGATATCATCCAGAACCAAACTATTACTTCCCCTAACGTGGTAATACGAGATATTATCCAGGATAATCTCATTACTTTCCTAACGTGGTAATACGAGATATTATCCAGGAATAGTACAAGATTCGGAGCCGCCAGTTCCGATCGGATCCAGTACAAGACTTGGAATCGACATCGATGAAAAATGAAAACCCTTAGCGCCCGTATCGGATGAAATAATATAGCTATTTGGACAGGTCTCTGAACGCTGGGGAAAGATCCTGCTGGAGAAGTAATCGCTGTTGTGTCAGTGGCTGCGAGAAATCGGGATAAGAGGTAAGAAAGTGCCCAAGGCCAATTTATTAGGTTCAGACATTGCTTGATTACTCATAAGTTGACAAAAGATTTGATAGAATCAAATTAAGATAAGTCTTCTTGACCTACAATAAGAAATAAAAGTTGTATTTACTGTTAATCACTGGTGGTCACATAAACATTTTTTAATGATATAATATTTAGAATCCATCTAAATTCGTGCAACTTTTTATTTAATTATATCGTATTATTATTACAAATTACAAAATTACATATTATGACAATATGTTGCGTTTCAAAAACCACTGAGATCATTGGTTTTTTCATTCCTGTATCTTTTATCAATTTAAACCCAAATATCGCCAAGTCATGTTGATGTTACGTTGTTGCTATATACTCATATCATGATATGAAATATGAAAATGTCTTAAGAAATTGACATATGAATCCAATCAACAAAATAAGCAGCCCGCACCTGAATTTCTAACAAAACCACTAATTAAGTTGAGAAAACACACGCCTTCCTCCAACACGACGTACACAAAGATACGAGTAGCTTGAGCAGCCAACACGCCAGTGTCTGTAGCACACCGTTGCCAGTAAAAGAGGAGCTCGACTGCACGCGCCTGCACGCATCAACAAGTCGCGTGCTCACCGGCGCCAAATCAGGTACCTACCACACGCTGGTCATATTAAGTACCTACGTTTATAATAACTGGCGAACAATTATCGACGATCCAGTATTGCTGTTCTATGTCAATGTGTGTTCTAGACTACTGAACCAAAAATAGTATTTTCTTGAAATTAAAATGCTTAACGCAATCAATTCGATTCTCAAGAATTTTTAACACTAAAAATTAAGGAGCTTTTTATTTATCTTAAATTAATGAAAGTTAAATGAATCCATCAATTGTCTTCATTTTATGGAAAACATAATATGTACCGTATGCCGACTAATATCCCGCTTGAACATATGGTAATAATTGACCTTAAATATGTCAACTTTCTGGTGACCCTTCACTTATAAGTCTAAGATTCAAATTCATTCAATTATATGAATTTAACTACTTACTTTTGGTCTTTGCTAGGCCCTGTACATTTTTACCAAAATTTTTGAAACAGCTTTAATCTTTGGCCATTGGTAGCCTATTTGTTAAATTATTATAATAATTTGTGTCGGCTTAGACTACACATCATGTAAATACATAAACCCTGAAAGCTTAACGCTCCCTTTTGATCAGTAGTGTGAAAACTATGCAGCAGTTATGCAAGTCCTTTGACCTTTATAAAGGATAAAGGACTTTCATGATAAAAGAAAAAAAAAATTTAGTTAAAATACTTCCAAATAAAAATAGTAATACTATTTTGCTTTTACAAAATTCGACCATTATACGACTTCATCGGTACCTTCAAGGTTGCGTACGGTTGGATAATAATAACAATATTTCATTGTTCACCTTTTCAACCGACTTCCCAAAAACGGAGGAGGTTATATGTTTCGATGTATGTATGTTTTTTTTTTATGTATGTTCGCCGATTTCTACGCCTATAGTGGACCGATTTCCGAAATTATTGTTTTAATCGAAAGAGTTTATTCCCAAGTTGGTCCCATTTTAACCACGTCAGAATCTGTTCGGTAATTTTGAAGATACCTAACAAAATTTTCAAATTCAAACATTGGATTATAGAGCAAAAGCCCGCGACAGCATGCCCTTCCTTATTTTATGAAAACTCAAGATTCTCTATGCATGTCCCCAACATGAAATAGCGATTAGCGACTATAAAAGTTGGATCATGATTGCTTAGGCAGATAATTTGTAGCAATCATATTTAAAGTGATATTCAATTTCCTCAAAATAAAAAGTTTTTTTTAAGATTTTATTTCGAATAATATGAGAAATCATGACATCCATTGCCAAGCAATTGGTGCAGAAACAAACCCCTGCCAGACATTGTAACTTTACTAAATTATAGTTATAATTAGCTTTTGCCCGCGGCTTCGCCCGCGTGAATTTCCCACGGGAACAGTGCTTTTTCCCGGGATAAAAAGTAGCCTATGTGCTATTCCAGGTCATTATCTACCTCTGTACCAAATTTCATCGAAATCCGTCCAGTAGATTTTCCGTGATTGAGTAACAAACATCCTCACAAACTCACAAACTCACAAATTCACAAACTCACAAACTCACATCCAAACTTTCGCATTTATAATATTAGTATGGATTTGTTTTATTACAACAGCTAAATTTAATGTTACTGTGAGAGGTCCCCAAGGATGCTTTTTATACCTATAATCATCCTTGCTAGCCATACCTGCATAAGCAACTAAGATCCAAACTTCACACCTAGTCGCTAATAGTTTTAAACCGTATATACCACGCAGAGAAACATTCAGCATTTTTAAAATAGGAGGTTTGGTCGTCGCGGGCTTCGGTCTATTTATGTGGCTAAATAATAGAAAATTTGACATGTTCTGACATTTCAAATCAAACTGACATAAAAGTTTCGAATTCTTAATTCTTTATTTTCGGCCAGAAGAAAAAGTTTAAGTTTTTATTAAAGAAAATATGTGTAGAAGCACTAAAAATGATAAAATAAAACTTTTTCCAAAAAATGAACCGACTTCCAACATAAACTTAAAATCATGAAATAACAATATAGAAAAATGTATTGGCATGCTACCTACTGAATGAGGTGAAGTCGGTGCCGATAAAATTAAATAATCTAAATTTACATTAGAATCGTGTATGCATATATATATATATATATATATATATAAAATGCTCACAAAACAATTACATAACAACTCCTGCATTTGGCAACCGACTTCACCTCATTCAGTAGGTAGCATGCCAATACATTTTTCTATATTGTTATTTCATGATTTTAAGTTTTATGTTGGTTCATTTTTTTGAAAAAAGTTTTATTAACATACAGTTATACCTTATTATACTTACATGAGTAGGTATATTAATATGTTTGTTGTTTATTTGAATTATCTTTATTGTACCTGCTACCAAGGATACACAGTCAAACAAAAATGAAAAGGTAAATACAGCATGGAATTATTGTCTACCTACTTATGAAAAAAATTGAACTATATACAGACTAGCTATGCATACAATTATGTTTGGTTTGAATAAGTACAAACGCTTTGAGCGCGAGAAGTTTCTTTGGCTTCAAACATGTTATGAAATATTGTAATTACTTAAATCATTACCTACTTTTCTTAGTAGTAAATAACTGAGCTACTTAATACAGGATTTTTTCTTATTGTCAACGTTTTTGGTGGGTCAATATTATTGAAAAAGCCCACACAAATTCTTTTTCGAAAGATTTTTGAACTAGAAATTCTTACGAATTATCCTATGATTCTTCCTGTGTTGGCGAGGTCATTTCGAGTAATTGGAGTGCATATAAAATGACTCACCACATTAATTATTTACAACTTTTACGTGCGTTCTTTGGATTGTAACGTGATACACGTTGTTGGGGCATTAAATTAATTACATACTTACAGGATTTAGAAACTTTTGTGGAAATAATATTTTTTTTTTGTTGTGTATTATGCTCAGAATCGACCACATCTCTGTTGTATCTCTTACCAAAAGGATATAATTCTTCTCTCCATAGAGAAATATGAGGCACCCAATAGTAATGTGAAAACATATATATATATATTTGCTTTTTACATACGTCATAATCATAATCATTTATTCATACTTAATAAACTGACCACGTTCGATAAGCCGTTCATTGACCTATTTGCAACCTAGGGTTTCCGAAACAGGACCCAAATGCTTATGAAATCGACGCATTTCGACGGACGACGGAAAAGCTGCAATACCTAAGTATTTCTTCTATGCATTTCCACTCTTTGCTTTCATTTTTAAAATGCCACCGTAGAATAAATTATTGAAAAAAGAAGGCCACGACATACTGCTCGTACCACTATTAGCCCAATAATGGCATCACCTTTTGTTGGAAAGTTTGCAGTTTTCTGAAATATCGTTTATGAGACCTAATAAAAACGATTTTCATTATCATCTTCTATACAACTGCACCCCCGTGGTATAGTCGATCCTTGCATTACATTGGCCGACAAGCGTATAGGCAATGATATTCTTAGTCAGTATAACGTTACATAAGACGATGATTTTCTTTTTGTCCAATTGAATAAAGTAAATTATTATTCATACGCCTTCAAAATTAGGATTACGTATTTTAATTCAACAAGTCGAAAAGGGTGCATATTATGAACTTATTGTACCTTAAGGATAAAAAATTGATAAAAAATAATCAGAACTAGAATAATAAAAATAATTAATTGAAGACTGTTTAAAAAGTATTTTTAAAAGTAAAAATATAAACCTGGGATCCCAACATTGTTTTTTATAATATGTGTGTAATATCTACACGAATTATTCTGTTACAATAGATTTGTTAGCCAAAACACCTTTTTCACGCGTGGTCAACTGGACAACGCGTAAGACAGCTTAAGCATGCTTGACATAATTACTATTAATTGTTACTATTCAATTACCTTAGAAAGAATCGTATAATAATTCATTTCTTTGTTTTAATGATTTAATTATATCTTCCGCTCCTAATTGTTCCAGTTCGGAACTCAACATCCCCATTTTATGGTAAAAAAATGTATCTATGTAAATGCCCAGTAAAAATATAAATTAACTATTTGAAATTAACATTCCAATTTCGTTTCTTGTCAAGTACTAATAGCTATTGTAAATTTGGAGAGAAAAATAAACTATTTATTCATTATTTATTACCCAAATTGGTATTAACTACAATCATAACGTCACCTCTTAAATGATAAGTCGATGAATAAACAAATCTTACGCGAAAGTTGCGTAAATGTGAACACATACCGCGTAGCGGACGCACAGGTGATCAGTCGGGCTGGACTGTCCATCGACTTGATCAAGAGGACGGTGGGCAAGACTGAAAACTCTCTTTGTCTTGCAAAGTAGTTATATAAACTTCCTTTAAATGAGTTAGATAATATACAATTCGCTAACACAATCATGTCAAAATCAGATTATTATAAAAAAAAAAAGAAAAGAAAAACGTGTTGAATAACCATTTTCTTTCATTCTGCAACATGTCTACGCTAAACATCTACTTGGTATTAAATCTCGAGGATGTAATTGAAGTATAATTTATGGTTAAAAGAACTTACCTAAGTGAATTTCAGCAAAATTATACGAAATATTACATCCGAAGAGATTTAATCTCCCACCATCCGTTTGACATGCTCGCTCGTAGAACTCTGCTACCATGTCTTATGTGCCCAGGGTTGCAGACAGAATGCAAACAGCAGCTCTAAAAAGAATGACATTAGCTATAGGTCGGTGAACGAAGGAACTATATTAATGAGTGAATGTATGATGACCGAATTAGTTCGTTTTTTGTTCTTATTTACTTATATAGTATATATGCTTTGTATTGTGTGAACGTAGTACATGGAAAAACACGTACTACTTGGTATTAAATCTCTTCGGATGTAATATTTCGTATAATTTTGGTTGAAATTCACTTAGGTAAGTTCTTTTAACCATAAATTATATAATACTAGCTTTGCCCACGGCTTCGCCCGCGTTAATTTCCCACGGGAATAGTGCTTTTTCCGGGATGAAAGGTACCCTATGTCCTTCTCCGTACTTCTAACTATGGGTATGCAACATTTCAGGAAGATTGGTTCAGTAGATGAAGCATGAAGAGGTAACAAACAAACAAATAAACAAACAAATTCACTTTCGCATTTATAATATTAGTTAGGATTTAACTACAAAAAACTCAAGGTTTGAAGTACTTCCGGACCTCGGACCTGTATCAATAGGCCTAAATATAGTACAATCGGGGCAGATTAAACTGACCCCCTACCGCCCTCAATATTTATTTAACAAAGGTGGGTGTATACGATATGTAACCGACCACGAGCATAATATACTTCCGATCAATCAGTCAGCATTATATTTTTTATATTTCTAGATCTTTTAAAGTATAGCCTATAGCCCTCTATACCTAAATAGTTAAAAAACCCTTATAGTTTTATTATCTCTCTTTTTAATAATTGAAATTGAAAGAACGAGGCAAAACGTCTTTTAACCATAGACTTATTTATCCTTTTCATTTTAACTAAAATAGGCCTAAAATGTAGGGAGCGGGCACTGTTCTTCGAAGCATATGCATTTTTTTGTAGAATAGTAGGCAAACTAGCGTAAGGGATTGCGAGTAGTAAGTAATTATTTTACATAATTTTCTTACAGAAAAAGAACGTTACTTACGAGATTTTCACCGACTACCATCCGCACAGCGAATACTGGAATAGAAATCTGGAGGACATCATCAAGATACATGACCATTTATAAAAATCAATCTTATAATAAAAGTATTAATAATAACATGAATTTCTTTTGGTATTAACTGGGATTATATTCTTTTAATTTCTTGACATAGCCCGCAGAATCGCCAAACTTAATTGGCAGTGAGCGGGGCACATAGCTGGTAGAACAGATAGCCGTTGGGGCAGAAAAGTTCTCGAGTGGCGGACCACGAACCGGAAAAGGTAGTGTTGGCAGGCCTCCCATTAGGTGGACCGACGACCTGGTGAAGGTCGCGGGATGCGCATGGATGCGGGCAGCGCAGGATCGGTCGTTGTGGAAATCCTTGGGGGAGGCCTTTGTCCAGCAGTGGACGTCTTTCGGCTAAGAGAAGAAGAAGAAGAGATATTCTTTTCAATGGGCGATGGGCTAGCAACTGGTAACAGATAAATGATATCTGAATATCAATTTGCGCCAATCATCCTGCTCAACGTGCCACAACTATTAGTTCTATCTACCCCGTATCGTATCGCCTATGACAAGAATCGCTAGTTTAAAACATATTCCCTTGATCGACTTTACAATCTGCGCAGGAAGAGGAGCAGCTGACACAATTATTATTCTATGCCATTTCTTGGCTCCCAGACCTCCATGGAAGCAATTTATGAAGGAATTAAAACCAAATCGCTGGCGTCAGTCCTATGTCCTAATCCTGATATAACAAACGCGAAAGTGAGTATATTTGTTTGTTACCTCTTCACGCTTCATCTATTGAACAAATCTTCCTGAAATTTCGCATACACATATAGAAATACTGAGAATGACATAGGCTAGTATGTCATAAAAGCAAGCTTTCTAAGTCGAAGTTTCTAAAGTTATATTTGCCTGAAAAGCAATCATAACTTAGTTCCGGTATCCGTTTTCACTGTATGATAATATTAGCTGGCACTCGTGACTTCGTCCGTGAGGTAAATTTCTTCCCGAAAAATATTGCGAAAATAAAATTTGATGGGTCGAAACTCTTCAAATATTTTCGCAACGAAAGGCTACGTGCGTCTCTAAGGTCTAAATACCACAGATTACTAAATAGTTAGGTTATTAGGTAAAAGCCAATGCAACTACAGAAATGAGTAATGGTTATGCCATTACTCATTTCTGTAGTTGCATTGGCTAACCAATGGATATGATAAGGGAAGATGGGTGAAATGGTCCCAGCATAAGTGGACTAATCACTCGTGTGGTGATTGCGCTGGCGTCCCTGAACTGTAAATTAACTAATGCAATGGATAAACTATAATTAAGTATTACTAAGCTGTACAACGGCTCCGCTCCAGTAAGAATTTCGGGATAAAAAGTAATTTGTGTGCTATTCAGAGTTAGATTTTTTTTAATTTTCCTTAGAGACACAGACAGCTGAGGAATCGGGATGTCAGATATGGTTTTTGCCTATGTTGGTGAAGGACAGGTAATATCTTCTGTGAGGCTCATTTTTGACAAGTTAGACATTTTTGGTGTGTTTTGGTTCCCTAGAATTTGTGAACAATCTGTTAAAAAGTAAAGAATGTTTTTTTTTCTTCTATGTTTCTATGGTGCTATTCCACATTATATTCAACCCATGTACCTGATTGAGTAACAAACATCCACGCCAAACATTCGCAGTACCAAAGTGAACTTTGTTTTATGCAATAAGTATTACGAGTATTAAATTCATAGTTCAACTTTAGGGTCCATATTCAATAAGTCGCAACGTGACTTTATTATATTGTCGCCTAGTGATATTTATGAGCAATAACTTAGAAACTTGTGCGATATAATTTCTCTATGTTATTATAATTTCCAGTTATTTTTTACATTATTCGTATAATGCATAAAGTGTTTTCTATCTCGTATTACTTAGTACCTACTAAGTCTAGTGGAAGCGGTGGTGGCCGAGTGGTAGAGCGCCCGCCTGTGGATGCAAAATCCCAGGTTCGAATCCTGCCAGGGCTACATGAGTTTGTATACCAATCTGACTCATGTTAGTTTTCATCGACCACCACTTGCTTCCGGTGAAGGAAAACATCGTGAGGATACCTGCACTCTGTTTTGATGATTATCAACTAGTGCGTGAAATGGAGAAGGCAATGGCAAAACACTCCATTAAAATTGCCAAGAGAGGCGTTGTGTGTGTTTCATTCCATATAATGACCACGACCCTCAGTCATGAGAAAATATGACTAAAGAGAGACTAAGGCTAGTTCAAACTACTGAAAACGTTGGTGGTGTCGTGCTTTTAAGATGCCCGCCGTCTCGCAAGGTCACAGGTTTGCATTCTACCAGTGCTTTGTAAGTCTTCGTGCTCTTAAGAACAATCTGAATCTGACATGAACCATTACATGTTCCTGGTAAAAATATCGTGAGAAAACCGTTTTCCTAAATTTGTGAAATTAATCATGCTCCAGATAAGTTAACACCGCTGATAATACAGTCTAGTATTGACCACCGTGACTGTAAAATCACCTGAAATTTCAGCGATAACAAAATAAAGTTCCGTGCTAAGTTCTGTTATCAATATCATCATCATCATCGTCAGCTTTCTGCTACCCACTGCTGGATATTAGCCTCCCTCTATCTACGCTAAGTTTCTCTATTCTGGGCCATCGCAATCCAGTTCTTGCCAGCTATACTCCTAACATCGTCGACCCACTATACGACAATATATATAAGAAAAATTCGGTTAGAAATCAGAAATTCTTTATAGAAACTTGGCCTTCAATTAAGGCTCTTTTTCACGTCAAAAACTAATTGTATTATCATAGTATATTATGTCTCAAAGCTACAAACTATCAGCCAACGCAAAGCTCTACCATAATAGAGGGAACCTCACGACGACGTTACTGACAAACAATGCACAGCCTAAGCTACTGGGCGTAGGAAGCTAAAATTTGGCACGTAGATTCCTTAGGGAGTGTATGGGAGCATTAAGGGAGAATTTCCCGAAATTCACGGGAAAGAAGTCCCAGGTTCATGCCTTTGTCAGAATAACTTTGGATAAAATCACTAATTATGCACACTAATAAAATTAAACACTATGAGAACTAAGTTGTGGGTAATCTCCAACAGAACTCTAGAGACATCAAACTAATTAACAATAAAATTATCTAAACAACTGATATTTTAAGATATTAATTTGTGTCTTAATTGAGAAATGGTTTTTGCTTGTAGTACAGTAATTACATTAGATTTGTAATAATGTAATAATCAGTCCTTATTTTGCTTCTTATAGACGATTGTCTGGGGCTACAGTGTTACAGGTATTGATTGAAACAACAACGGTTATATTAATGTTTTATTTTTCTAAGTGCCAAATAAATAAGTCTTACAACAATACAATAAATTATTAAATAACTAAATAAAGTCGACGGGCTCGCGCTTAAATTAACTCAGTCTTTGGAAATGAAGAGGAATCTCGCAACGAAAATACCAGTCACAATGTCTTAACTCCTGGAGATAAAAGAGAAACTTTGAACATTGAACATGAAACTAATCCAGCAATTAAGACATTACGACGAAATTTAACGCTAAATGTCAGATCGCCACGAAATAATTTAAATTTGGATCATGAATGGAAGATTTCGTGGCGATCTGACATTTAGCTCATTCTAACACTACGCCACTTGATCCAAATTATCGTCCACATTGTCCAATTATGTTTCGGCCGGGACCATGGCCATGTTTGGCATGGGTGGATACATCTCGGGGCCATACATGGTGTACATGGGTATGGCCATGGATGAAGAGCTCAATGGCGGGATTTCTGGTATGCCAAGGAGGAACCTGAAGTAGCGCGCGAGGTTCCATAGAACATTGGTCGTTTCCGGATGCCTGCCAACACATCATTACATGTTACATTATCTATTCTAAAGCATTTTAACGATCTAGCCATAGTAGTGTTCGATAAAAAAATACATTCAATTTTTCATTCAATGAAACAAGACAGACCGTATTAAAATGAAAAATTTAAGGAAGATGATGATGATAGATATTATAGCTATTGACAGAATTATAGATTTAATAAAAATAATAATGACTGAACAATGGTTTTGACTTGTAAACATAGAAATCTGAATAATTCAATAGAACAGTACCTATTGATCAGAAATCTATATTTAAAAAAAATATTTTCATCAAACATTTCACCAAAATGTATTTTTCTATCAAAAAGTTCATGAGTAAGTTGTGCAAAATATCTAATAAACAATACTTGTTTATATAAATAAATGCAGTTACATTACGTTTATGATACAAATAAGTGTAAATATCAATCCATATAAATTGTTTGATTGTCCATGCAAGATTAACTTTTACATGTCTAACTTAATATGTATAAATGCGATAACTTTTTGTTAGGGACAATCAAAAGACGATGACAATCATATTTATAAATCCAGTGAAATATTATACATGACACTTCTAAATTAAAATATCATTGCATATACGTAGATATATTTACAATACATACACATTTAGGTAGGTATGTCCTCATCCACATTAATTTTCTGTAAAAATATTTTATTAATTACCACCACCAAAAATAGGAATCGTTTTCAACATCCTCATCATATTCAACCTCCTCTACCATCTTATCATTTTTATTTTGCAATTTTACATCATTCGTTTCAGTATTAACTTCAGTTACATTTTCACTTTTGGCTATTAACTGTTCTTGAACTTCTTCTTCAACAGACATGAATTCGTCTATCATTTCTAAACTCCAAACAAGCATTTTATAAAAGCTACTGAAATATGCTATAGCTGGCTCTTCAGATTCCATAGATTCCTTGATAACAGATTTTGCATAAGTTTTAGCCTTTTTGAGGAAATTTGCAGCTACTTCTGTGTCTAAAATTGATTCAAACATGTCAATGTATGGAGATCCTCTGTTAGATGCAAAATCGAAACTTCTGCTTTGATCATAATTTTGATGTGATGATTCCAATGAATAAGCAATACTTCTTTTCGGTCTTTTTTTATTTTTCTTGTAAGGATTTTTCTTCTCTATATTTTTGGGTTTAGAGAAATTGCTAGACAAAATCGGATGGTTTTCAAAAACAACAATTGGTTTCCATTCAGTTGATGTATTTGTAATATTTACATTGGAATTAGAACTATCAAGCTTTAAATTTTCAATTCTATACGGGACAAGTCTACTCACATTACGTCTTATAAAAGTATTAGGGTTGACAAAGTACTTAACTCTAGGGTAAAAATATGTGTGAGGATAATTGAATTTATATTTCTTGGTTTTTATATACTCGTACAAATCTTTATTGTGTTTCAATCTGTCTAAGTTGATTTTTAGCTCAGTGTATTTTTTAGGTTTCGTTCTTAAATTTTTTCGCATCGTCATTTTTCTCTGTGCGATAAATCTAGGTTGAGGGACTAATATTTCTCTCGGAGCTTTTACCTTTTCTTCTACAACTTCTGGTTCGTAGCTTTTCGTTGTCGATACATCTGTGTTCAAGCCTCTAAATGTCGCTGGCATAGAATAGAACACATTGGCTATCGGGTCTAAGAAACTCTTAACGTTTCCTATGATTGGTTCAAGGAATCTTAGTAGTTTGGACTTACCATCCCATCTTTCTGCTGCTCGTGTGGTGTTTAGTAGAAGAGCTGGTGCTTGTTGGGAGGACTGGGCACTAGCATCTCCTTGTTGAAGCAGTTCGTGGTGTGGGTGCGTACCCAGAGCAGTTGGACTGAACATCTCTGGAGACCCGAACTGGGGATTGACTCCACTTACAGAGTAAGCGTTAGAGGCGGCACTTGGAAAATCGATCGGGTATTGGGAATAAAGGTAGGGGTTTGTTAAGCCGACGCTGGAACGCAAACAAATCGTGTGTTAAGATGGACACCCTTTTTTCTTGTCTTTTAGATAGTCGGTGTCACGTCGTTGTTAAATGCGTCAATGTCTCTGAAGTCAGATTTGTAAATAATAATTTTGTAAATAATTTAACAGATTTTTTTAACATTTCGCCAATACGGAACTTATTGTTTTTAAAATCAGTTATGTCTTTATTATTATTATATTATTAATAATACTGGCTTTATAATTTAACAGTCCAAAATTCACAATATATTTGTAGTTTTAAATTTATGTCATTTTTGAATTATTACTCGAATCATTAGCGACACATAAATTTACTTTGATAACATTTTTAGGAAAATCTTCAATCATTATCCTGTAGTATTAATTAATATTAATTAAAAATAGGTTTTAGGACAATAAAAAGCCATCTTTAGGTAACAGATTTCTATTTTATTGATTGATAAGTAATTTTTATTAACTTCAGGATCAGTATAAATCGTTCCACAACTTTGTATGATGTCTTTGAACTATAATTTAGTAAATTATTGTATTGTTCTTACACATTACTTTACAAATTAGAAAAAGGAAAACATAGTTATTAAATTATAATTATACCGGCTATATATATCTAATCAACTCAAAATAGAATCAGATATAAATATCTAAATCTATCGTAAATAATTTTAGCTGATTTTGTACATTTCAAATTTAATTTAGCTTCGTGTTTTATCAATTTAAAAAATATCTAATTTATTTACGGTCTACATCTTTTCCTAGCACACCATAGATTTCACTATTGTTTGCCTCCCCTTTAAAAATATTTACAAAACTATCAAACTAATTAGAAAATAAAAAAATTATTCAATGAAATGGTAATATTTTACATCCCACAGTAACCAATAAAACCGTTCAATTTATCTACATTTTTGTTTCCAGCTAATGATTTTATAAATCAGTACAGTCACGTAAATACGTCGGGTGAAATCATGTATGGTCGGGAAAAAATCAATTGTCAAGTGAAAGTGGCAAAGAAAGTTTTTCATCGGAATTCGCGTGTATGCCGTTGTCTATGCACATCTTTTATCTTAACCCAAGCGGAAATTTGCCGACCGTACATTCAATGTGTGGTTAGGCAAAAAAAGTTAACGCGTTGTATTTTGATTAAAGAACGTGAAATTTTTACGCTTGCACGAGTACGCCATTTTATCTGTCAAAATTTTAATTTAATTCACCTTTCTTCTTGATAAAATTTAATCTAGATAGTTATTTGGAACAGCCGACAAAATAACTCACTGAAAAATAGGTACATAAGGTATTATGTTTGTCTTCTTGTTGAGTCGAAATGGAAAAATCTTCGTAATTTCTCTAACTATTACGTGGTAACGCTAACCATCGTTGGCCATCGTATATATCACGTTATTTATATATGTATTTATTTTTATCCTTAAATATTGTGTAATTTTTTAACAATTTAGTATTCAAATGTCTGTATTTGAATTTAAAGGAAATATTAACTTACCATTAAATTATTTCTGTATGAAACTTTTTTATTAAAATAACTGGAACAAATTATACATTAAAAAATGATTCTTTATTAGTTCACACGAGTAAATCGACCATTACGCATACCTTTTTTGCTAACCGTGCATTCAGTCAGTCAATCATTGCATGCTAACAGTTATAGTACAGTAATAGCTGTTAAATACAGTATGCTATTAAAATATTTGTACAAAACGCAGTTTTGATTAGAAATCATGAGGTGTGTCAAGTTATAAGTTATCATGTGATGATGAGTCAAGTCACTAGAAGTTATTAAAAAAATCAAGGTTTACAGGGTGTCGACTCTGCTAACGGTAAGCAACCGTGTCTCAATTGCGTTTCAAAAGTACCTAGTATTATTTACACAGTTTTTGTTACCATTCTGCAAAAAACGCACTTCTACCGAAACACCATTGAGATTCGACTTAACGTTACCAAAATCAACGCCCATGTCGAATGATCTTATAGTATAAAACATGGAGAGACAAGTAAATTAGAAATTTAATGGAAATTCATTTAAATCAATGTTTTGGACATGGAAGTTAAATACATTATCGAGAAAATAAGAAATTTACATAAACCCCCGACATAAAAAGAGAAATGTTCAAGCTATCTTTCGAATATTCAGCTAAAAATGTTCTCAATAGAAAATTGCAAGTCATTAAATTTCAAAGCATATTGATTCTAATCGATTGGTGTATTTGGTATCAATTTACACAAGTTATGCAAATAAAAATATGTTTAAGACTTTTGATTAAAAAACCGCTATCAAATTGGTTAATCCATTTAGGAGCTATGATAACACAGACAGACAAATGTTAAAACCACTCCTAATCAACACGTACATTACTTAATTTTAATTTGAGATTTCCATTCACATACATTCATATTATCACGCCTTTTTCCCGTGGGGGTAGGCACAGACTAGCGATGTCCACCTGCTACGATCCTTACAGATCTCTCTTGCTTCCTCTACACTCATCACTCTCTTCATACATGCTCTCCAGTTATGGATGCTCCTTATATCTCCCTTTTTATGGAGGTCCGCAATCTGGTCGCAGTGCGTTCTCCTAGGTCGGTTCCATTCACCTCTGCTTCAAATACCTTTCGTTAATCTCTTTTCATCCATCCTCTCAACATGCCCAAACCATCTCAACAATCCTTATACAATTTTGGTCACTACATCCTCTCCGTTAACACAAGACAAAATTAAGTAAAGTATGTGTGTTGGCCCATTGTAAAGAATGGGTCGGGCTGGTTACATTGCTCATTAGTGTCGGGGGTTAGAAAACCGTTTTTATTTATTATCATTTTCCTGCCCACAAATCTAAGAAAAAAAATTGCCAAAACAAATTATACATACCCGCTGGCGTATGATTCGTACAGTTTCTTCACTGCCATGCCCACAGTGACTGCCAAGGCGAGTTTACTCGCCACGAATGCTTTAAGGGTTAGAACGGTGACTACTGCCAGTAGGAACAGCACCACTGCTGTGGACTTCATGCCGAAGAGCATCGGGAGGACCGCTAGGAGTACCTTCTTTTTTACTCTTCGTTTTCTTCCTGGAATATAAATTAGGAGATATTAAATGTTGGTCTAGAGCGCGTAAAACTAGTAAAGATGATACCTATAATAGGAAGGGAGTGTCAAGCTACAAGCAATACGGTCTACCCGCGCGCGAATCGGAAAGGACCATGTTGATACTCAGTACGTAGTGTATTCTTTCTTTGATCAAGTAAAATTTCGTTGTAAAAAATAAAACAAAATGAGAATTAATAAGCTATTTGTTACCATTTCTTTTACACTGTCACAACATTACCAAACTGTGGCGTGAAGAACAGTTAAGATACATAATAATAGGGCATAGAACTGATGGCAAATAGCACATTGTAGGATATCCATCAACTACGTGCTCTGACGATATTGCCAAAGTTACAAAAGACACTGGAAGCAGGCCGCATTCAACCGGTCTATGTGGAAGCCTATGCGAAGGGCCACTGCAGTTTCTTATGACTGAGATGGTGTTGCTTTGATACTGCTATAAGTAAATTTTAAAATAGTTTCCCTGAATAGAATGTTTATAAGTTTGATTGATCTACAGCAAAGGTACATATCGGCCGACGAATGAGATTCAAAAGTGCCTTTGGGACGCTGGTCTGGGTGCGTTTTGGACGTCAACGAATTTTTGTAAGCAAGTAAGTCGCTAGTCGTGCTCTTAGCTCACAGCTTTTGCCACAAACTAATAATTATTATGATTGATAGCATAGAGGCATAGACAATCTAAGAACAATATTCATAGAGCCTAACGTCCAGAAAAGTCAATTTTTGATACTACAAAAATACGCACACAAAAGTTGGTAAACAAAATTAGGGCACGTTCGCACGTTCGATAAACAAACTTGTTTGCACACGTCAGACGCACCGAATCATCGTGCGTGTATTTTCTTTGATACCTGTCAAGTCCCTATTTGTTTACTGAAATAGACTGGTTAGAAATGTGATATTTTGGACTACTTTTCTACACACGTAAAATAAAAAGATTATTATTTACTAACGGCTAACTTCGCACCCGTGAAAACAGCTGTATATAACGTACCTAATATTTCTAAATGCACGTCCTATAAATTTTTATTTCAAAATCGTTACGTATTCAATATCTATCTATACATCTTTAATATAATGATACGTATTAGGTATACGTGTAGTAAGAACAAATATTTGAAAAAATCCTTCTCTTTTCATCAAAAAGCCCATTTCATAAGCGTTATTAAAAATACAAAAGTTACAAAAGTGAGTAGGTAGGTAAGTTTGTCAATCGCAAAATATACTGGACAGATTTTGATGTTATTCGGAAAAAGGGGAGGAAAATACAGGGAATAGCCCGTAAGGTACTTTTTTACCCCGAAAAAAATTCCTTTTTTTTACCTTTTACTTGAATAAAATCTGACACAAGTGTTAGTAATAACTACACTCGATAAGAAGAAGATCCCTAAATTCCCACGGGAGCAAAGCCTCGGGATGCAGCTAGAGATATTCAAAACGCGTGTTCACAAAACTAACTGACAACAAGCTAATTATTAAAAATAAAAAACACGACTGACAAGTTTTTACACAAAAAGTACATACAAACATATAAGACATATACATTTTTGAAATCGCCTTTTAAAGCCCTTCAATTTGATACCCCGCTCGATAAGATTTATCAAATTTAATTTTTTTGGTCTGCTATTTATCGCATATATAATCCGCCATTTTGATTTTATGATGACGTCATATAGCCTATGTCACTCGGAGGAATGCAAGGAATCTAAAAATACCTCTCACATCAAAATCTGTTAAGCCGTTCAGGACTTATGGTGCAATAAAGAAGCTTACATTCATACATACATACATACATACATACAAGCATACATACATACATGAACCCTGAAAACATAACACTCCTTTTTTGGTCAGTCGTGTAAAAAAACTGACAATTGAGGAACGAAGACAGTAAAAATTAGACTTGACCTAACGACGATTCATTATTTGTAAAAATTGGAAATATTATTTTATCTTGAACCCGACCGACCGTTCAACTAACAAATCTCAAATCACGTATCAATCAGTTATTTTAATTACAATATTTTTTTCTCACTATGATTAAGTTTTAGTGATGGTCTGATAACTTGGAAAGCTAGTATCAGTCCATAGATGAAAGTGTAGTGCAAAATGTGCAATTAAATCGCGATGTTCGCAATAATACTGTATCCGGTTCTTTGATCAATTATCGTTTGTAACGATATCATAGCGTTATTTATTTTGATTTATTCTATTTATATTGTACGAGATAAAATATGTTAAAAATATTGCAATCCGTCAAATGCGAGATATTTTTTATTTTTTTTTATAACATAGGGCGGCAAATGAGCAAGCGGGTTACCTGATGGTAAGTAATCATACCTGTATGGACAACCACAACACCTGATGTTGTGGTTGTACCATCCTGGTGTGTTGTTGATACCCCTGGGTATCGCAGATTATACACACATTAAGAGATTGACAGATTGATAGAGATCGAACGCAGATTATTTAAATTAAAATATGATATTTTAATTATATAGAAATCTAGTCGTAGTCGTCGTCTTTGCTCCTCAAGAATTTCGGGATAAAAATCGTCAAATTTCATCGAAATCCGTTTAGTAGATTTTGCGTGATTGGAAAACAAACATTCTCAGAAATTCACAAACTTACGTCCAAATTTTCGCATTTTAGTATAAATTGTCCAGTACATTTTGCGTTATTGAGTAACAAACATCCTCACAAACTCACATCCAAACTTACGCATTTATAGTATAAGAAAGAAGTAATTTAAGGATTGGTGTGCTTAACGAAACTTTACTTTTAGGACTTTTAGGAGCTTTCTTCAAAAATAATTACCTAAATAAAAAATAATAATAACCAAAGAAAAATAAATCTTCATGTTTGTCAGTGTATCTTTGAAAATATTTGGAAGAAAAGTGATCTATCTTTTAAAGTGTTTTACAAACTGAATGATTGCGAGTGAACGATCAATAAATTTGTTTTACTGCGATTCATTGTCGCAAATCATAAAACGATAAAAATCTGAACGGTTGTTTACCAGAAACGTTATTTATTGGCTTTTATTGGGGGACAATTTCTGTAAACTGATTTATTATTGTGAATGTACAGTCAGCTGCAATTCAAATATATATGGGATACTAGTCGCGCCCCGGGGCTTCACTTCCGTAGGAATTTCGGGATAAAAGTACGCTATGTGCTATTTCCGGTATTTTTCTATCCGTGTACCATTAGTTCATCGAAATCCCTCTAGTAGATTTTTCGTGATTAGGTAACAATCAGAGATTACACTGACACACTGAAACACTGTGGAGGCTGATCTGCGTGAGCTGGGAGCGGATAACTGGCGAGCCACCGCGCAGAACAGAAGAATATGGCGCTCTCTCGTTTCGGAGGCCAAGATCCACTTTGGGGTCACTGAGCCAGCGGAGTAAGTAAGTAAAAATCAACCTCACAAACTCACATCTAAACTTTCGCATTTATAATATTATATTAGTAGGATTAGTAGGATCTATCACACCAAAAATATTTTCACGTAAAATGTTACCATAAGACGAGACCATTTATCAAAAAAATATCAGATCTCATGTCACTTCTAACCTAACTCTACAATAATTTTACATAGAGGCTATTTTTCTTAAATTAATAATTTGGTCTTGTCTTCGTTGTCTTCTTCTCAGCCGAAAGTACGTCCACTGTTGGACAAAGGCTTCCCCGAAGGATTTCATCCATGGAGGGTTTTGCCGTACTTGGCAGGCGGTTGGCGATCGCAGTGTGATGGCATAGTACGCGGAAAGATGCTGCTGCCCATCCTCCGGGTGTTTTAAATCCAAACTTAGTCGCCTCTTACGACTCCCAGCGGGAAGAGATGGGTTGGTGTTATTCTAGGGCCACAGTACAGGCCGAACTGGCTGGTCATACTGCATCGAGGGCAAAAATACCTTAGTCTAGCACTTTATATATACTTCCTTACAATATAATTAGCTATTTTCGGGACTATGTTCCCGTACAGGAAATACTATTCGAGAAATCCTTGATCTTAGTGCCCCTCTACACTCTCAAAGGAACTTACATGCCACGAGCAGTACCCTGTTGGCTGTGCGTTGACAGTAAGACAGTCAAAATTTAATACTAGCTTCTGATCCCGTACGGCTTCGCCCGAGTGAATTTCCCACGGGAACAGTGGTTTTTTCCGGATGAAGATGACCGTAGATCCCTATGTCTAGACTATGTGTATGCAGTAAATTTCAGGAAGATTGGTTCAGTAGATAAAGCGTGAAGAGGTTGATCAAACAAACAAATAAATAAACACAAAGGTTATCTATAGCTATTCAAAGAGGAAACGCGGCAAGCGTTATGGGTACCTTTTGAGCCGGGTACAGTCCGGGGTGGCGTTTTTGACAAATTTTTTTTTTATTGTTTTATTTTTAAGATTATTTTAATAAACAAACAGAACTCACTTTTCGCATTTATAATATTAGTCCACAGTAATAGGACTAGCTGCGCCCCGGGGCGTCACTTCCCCGTAGAAATTTCGGGATAAAAAGTACCCTATGTGCTATTCCCGGTATTTTTCTATCCGTGTACCAAATTTCATCGAAATCCCTCTAGTAGATTTTGCGTGATTGAGTAATAAACATCCTCACAAACTCATAAATTCACAAACTCACATCCAACCTTTCGCATTTATAATATTAATAAGATTGATTAGTTGATTAATTCGTATTAACTTAATTAATAATAATACACTGGCTCGGATGTGCATCAGCTTCGCGATACCATTAACCAACACTATCAACTTTATATGAAATAGTGACGTCATACTTCTATACTGGTAATAACATCAAGTTATGAAACGGCAGCGGTAATGGCCGCTGTTTGTTAACTTTACACAAGTAACTTCAAAGTTATGTCTCTGTCAGTTAAGTTATAAACTGTATATCACTTCCCCAATGGATTTGGAATAATTTAGATCAAGGGTTAGATGTCAAAATAGCGTAATAAACATATAATGTTACTAACGTTAACTGACTAATAATGGAGAATTCAGGTGAATGTTTGTAATTTCTGCATGTAAAATCTACTTAGGTACCTAATAAAAAAAGTTTAAAAATGATGCAAGTTTTTTTTTTTAGTAATAGGTAATTATTACAATTAAGTTTTCTTTTATATTTGATATAAAAGAATATTTAAAAACAGACCAAATAAAATAATGTTTTTCTTTCAGGATCATTCCGACAGAAAATATCAAATGGAAAAATAAGATTTCAGCTGAAATTGAGTCATAATCCAACACATAAATCATTATTACGAAAGCGAGCCTGACAAATTTTTGTGACACCGGCGAAAATAGCGAAATAGGTATAATGGATTTATATTCCTATCGTGATAATTTGGAAATAAACAGACAAGATCTAAGGATGAATAAGTTTTCTACAAAAATTCTATTTGGTCTAATGGTCGACTGGTAGAGAATGCCATATGGCTAAGTCCACCATTTGTGGCCCAACGGTCATCACGCCGGACTGCCACACCGGAGGTCCCGGGTTCGATCCCCGGTCGGGTCAAGATGGAAAATGATCTTTTTCTGATTGGCCCGGGTATTGGATATAATAATATAGTATCGTTGAGTTAGTATCCCATAACACAAGTCTCGAACTTACTTTGGGGCTAACTCAATCTGTGTGATTTGTCCGTATATATTTATTTATTTATTTGTACATTGTTTTATGTTTTAATTTGGTGCAATAAAGTCTTATATAAAAATAAAAAAAATAAAATTCATTTTTGGTGCTTTTATCGTCACCATAGCAAAACCATGGAGATATTAGGGCAATAAATACTTAACGCGTCCGGAAGGCACACCAATCAAACATTTTATATTAGAAAATATATTTTTGTTTATGCTTGCCTCATATGAATATCTTGAAATATTATTCTGACATTCCTACGGGAGCGAAGCAGCAGGACACAGATAGTAAGTAATAATATTTGAGCAACAACAATTCTCATTGGATCATACTACATGGATTCGAAAACCATTCGCTCGATTTTCATTTACTATGTCTCAATAACTAGTGAAATATTGTTAATCCGATTCACTTTCCAATTTTTTTCAACTGCAATTATTGGACGTTTTCTTAGAAGCAATCATAGAAACGTCAACATAATGCAACAATAACGCAGTGATAATTACAAAATGGCATTTAAACGTTGGAAAAGTGCAAGTGAAACCATTGCATGTGACACACTAGGCTTGTTTCTGCTCAAGCATCTTGGATTATCTGTGATAATCATTCGAGTAAATAAATTACATCAAGTAAGAGAACTTATTATCATCATTATCACCTCAATCACAATTAGATGCAAAACATATCTTTATTTATTTAAAAACTTTAGTGCACAAAAATACGAAAATTATGGACAAATTGTGGACTTAACATCCTATGGCGTTCTTTACCAGTCCCAAATAGAGAGTAATAGCCTTTCTTATATTTATTTATGTATATTCGTCCACATACACAGTCATTCAATTGTAAGACATATGTTGTAAAGTGACGTCTTTGGAGAAAATGTAGCAGTGGAGTTTGTTGTGCCGCCTCTTCTCCACTTGCGCTTTGTAGGCGGTGGTAACCTTAGCTTTAAGTAATTTTATGGCGTCAACTAACTAAAAAACAAGAATATGACGATTTAAAAGTGTTATTTTTAATTTAAAAAAAAACAATTGACTTTGACAAATTATATAACTCGGGAATACGCGGACAAGCCCACAGATGGCTTAAATCTTATTTGACGGACCGAAAACAATTCGTAGAAATCTGAAAATTTTGACATTAATACACGTGAAACGCTGCGTTTTCAATCAAAGACTTCGGACTACAAATTCCTCTATCCCGCAGGGAAGGTTCTTTGGCTGTGTACTTTTCCTGGTCTATATGTAAACGACCTGCCCAAACTTTTCCCCATTAATCTTTGCATTATGTTCGCAGACGATGTATCACTTCTCTTCAAGTGTGATACACAAGTCGGCTGAAGCTCAAACAACAATCTTAACTGATAGCTTTATTAAATTAAAATCATGGCTTGATAGGCAAAATCTTTGAAGTAAACATAAAATAAAACTAAAATAATAACAATTTCATCCAAGACAAAAGAAAGCGCTAAATTTAAACTTACATTTTGAAAATAAAGAAAATTGAAGAAGTAAAAAGCGTTTAATCTATTAGGAATTACCATAGACACATATATTGATTGGAAAAGTCACATAATGAATATAAAAAGCAAATTATCTAAATTTATATATGCATTGAGTGTTCTAAAAGTAAATACAAATTATGAAACTGCACTAGTGGCTTATTATGCCTACGCATACTCGTGGCTAAAATATGGAGTTATTTTATGGGGCAATAGTGTAGATAATTCCGACCAACTCCTGGTGAAGCAGAAAAAATGTCTACGTATACTATGCAATTTATCGTATAGGCAAAGTTGCAAACCGTATTTCATTAAAAATAAGAAACTTTTAACTTTGCAGTCCATATATATTTTTGAAATTTGTCAATTTGTAGAGAAAAACATAAATACACATTGGATTTACACAAATCCAAGACACACACAAAATAAATACACGACACAAAGATAGACTAGCGTTACCAATTTCTAGACTAGCTATGTTTAGCAACGGCCCGTATGTAAGCGCGATAAAGATATATGCACAATAAACTTCCAAAGCAAATGCGTCTCGAAGAAAATGATAAAACTTTTAGTAATAATCTAAAACTGTTACTTTTGTCAAAAGGCTATTATTCGACGGATGAATATATGAATGACAAACTTTAGTATCTTAAATATCCAACGTTTGAAAGAAAATTTTCATGACAAAAAGATTAAGTTAGTATTATAATATTCAAATTAACATTATTTCTAAAAATTTCTTTTGACATTGTTGATATTGATGACATTAATTACCTAATATTATTATTTTATACTTTACTAATTTATCAAATTGAATTATATTTTTATTTAATTAATTTATTACTATTAATTTTTTTAAATCTTTTCATTTATTTAATTAATGTTATTAATATTCAAATTTAATTTACAAATTCTTTAAGACTCAACTTTGCAACAACCCTACCTGGGTTCATGTACAATTACCTATAGAAACATTTATACACCAACCAATGTAAACCTGTACATGTAAGCGAGAATAAATGAATTATTATGACTTAGTTTTTTACATAAACCTTTTGGTAGTGGCATGCGTGCTATTAGTTGCGTATTCGTATTATTCGTTCTTCTAGGCAAACAAGGCCCGTGCCACAGAATTAATATTAGTACTACCTACAGAAAGGAAACTCCCTGCCCCTCCCGCAATATGGCACCCCCCCGCTCCTTCCGCACTTCTCTCCCGTTCTTGTGTAACTGTGGGACGTTCGACTCATGAAAACGCACACATTGACGTGTTACCGATGTGTTCACGGATAGACAGTTTCATTTGTAGTAGTAGTAGGCATATTTGACGCGCCGTTTCTATGAAGCGCCCGCCCTGTGCCACGTGCCTAAAGCTGCGACGATACCTACATTCAAAATGGGCACAAACTCTTGCAAATATTTCAGGCAATTATTCCTGCTTAAGTTTGTATCCGTACGTCTGCCAATACCATTTATGACCTAACTATAGCTTTCGCTCTGCGTGAATTTCCGACAGGAACCGTGCCTTTTCCCGGGATGAAAGGTACCCTATGTCCTTCTCCGGGTACTTCTAACTATGTGTATGCAAGAAATTTCAGGAAGCATTGGTTCAGTAGATAAAGCGTGAAGAGATAACAAAACAAACTAACAAACAAATAAACAAACAAACAAACAAACAAACTCATTTTCGCATTAATGATATGAGTTAGGATAGTTAGGACTAGCTTTCGCCTCGCGGCTTCGCCTGCGTGAATTTCCCAAAGGGAACCGTGCCTTTTCCCGGGATGAAAGGTACCCTATGTCCTTTTCCGTACTTCCCTAACTATGTGTATGCGAAATTTCAGGAAGATTGGTTCAGTAAAGATAAAGCGTGAAGAGATAACAAACAAACTGTTTGTAATATATTGGTTGAAACGAAACGCAGGCGCTTCCCATTATCGCCGCCAGGCGTTTTGGGGTTCTCACATTGCTCGCGTGTAAGATGGGTCGCGGACGGCCGCCTTTGTCCCATGCGATATCGGTTTGATTTAATACGCGGAGAGGTCTCGCGTCTTTTGATTGTTAATTATCTTGAGTTGTATTGGTGAATTTCCTGTTTGTTAAATAACTATTGAAGATTGTGTTTGTGTGCCCGTTATTGTGACTTTTTCCTGTGAGATGTGACGCGTGGCTGGTCGCTCACATCTATCTGTTGCCGAGCCAACTTCGGGAAGAAATCTATTTATTTGTTCTGGGGAATTGAGATCTCATGGGTTAGGTAGGGTGATTAGGAATTCCCCCTTTCCGAAGACACTCAAGTTTGGATCCGAAGAGAAAGAAGATTTAGTTTGGTAAGTGTTCAATTGTAGCTAATTTATAGGTTAGGTTATCATATAGGGCCCTGTAGCTCCCTTCATAAGCTACGGTGGTAGCAGACTGCGTTAAGTTAGGTTTTAGGCTCTAGTCGGACAGACGCAGTGCCGTATATAATCTTTACCGTCGGGTATCATCGGGCTTTTTTGGGGACCTATAGGTCTCCACTTAAAATCTGGTCTTTTTCAGTGAAGAGGTTCACGGCGCTTCGTTTGTCCGGAATCTCTGCCACATTTTCTGGTAGCAGAGCGTAGTTTATCTACCCTCTATTTGTTCGTTTGTAAAAAATAATTAATTGTTTGTAGAAATTATTAGATTTTTCTTAGTTTGTTTGTATAAGAATATTTGTAACCTTTTTTGTATTTGTTTGCGGTTTGTACCGTGCGTTCCGGGTTTGTGCCATTCTCATACCTACCGCGGTTTTTCGTGTTGTTGCTTGATCTTGTTCTTTATTTACCTTTTTTATCTTTTCTTATTTGTTTGTTTGTTTGTGACTTGACGCGATGGCGAAGGCCTCCAATGCTAGGGCGACACTCGCCAACGAATTGAGATGGTTTGTGACGGCCGGTGGACTCCTGTCCCGGAAGGACAGGGAGGCCGCTATACTGGAAAGAGCGGATCAGCTCCGCTCACGATTGAACAACGCGGAAGCGGCCATGGCGGCGCTTACCGAAGCCGACCTTACCCCGGAGGTCTACGCAGGTCACGTGGCGGACCTGGACCAGATCCTGAGTCTGCACGATGACATCGTGGAGGCGGCGGCCGCAATAAGGGCGAGACAGGCTGGCGGACCAGCCCCTCGCACACCTGTTAGACAGGAAGGACCAGCGGTTACTGGTCGGCTCCCCACCCTTCAGCTGTCCCACTTTGGGGGGAGGATGGAGGAGTGGGTGGCATATAAAAATATGTTTGAGTCCCTGGTCGTAGCACGACAGGATTTGTCGAAGGCCCAGAAGATGGCCTACCTCCTCTCCACTCTGGAGGATGAAGCGCGGTCGCTCATCCAGCACCTCCGGGTGGAGGACGACCAGTACGACACGGCTTGGGAGTTATTGAACTCCCGCTACCAAAACTTACGTTTGTTAGCGGATGCGCACGCCGCACAGTTGATGGCCCTGCCCAAGGTGGCCAACAGGGCACAGTTGCGCCTGCAGTTGCTCACGCCCGTTACAGTGGCCTGTAACGCGCTCCGCACACTGGGGCTGCCGGTGGACCAATGGTCCTTTTTGCTGGTGCACATTGTATTGGGCAAATTGCCCAATGACATCCGCTCGCGATTTGAGCGCGAGAATGCGGAACGGGATAGCACCACCCTACCGACATTCACTGACTTGGTGAAGTTTTTGGAGTTTGAGGCACGGGCGGCTGAGAATACCATGACGGACTCAGCGCCATCCAGAGCGCCTGAACGTAGGCCCTTGGAACCCTCATGGCGAGGGAGGCCCCAACAGGGACGGCAACCGCCACCGCGTGGAGCTGGTGCGCGGGTTGCACACACGGCAGCAGTCGCGAGGGACGCGGACTGCCTGCAATGTGGTCGGATGGGCCACAGCCTGCTGCAATGCAGGGACTGGCAGGGACTGCCAGTACAAGATCGGCGCCGCATGGCAAAGCGGCATGAACTTTGCTTTTATTGTTTGGGCGGTCACTATGCACGTGACTGTCCCAGAGCCATACCATGCAGTGCATGCCGTGGGCTGCACCACGTGATGCTCTGCATGAACCGGAACGGGGATGGCCCCCGGTTCTTGAGGCAGGGGTCCCCTAGGGGCGGGGCGCTCCTGCGCGAAGCCCTCCACCATCGGACGGAGGACGCGGCTTCGCTCGTCGCACCCCCCTCGGGAGGGGTCGCGTACCTGCGCGGGTCTTGGCGGACCGGGACCACGCGCCCCAAGGTCATGGCCAGTATGTAGCTGGCCAGGCCCCGGATAGGGCCCCATGGGCGGGGGCCCTAGATCGGACGGGAGAGTGGGGACACCCCCTCCACGCGGGTTACCACTACCCACCACATGCAGCCGCAGCGGTTTTCTCCGCCGCTGCACGAGTACCCACGGCTGGAGTACCACCCGCCGTACCATAGGTATGGCCGGGCCGCGGGTTATGCCCCCTCAGATGGGGATGTGCACTCGCCCGACATATTATCCGGGTCAGTGGCGCGCCCCTGGTTTGGAGAGAGTGGGGAGCCCGTAACTAGCTTGCTCCCTTGCTGGGACAGAGCCGCGGACGGTTCTGCTCCCTACCGCGGTGGTCCGCGTATGGGGTCGTGGGGGAAGCCATTAATTTGAGAGCTCTGTTGGACTCAGGGGCTCAAAGCAGTTTGGTTACCACTCGAGTGGCACGCCAGTTAGGTTTAGTCGTGGAAGACTCGCCTGTGCCACTTCTTGGAGTTGGTGGCATACAAGTGAAGTGTCTGACGGGCCAGACACTTGTCACCTTTTCTTCGCTGAAGTCCTCCACAATGAGGATCACGACTTCGGCTATGGTAATGGATACCATTGCGGGTTGGCACCCCTCGACAGACATACCGCCGGGTGTGTTGTCTTTGGTTTCGGGTCTGGATTTGGCCGACCCCTTTGTCTTTCATCCCGGCCCAGTGGACTTGCTCCTGGGCTCGGACGTATTGGGTTGGATTTTGTTGGGTACCCAGAAGGCTCTGGGTTCGTCTTCACTGATGGCAGTGTCTACGATTTTTGGTTTTGCCCTGATGGGCCCTGTGTTTGATAATGGCACCGCGGAAGGAGCCACCGGTTGTCGCATCTGCGTCCTTGGCCAAGACCATGCAAAGGTTTTGGGAGGTGGAGGGAGCTTCACCTATGAGTTCCAGGATGGATCCGGAACACGCTGAGTGCGAAGCCCTTTTTCGATCGACCACGGAGAGGTTGCCCTCCGGTCGGTTTGTAACTAGGTTACCCTTTGTTGCCTCTCGTCCTAGCCTAGGGGCAAAGTAGGGCGCTTGCGGAGAAACGACTGCTGTCCATGGAGCGACGTATGCAGCGGTGACCACGTACTTCGCGATAAATATATTGAATTTATGCGCGAGTACGAGGATTTGGGTCACATGTCTCCGGCTCGAGTTGATTGGAGCTCAACTGAGCATTATTTTTTGCCCCACCACGCGGTGGTGAAGGCCTCAACGGGCAAGTTGCGGACTGTCTTCGATGGGTCCGCACCCACTTCGAACGGGGTTTCGTTGAATCTGTGTTTGCATTCGGGTCCCAAATTGCATAGGGACATAATTGACATCATCTTGAACTTTAGAAGACATCAAGTGGTTTTTGGTGCGGACATCCGGATGATGTTCCGCCAGACAGTCATACATCCTGAGGACAGGCGATTCCAGTTGATACTCTGGCGTGAGCGCCCCTGAGGATCCTGTGACGGTGTATGAACTCAACACAAACACGTATGGTTTGAAATCTAGTCCCTATATCGCCATCAGATCATTGCTTGAATTGGCAGAGCGGGAACGGATCCGCTTTCCCCGTGGGGCTTCCGTGCTGTCACGTGACTTGTATGTTGATGACGTGTGCACCGGAGCTCAAAGTATTGAGGAGGCCCTCCTACTGCGGGATGAATTGATTGAAATATTGAAAACGGGTGGCTACGAGCTACGTAAGTGGTTGTCCAATGAGCCTAGAGTTCTAGAAGGGATCCCGGAGGATCACCAACAGAACCCTCACCTGTTTGAGGATGTAGATGATCCCAACAGGATAGCGGTGCTGGGCATGCAGTACCAGCCGCTAACCGATATTTTCACATTCCAAGTGGACTTAGAAATACCAAAAGTCTGGACTAAGAGAACGGTGTTGTCAGTAATAGCTCGTATGTTTGATCCAAGCGGTTGGATCAGTCCAGTAATATTCTCTGCGAAGTGTCTTCTTCAGAGACTTTGGACTTTGGGCGTCTCGTGGGACGAGCCGCTGTTTGGCTCTCCATTGGATGATTGGCTCGAGTTGTTTTCATCGATTAAGGAAGTCAATCGGATTGCCTTGCCTCGTCGAATATTGCCCCCCGGGAAATATTGAGCCAGCCTGCATGGCTTTTGTGACGCGTCGGAGCGAGGCTACGCCGCGTCAGTCTATATGCGGACAGTTGACGCCGATGGCCGGGTCAATGTCTCGCTTTTGTTAGGGAAGAGCAAGGTCGCCCCCATCAGGACTAGGCTGACTATTCCCAAGCTTGAGTTGAGTGGAGCTCACCTTCTCTCTAAATTGTTGCATCACGTTGCCAGTGAACTGGCGGCCACGGTCGAGATACGAGACATCTTCGCCTGGTCGGATAGCCAGGTCGCGCTTGCATGGTTGCGCGCGGCCCCACATACCTTGGAGGTTTTTGTGGGAAATCGGGTTTCCCAAATCCAGAATATCGGAATTGATATAACATGGAGACATGTGCCGGGAGAGCTTAACCCAGCGGACTGTGCCTCCCGAGGTTGTACGGCACCAGAATTGGTGTCACACCCGCTCTGGTGGGGTCCAGAGTGGCTGATGGGATCAGAAACTTCTTGGCCTGTCTGTCAGACAGATGTTACTTCTTTGAGTTTGACTGGGCTCCGTGTACATGCTGTAGTCGCTGAGACGACGTCGGAGCCGGATTGGCTACTTGCTCGGTATAGCAGCTTGGATAAGCTTCTGGGTGTTACCAGTTGGATTAAGCGTTTCATACATAATTGTAGAAACCCACAGGCAAAGCGGTTGGAGCCGATTGCAGGTGCAGAAGAGCGCCGGAGCGCATTGTTGCATTGGGTCCGTGTCGTGCAGACCGGACGGTTTGAGTCAGAGCTTCGTATCTTGCGCGACGCACGCGCTAAGTTGAAGGGCGCGGTCGCTCGTTTGAACCCGTACATCGACTCGGATGGGCTTCTTCGGGTTGGAGGCAGGCTCCGGAAGGCGGATCTTCCATATGAGACTCGCCATCCTCTGTTGTTGCCCAAGGGCGGACCCTTGGTGCAGCTTTTGGTGTCTGATCGACACATTCGTAACGCCCATGCTGGGTGCAATGCTTTGTTGGCTATTTTGCAACGCGAGTTTTGGATTTTGTCTGCCCGAAGAGCAATCCGTAGTGTCCTGTTTCGATGTATTGCATGTTATAGGTTGGAAGGCATCCACGATGCAACCACAGATGGGTGATTTGCCCGCTGATCGAATCCGACCTTCGAGACCGTTTGACGGCGTTGGAACCGATTTTGCCGGTCCCTTTTCGATCAAGGCTTCTCCCTTTCGTAATGCCCGTATTGTGAAGGGCTATTTGTGTGTATTTGTTTGTTTGGCCACCAAGGCTGTCCATTTGGAGGTGGTATCGGCTCTGACTACGGAGGCCTTCGTCGCCGCGTTGGATCGCTTTGTTTCGCGTCGAGGTCTACCTTCCCTTATTAGGTCTGACAATGGCACAAACTATAAAGGAACTGTAAATTATCTTAAGGATGTTTCTGTGTTTATTGATAAAAATTGTACTAGTTTAAGTCAAATTGCTGCCCAAAGGGGAATAACCTGGAAGTTTAGTCCCCCAAGTTGCCCCCATTGGGGAGGGATTTTTGAAGCGGCTGTGAAATCCGCAAAGACCCACCTCCGCCGCATTATCGGAGAAACGGCTCTAACTTTTGAAGAGCTGGCCACAGTGTTTTGTAAAGTTGAGGCGGTCCTCAACTCTCGTCCTCTCTGTCCGCTATCTCCAGATCCAAATGACTTGGAAGCTCTCACCCCTGGTCATTTTTTGGTGGGAGGGCCGTTGAATGCCCTGCCCGAATACCCGTGGAAGGATGAACGCGTATATCGGTTGTCGCGTTTTCAAATGTTGCAGCAAATGAGCCAGGACTTTTGGCGTCGCTGGTCGCTTGAATATTTGCATTTGCTGCAGCAAAGAGTGAAGTGGACAGACAGGACTGAGCCTCCCAGGGAGGGTGATTTAGTATTGTTAAAAGAGGCAAATTTGCCCTCATTGCTTTGGCGACGAGCTCGCATATTACGTTTGATTCTTGGCGGAGATGGCACTCCGCGTGTGGCTGAGGTGTTGGTCGACGGTTCGATTTTAAGGAGAGGTGTGACCTCTCTCGCCCGCCTTCCCGTAGAGTAAGCTAGCGGTCTGCTTCTCAGACCGGGACGGGGGGATGTTTGTAATATATTGGGTAAAACTAAACGCAGGCGTTTCCTGTTATCGCCGCCAGGCGTTTTGGGGTTCTCACATTGCGCGTGTAAAATGGGTCGTGGACGGTCGCCATTGTCCCATGCGATATCGGTTTGATTTTTAATACGCGAGAGGTCCCGCGTTCTTTGAGTGCTAATTATCTTGAGTTGTATTGGTGAATTTCCTGTTTGTTAAATAACTATTGAACTTTGTGTTTGTGTGCCCGTCATTGTGACTTTCTCCTGTGGGATGTGACGCGTGGCTGCTCGCTCACATCTATCTGTTGCCGAGCCGATTTCGGGAAGAAATCTATTTATGTGTTCTGGGGAATTGAGATCTCATGGGTTAGGTAGGGTGATTAGGAATTCCCCCTTCCCGAAGACACTCAAGTTTGGATCCGAAGAGAAAGAAGATTTAGCTTGGTAAGTGGTTTTCCATTGTAATTAATTTATAGGTTAGGTTATTATATAGGGCCCTGTAGCTCCCTTCATAAGCTACGGTGGTAGCAGACTGCGTTAAGTTAGTTAGGTTTTAGTCGGGCAAACGTGGTGCCGCGTGGAGATTTTTTCCCGGTACTTATTTTTACCGGTGGTTTTTTCCCGGTGAAGTTCCGGTACAGAATTCTTCCCGCCGCTTCGTTTGTCCGGATTCTCTCTGCCACATTTTCTGGTAGCAGACCGTAGTTGTTCTGCACAGGCATATAAACGTTGGAAAAGTGCAAGTGAAACCATTGCATGTGACACTCTAGGCTGGTTTCTCCTCAGACATCTTGGATTATCTGTGATAATCATTCGAGTAAATAAATTACATCAAGTAAGAAAACTTATTATCATCATTATCACCTCAGTCACAATTAGCTAAATGCAAAACATATCTTTATTTATTTAAAAACTTTAGTGCACAAAAATACAAAAATTATGGACAAATTGTGGACTTAACATCCTATGGCGTTCTTTACCGGTCCCAAATAGAGAGTAGTAGCCTTTCTTATATTTATTTATGTATATTCGTCCACATACACAGTCATTCAATTGTAAGACCTATGTTGTAAAGTGACGTCTTTGGAGAACATGTAGCAGTGGAGTTTGTTGCGCCGCCTCTTCTCCACTTGCGCTTTGGAGGCGGTGGTAACCTTAGCTTTAAGTAATTTTATGGCGTCAACTAACTAAAAAACAAGAATATGACAAGTTAAAAAGTTCTATTTTTAATTTAAATAAAAACAATTATTGACTTTGACTTAGTTTTTTCATAAACCTTTTGGTAGTGGCATGCGTGCTATTAGTTGCGTATTCGTATTTTTCGTTCTCTTGGTAAACAAGCGCCCGTGCCTAGGGCTGCGACGATACCTACATTCAAAATGGGCACAAACTCTTGCAAATATTTCAGGCAATTATTCATGCTGTTTGTATCCGTACGTCTGCCAAATACCATTTATGACCTAACTAGCTTTCGCCCGCGTGAATTCCCAAGGGAACCGTGCCTTTTCCCGGGATGAAAGGTACCCTATGTCCTTCTCCGTACTTCTAACTATGTGTATGCAAAATTTCAGGAAAATTGGTTCAGTACATGAAGCGTGAAGAGGTAACAAACAAACAAACTCACTTTCGTTATAATATTAGTTAGGATAGTTAGGACTAGCTTTCGCCCGCGGCTTCGCCCGAGTGAATTTCCCAAGGGAACCGTGCCTTTTCCCGGGATGAAAGGTACCCTATGTCCTTCTCCGTACTTCTAACTATGTGTATGCGAAATTTCAGGAAGATTGGTTCAGTAGATAAAGCTTGAAGAGATAACAAACAAACTAACAAACAAACAAAAAAACTCACTTTCGCATTTATAATATTAGTTAGGATAGTTAGGATAAAGATTTTTTTCCCCTAAGTGACATTAGAATGTCTCCAGACCAATGGACCCAAGAGTGACAGACTGGATCCTGCTGGGTCTGGATCTGGCTGGGTCGACCATGGATGCGCTGGTGCGACGAATTGAACAAATTTAATAAAGGGTGGCGCGAGAGCCTTAGATCGAGAGTCTTGGAAGAAGGAGAGAGAGGCCTTTGCCCAGTACTGGGACATTGACGGCTATTATATAATAGTGACGTTATGACCATATGTTTATAATCATTACCATATACCTACAGTCAACTAGAAATATACTACAATTGATATGATGATATCCACCATTATTGGGTCCTTACTACATACACAATAGTGGTGGATATTATGCGTTGCGTATGAAATGTTTTCTATTATTGTAGACGTTAACATTTAATCAAATGTTTACAAAAAATTATATAACTAAGGATAATTATTTTAAAATAAAAAAGAACTAAAACTACCTTAAATACTAATACTACCTATAAATAAACATTATAAATTAAAAGTCAAATTCTAAATTAGGTGTCTTTGGTAAGGTGCCCATCACGCAGGCAGCATTCCCACGCTGAATAGCAATCAATAGCTAATCGCTGGGCGAGAAAGCTGCCCGCGCGAGGGTCACCTGTTGCCTCCCTCAGGCGTTTACTGAGCTCCCTTGGAGTTCCCGTGCGCCACTGCCCCATGAGCCTAGAGTTTCTTATATTAGGTTGTTATTTAATTGGTGTTTGGAGGGAGTTATGTAAACAGTTTTTTTATACTTACTGATGATACCTTTGGGTGTTTTGTCTACCTCTTTTTCTTCTACATTTTTGCTCGTTGATTTCTTCGAATTGATATCCGAAACATCTGAAAAAGTAAACAAAAAACAAATATAAAAATAACAGAAATTATTTTCTCTAAGGAATATTCTACTCAATTCTTTTTTCAGGACTTCGTATCCAGTTGTGTCAGTAGTATTAGCCATGAAGTTGGTGTGTGTGCGCTACTCATTTAAGCATAAGTAGATTTCTATGCATTTAAGGGACTCTATACCATGAGCTATGGACTTCAGTTGTAATCGGCTCCCTGTAGCGTGCGAGACGTTATCGTGTATTACATTTAATTATACGAAGTTGTCGGAACATTTTGTGTCTACTATTATTTTCGCTATTAGTAATAGTATTTATTAGAGCTCTGTCCAACTAGTTAGACTACAGGCCTTTTACTAGGGTTAACATAGTTCAGAAATCTGTGACTAGTGTTCATATCTTTTTTTTTTGTGTGTCAATGAGAGATTTTCCGAGACCCAAATAAAAAAAAAATTGTTCCAGATGAATTCATAGGTGGCGCTTAGTAAAAGGCGAGACCATTCAAAAAGCAAAAATGCACGGTACTGGCATAAAAAAAACCTAATAAAAAACATCTAAAAAGTATCAATATTGTGATTTGTGCAACTGTCAAACTGTTATGTGATTTTTTTCTGCCTCTGGCTGACAATAAAAAGCGCACAATATAGGTACAGCCATTATTACGACTCTGCTTTCAATAAAACGCCATCTGTTGAGACTTTTTTATACTGTTTTTTTTTCTTAATTTAGCTGTCAGAAATATCGCTCATTAATCATAAATCAATTCGAATCGAAATTTAAAAAGGAGTTATTCAAATTAGAAAGGAATCTCATCACACACACTTGCCAAAGTGAACAGGTATAAAGGTGTCAAAATAACGCGTCTTTGACTCTCTCGCGAAAAAAAATTTTTAATGATTGTTTTGTTGATACAAACTTTCATCCTTCATCGAAGCCCGAAGGAGTTAGATTTTTGAGAAAATAGCCCATATTTGACAGCGGGTCCTTAACAATATCCATACCGAATTTCATCAAAATCGGTCCCTCTGTTTTACCGTTAAAGCGAAACCGACAGAGCGACTTGGTCCCTCAAACAATTTTCAAACGAAGGTCAGCGTCTCCAAATGTTGACAATGGCTGATTGACTTCGACAAAATGGCCTCAAACGGTCTTCAAAACAACTGCTCCCTTTGAGAAATAGGGTAATTTTATTTGTACAAAAGGAACTCCTCAATTAGAATGCATCCATCTCCCTAACGAATTAATTTGGATTCAAACTGAATATTTAATTCAGATTTACATTATTTCAAGCGGGAATCGCCAAGTTTCGTACAAAATTGATTCTGTATAAAGGAAACAAAATTATATCGTACGTAATGAAAAACCATGCAATTTTTTTTAAATAAAAAAAATCATACTACTTGATGATATTTTTTTTGTATTTAATCAGTAAAAAAATAGCAACAAAATATTTCGTATTATTTCACAGAATTTAACTTCGATTAGTTTTTTTTATTATAGTGATATTGTCATATACATCATGATGTATCTTTTATCAATGAGCGATTTTTCTGACAGCTAATTAAGAAAAAAAAATCAGTACAAAAAAGTCTCAACAGAGAGCGTTTTATGAAAGCCGAGTCGTAATAATGGCTGAATCTATATGGTGCGCTTTTTCTTGTCAACCAGAGGCAGAAAAAAATCACATAACAGTTTGACAGTTGCACAAATCACAATATAGATACTTTTTAGTTGTTTTTTTTTACTAAGTTTTATTTTTTTTAAATGCCAATTCCGTGAATTTTTTGCTTTTTGTATGGAATTTTTTCTCTCGGCTTTTACTAAGCGCCATCTATGAAGTCATTTGGAACTATTTCTTTTTTTAATTTGTGTCACGGAAAATCCCTCATATGAAATGTTATTGATTTGTAGTTTTAAGTAATAAAACAACCAACCTTTTAAGAGGTGAAAGTATTCATGAATACGAAAAACATTTTGTATGGGACCGACTCTGAAATCTCAAAAATAAACAGCTTTTTCATACAATGCTAATGTCTGAATGTAATGTCTGAAACTGCTGTTTTTTTGAGATTGCAAAGTCGGTTCCATACAATAAAGATCGTATTATTTTTTAATATCTTCCATAAAAAAGCTTGAAGCGGTGGTGGTCAAGTGGTAATGACACCCGCCTGAAATCGGGTAGGACCCGGATTCAAATCCTACCTGTATCACATGAGTTTGTAGACCAATCTGACTCATGTATGATAGTTTTCCCATAGACCACCACCTGCTTCCGGTGAAGGAAAACATCGTGAGGAAACCTGTACATTGTCTGACTATTTAGTTTACTAGCGTGTATATGGCTGCTGCCACTAGATGGCGGTAGTCGTAAAAGTCATGTCAGATGCTTTTAGGCGACATGAATAAAATCTGACACCAGCGTCAGTAATAACACATTCGATAAGAAGAAAAAGATCCATAAAAAGATTACTATTTACAGATTATTTATTTGATGTTTTACAAATAACCCTGTATAGAAGATGAAAGTATGTCCCTATAATTGAAATGAAACAAAGGCGGAAAATTCCATTGCTGAGCCTTATTTTTAGCTGAAATTAATATTCTACTTTCATAAAGACAATTCACTTTATTAACATACACATATAAGTATGTTACGGAGGCAAATAATTAAATTTATAAGGAATGTAATATCACGTCGTTCCTCAAGCATTACATAAATGTTTCTCATAAAATATAATCATTAGGATTCGTTTCAACAAAAATTCCATGTGCTATGCCTTGTGGTATTTTTTTTACAGTTTGGATTTTTTTGAGCATCTCAGATGCAATTAGTATCTACTAAATAGAAAACTAGCTGTTAGCCCGCGGCTTCGCCCGCGTGACTTTGGCTTAGATGAAAAGTCTTTTTGTGTTCCAAACTGTTTCCTGTGTTCCAATCTTCGATTTTTATACGTCTACAGAAAATGCTCATCAGATTAACCAAGTTTTGCTAAGGCGCCATTTCCGTATATGTTATAGTGTAGCTGGTCTCTTGAAGTTATTCATCAGATGTTCCAGATCTTCAATTTTTATACGTCAGCAGAAAATGCTCATCAGGTCGAACGGTTTTTGCTAAGGCGCCATTTCCATATATGTTATAGTGTAGCTGGTCTCTTGGAGATTTTCATCAGATGTTCCAGATCTTCAATTTTTATACGTCAGCAGAAAATGCTCATCAGGTTGAACGATTTTTGCTAAGGCGCCATTTCCATATATGTTATAGTGTAGCTGGTCTCTTGGAGCTTTTCATCAGATGTTCCAGATCTTCAATTTTTATACGTCAGCAGAAAATGCTCATCAGGTTGAACGACTTTTGTTAAGGCACCATTTCCATATTTCTTATAGTTTAGCTGTTCTGTTATGGATCTTCATCAGGTGTTCCAGTTTTCAAAATCAATTATAGCCTATATGTTACTCAGGCTTAATAGCTATACAACAAAAAAAGTTTCATTCAAATCCGTCCAGTAGTTTTTGCGTGAAACGCGTACATACATACAGACTGACAGACAGACAGACAGACAGACAGACAAGAAATTCCTAAAAAATATTTTTGCTTCCTATTATTCTTTTTAGGTGTCCCTCTATCCATTTCAGTCAAAAATACTAAATGTACAGACAAAATATTTTTACTGTTTTATTATATGTATAGACTAGCTGCTGCCCGCGGCTTCGCCCGCGTGAGTTTCCTTAGATAAAAATCTTTTTGTGTTCCAAACTGTAGTAACCTAAACTCCAGTACTCAAAATTTCAGCTATTTGGTTATCCCGTGTCCCGCGGGAATATATTAGGTACTCGTAGTACAGTCGCGGTGTTAAAATGAATCAAAAGTGATATTTCATTCAATAAACGATCTTCGTCTGCTCGTTATCTACAATTTCCCGTGTACCACCACTACCACCCAGAGTCCCTCTTTATCCTATCCCGTGTCCTGTCTATTTATACGTCAGCAGAAAATGCTCATCAGGTTAAACGACTTTTGCTAAGGCGCCATTTCCATATATGTAATAGTGTAGCTGGTCTCTATGAATTCTTCATCAGATGATCCTGATCTTCGATTTTTATACGTCAACAGAAAATGCTCGTCAGATTGATAAACTTTTCCAAAGGTACCATTTCCATATTTCTTATAGTTTAGCTGTTATTGGCTGTTTTCTATAAGCTGCTGTTTAAAGAATTGAAGAGTTTTCGCCCTGAAATTTCTGATATGTATTGTAGAACGTATGTTTAAAGGGAGGACTGTTTCCAAAACACGATGGGAAAAATTTTGCTCGATAGAAAAAAATCGTGAAGTTACCTCTATTTCATATGAATACAGATAACATCCGTGTTTTATAATAAAAAAATGTTTTAAAATCACCAACACAAAGGTATTTTACCTTTTCGATTTCGTGACTGATTTAAATTTTTGAAAAACTAAACATTTCTATTAACTTTTTGATAAAAAAAAATTCGAATGGCGCGCAACCGGGACGTCCCCCCCGCTTCAGCCGCTTCATATGAATTTTCGCTGACCGCCTAACCCCCCTTAAGGTTCTTCATCAGGTGTTCCAGTTTTCAAAATCACTTATAGCCTATATATTGCCCAGGCTTAATAGCTATACAACAAAAAAGTTCTATCAAATCCGTCCAGCAGATATTGCGTGAAACGCGTACATACATATACAGATGGACGGACAGACAGACAGACAAAAAATTCCAAAAAAATGTTTTTGCTTTCTGTTATTCTTTTTAAGTGTCCCTCTATCCATTTCAGTCAAAAATACTAAATGTACTGTACAGACAAAATATCTTTACTGTTTTATTATTATACCCACGACCCCTAAGCGCGAAGTAGAAATCACCAAAATTGCGCAGCGCCATCTATTGAAAATATTGAGAAATAATTTCAGCTTACATTTCTCATTTTATCAACGCCATCTATTGGATATTATTTTGCTTGGCACAATCAGTAGATGACCGGAAATAAATTTACAAATGAATTTATTCGTTTCTTTTCAAAATTAAAAAAAAATTAAGAAATTAATTCTAGAAAACAAATAAAAAACGAAAACAGAAAATTATTGTTAGTGGCAGGATTCGATCCAGCTACTTCCAGTTACTTTCTTGAAATATTTCTTTACTAAAATATTTAAAAAAATATAGAATTCTAAAAAACTAATACAAAACGCAAAAAAAATTGGAAAAAAAAGTCACATCCGGCAGGATTCGAACCCTGTACTTAAAAAAATATTCCGCGGCTTCTACCGATAGGCCAACATGCATTGCTTGTAACTGGCGAAATTTCAAATGGGATTTGTCTAAAGGTACGCAAATTCACCCCTTTTTTTGGACTGCAAGGGTTGAAATTGTGAACAACCCTTTCTTATGTGGGCAGTATATTGTATAATGAAGACACTTACCAAATTTCACGTTTATAGCTTTTATAGTTTCGGTTTTGTGATGATAAATTAGTTTACCTCCCCTTTTTTACCTCTTTAGAGGTTGAATTTCAAAAAACGCTGAAACACGCCATTGGTTATTTTTGTTGAGAAGCATTCTTGCCAAGTTTCAAGTAAATCAGTGAAGATTTTAATTTTTTTTCATACAAACTTTGCCCTCAATTTTAACCCCCTTAGGGGTCTAATTTTGAAAAATCCTTTCTTATCTGAGCACTACGTATTAACATAAAACTTCGGTCCAAATTTCAAGTTTATAGCTTTTATGGTTTAGGCTGGGCGTTGATTTACCAATCACCCTTGTTCTTTTATATGTATAGATAAGAAGCAGGACTTGAACCCGCGACCAGGTGTTTATACGACCTTGCTCTTCCAACTGGGTTCAAATCCTGCTCGCATGGAATTTTTACACCATATCTAATTTCTATATGAGAGTACTATACATTTATCTGTCTCGTATGTACATAAATTTTGCAAAATATACTTGACTCACTGTCCTTTTCTCATTGACTATAGATTCTTTACTTGACCTACAAAATGGATCTTCAAGACCATTATTCATCGAATACGGAGCAATATTTTTGTGACATAATAATAAATTTTCGTAATCAATTTAATAATACCATCTCCAATTAATCTCAAGGTTCTATCGGCTTAATTTTACTTGTTATTTTGCAAAATATTGCTTTTTACTCCCTTGGGAGTCGGACCGAGAAGTATCGGTAACTCAATTAGGGTTCAATGGTTTGATTGGAAGCTGGCTTATATCATAAGCTTAATTACCGATCTAGTGAACAATATCGACTATGCAATCATTGGTATCATTTCTACATAATTTTTAATTCATTGCTAAGTCTATTTCTTGTCGCGTTGGAATGGCTATTCAAATCAATCAAAAATAATTTTATTAATCAAAATAAATGAATGAAATAAATAAATAGTTTTTATTGCAGCCAAAGCCATATCAAAGTAATAAGTAGTAAGCATGGTTTTTTTTTTACCATATCTAATTTCTATATGATGCTCAAAAATCCAAAAATAAAAATGAAGTACTTAGAACTTACCTAGGACAGTTATAAATTAATTCACATTTTAAAACCATTTATAGATTTTTTTTGTTGAGCCCAGTAATCTGAATGACTCTGAAATTATACAGTTTAATGAAGAGGTGCTCAAAAATTAAACCCCAGAAAATCCCCGAGGAAGACCAAGAAAGCCCTGGAATGATTGTCTGCAAAAAGACCTTAAGAAAATAGGTAAGAAAACAACTGGCGCTGGGAGGCCAGAGATAGTGCAAAAAGATGGTGGAGGTGGCCAGCATGCTGGAACCGTAAAAGGCATGTTGCATAGCAGGCTATATCATGAGCAGTTCCACAAAAATCAGAAATAATATCAGTAACCGATTAAGACCATTAAATATTTGTTTTTTCGTGATCTTGTTATGGTACAAAAATACATTTAATATCGCTTAATATCGTATAATGGCGATACTGGCATGGCGCCCGTACATATGTTCAGAAATTATGATAGAGAAAATCACATACAATGCTCGATATTTTCATTACCTATATTTTAGAAAAATAATTTAAGTAAATGTTCCAAACACATGTTACATGCAATATCACATAAACATGTATATTTGTGTGTATTTCACATAAATAGATGAATGATAAATAAAATAAACAATTCTTTGCCGCAGGCACGTATGTAATAAAAGTACATTTTTGAACGTACCGGAAATCGGAACTGTCAAATGAGCGCGTCAACGTCAAATCATAATGGGTGTCGGCCATTTTGGCGGAACTCGCCTAACCTTCATTACGATTTTGTTAACTAAATGTACCATAGAAAGGCTACGAATTTATCGGATTTACTTATAAGGCATTGATACTGACTCAAAAATGAAAAGTTCAGGTAGGTGCTCATGATATAGCCGGCTCCCCATACATTTGTGCAACAACCCCTTTATAACGTGCAAGTTAAATAGAATTTTCTGTAAGATTTAAAATTCCTCCGTCATTCTCTCTGCACGTGCTCCACGTCTCTATAATTCGTCGTATAAATGTTTTAGAAGACTCTAAGAGGAGACAAATGTGCAGTACGTGGATGAATTGACAACAACATCATAAAACTTCAGTAGGTGGGGATCTAAAACGGCCCCTTTCTCAATTCCTAAATATTTAAAAATGAACCTTAAGCGTTGTTGAATAGGATTCATTTTAAAATGAGAAATGGATCATATTCTGATTTATCAGTCACTTCCCGCCATTTGTGCCAGTATTATTTTTAAATTATTAATTTTTTCAGGCTATTAATAGAAATAGCAAAGACGTCCACGAAAAATCTGTTTTGGTCAAAAATAATAACAGACTTCATAAAATTTTTCGTAACGAGAAAATGCTAATTTAGAAACAAAGAAAATTAAAAAACTTTCCTTCATTCTCGCTAGTACATAATATATCGATGATTCTCGCCGATTTAATCGAATTGATTTTGTCGGCAACGCATCAATGACCATTTTAGGGTCACTGGTGTCTATGCCTGCAGTGATTGCTTACCATCAGGCAACTCGGATGCCTACTATTCTATGTATAAAAAAAATCTTTGAAACTTTAGGGCAAAATAAAAATCCAAAGGATGCCAAAATTAAAGAGTTAAGACACAAAATTAATATAAGTATTACGTACAGAAAGGAAATTCCCTGCCCGTCCCGCAATATGACACCCCCCACACCCTCCGCACTTCTCCCCCGGTCTTGTGTGTATTGGTATACTTCCCACCACGTAAAAAGTCCGCTGGTAGGGTGAGGAGGGGGTGAAACTTGCGCATGGGTACGACTGACGAATCAATTGCGCGCACCGGATGAGACCCGCCCGACCCCCGCTCACCGCATAGACCGATATATCGCCTACTGCGCAGCTTAACCGCCAGCGCCCTTTTTACGTGACGGCAACTATACGCTATGACTATGAAAACGCACACATTGACGTGTTACTGACGTGTTCCTGTTCACGAATATACAGTTTCATTTGTAGTATTAGTAGGTATATTTGACGCCCCGTTTCTATGAAGCGCCCGCCCTGTGCCTGTTTCATTTGTAGTAGTAATAGGTATATTTGACGCCCCGTTTCTAAGAAACGCCCGCCCTGTGGTTTAAATCCAAATGGCGCTCATTAATCTCACACTGGGAAGGATCCAAGTTACCTAAAATCCTAATATTTCTCCAACGTCGTCCTCTAAGGAAAATCCTCCCAAATATTATCCAGGCGTCTTATGAAGTCTGTTCCATTAGTCATCATAATGATGGGCAAACCGTCCAGGTCAAAAAACTGGGCTCTTTTGATTACATCCAGTTCAGGCTAGAGTTTAAACAGGGCCACAGAATTTTGCAATAAGTATATAATTTATGTTTAGAAGTGGCATAGACGCGTTATCTTGTATTCGACTGATATTGGACCCATACATAAAAAAGCGTCCAGAAATCAGAAATTCTTTATTGAAACTTGGCCTTGGCCGTCAAAACTAATTGTATAATCATAGTATATTATACAATGCTGCTACTAATGCTACAAACTACTAGCATTTCGGAACGACCACCGCTGAGAAGAAATGCCGAAAGAAACTCATGAAACAGTCTTGGTCGCCTAACATGTCCAAACATATAGACTGAAAGACAAGCAGAAAGATGAAATTTGACGACCTCCGTGGCCCAACGGTCATCACGCCTGAATGTCACGGCGGAGGTCCCGGGTTCGATCCCCGATCGGGTCAAGATGGAAAATGATCTTTTTCAGATTGGCCCGGGTCGCGGATTTTTATCTATATAAGTATTTTGTTATAAATTATAGTACTGTTGAGTTAGTATCCCATAATACAAGCCTCGAACTTACTTTGGGGCTAACTCAATCTGTGTGATTTGTCTTTTTTTGGATTCTGTCAATTGACACGCCCGTTAATAATATCATTAATATAGTCTTCTCATCTCTACAGGACTTTCAGTTACAGTTTTATAAAAGGTATTGATGTATTTTTAATTGATTCTGTGAATGTGACGGATATTTGGATCTTTTGCAAAAGGCCGGGCTTTTTTGGGCATATATCCATTGCTATGGCTCACCATTAATCAAATAAATTAGCACTGAGATGAAATCCCCTATTTTTTGGCCGTTGATCGATGCCTGATAATAAGGAAGGAAAGTCTTTATGAATTATTCCAATTAGATGGAAACATCTCCACTGATTTATCGGTGGTTTTTTTTTTTTAATTTTGGATTATGAATAACAGACGAAGGTGATAAAAATAGATGACGTCATCGGCTTGTACCTTTAATAAAAGTCTCAATTTTATAGTAACTCATTCAGTAAGGCTAAGTTAATAAAATTCGTCACTAATAGGTAGCAAATTTAATATCAAGCTAATTTTGTATATGCCCAAAATCAAACAGTAGAGAAAGATACATAATTATCTATGTCACGGGCAATAATCTTAATAGAAATAGCAAGTGATAGATTAGAGCGAGAATAGAGCTTCATTTATTCATTCAAAATACATTCATTCATTAATTTAAGTTTTTGATTGAAATTAACTCGTGATTCTGGTAGGTATAGATATTCGATTGGGCTTGTAAATACCTATGCTGTTCTATTATTAGGTCCCATTGATATGTGATACCTACCTAGTTAATATATTTTGGTCACTCAGCTAATATTTTTGCTCATAAGAAAAGCACATAAACTTTTGGCTGCGAACGTAAGAGCAAAGGGTTTCGTCGCGTGACGCTTTAAGTAAATTCAAAACATGCAACTATACGGCTGATTTTTTCAATGAAACTGAACTTAAAATAATAATTATATAATTTTTATTTTAAGTTCAGTTTCATTTTTGCCCTGAATTTCCCGCGATAGTTCGATAATATATCTATTATAATTAATGCAATAACCAATTTTTAGGGTTCCGTAGTCCGACAAGGAACCCTTATAAGATCGTTCAGTCCGTCCGTCCGTCCTAGTTAGAAGACTTGAATCCTCCATTATTTAAAGTTGTCTACGAAGAAATACATAAGAACTGGAGAAAATGTTGCTTCAAAAAACGTATTTAAACAAAAACACATCAGAGCATCATCGGAAAGCCAGAGGCAGAAATGCACGAATATCGTGAAGGGGGCCCAAAATCACAAAAAGACTAGATACAGCAGAATTTCAATAGAAATATTTATGTTCAGCACAAAATGAACTGAATGTTTGATATGACAAATATCCTTCTGTTTTATAACTATTTATACGTGTGCCGCGTGCGTGTATTTATAGGCAATACTCTGACATATTTGCTGCAAGGTATCGAATTTATTGGATCGTGTAAAATTTATGGCTCCCATAGAGCTTAATGTGGCGTTAATATTTTTTCTAGCTCCTGGTTATGGGTATAATAAACTGATATTGTTGCTACTACTAGAATGAACACATTTGCTGGAAGAAACACAGTTGCTAAGGTAATTTATACTAACGTTTTCTACTCTCGATTGACTTTACTGGCTGTAGAGAATTTACAACAGACAGAAATATCCAAAAGACTTATAGGATGCCTTAAACCAATCCACTTAGTATGACTGGTAATCTAACGATAAGAAGTTACAAGACTTAAAGATAAGTTCTATTCTACTTTTTCTTATCAGTCTTTAAAAAGGCCATTATTAGACTAAATTCTTAGGACAATGAAATGATTTACCCCATTTACCTCGGTAGGTAGGTGGCGATTGCAAGGAATGGTATCAAATTAAAGTAGATAAAAATATTGCTGAACACTATTTTCAATTTTCCCTTTGTTGCTATGAATGACATCCTCAGGAAGAATATATGTACGTATTGCTATTCAAGGTAATACTTGGCATCAGGAAAACCTATTCATCCATTTTCATCTTTTGGCGAATTAAAATCATGCAGCATTTATACAAAACTACAAAGAAATAAATGTGACAGAACTCAAGTCTCTTGATGAATCTATAGTCGAATCTTCATTAATCCGCAAACTAATCGCATGTTTTATTCAAGCAGTTTCTACAGTAGCAACATGTACCACGAGTTTACACGCAACGGCAGTAAGTGGCACAGAAAAATTAGATATTGTGACGGTTCGGTGGTGACATGATTTAATTGCTTCGGAACTGGATCTTAATTGGAAAGACGGAAAAGAAAATTTGTGTGAAGATTGCAAGTTGCAGATTTAAATAGAAACACTTTATTGAAAAGTTACGATTGGTGAATTAGATCGTCATTGGAAGGATGAAGAAATAAATTCAAATAATATTATCGTATAAATAGATAGGAATTTAAGTCAAAGGTGTAACAACATATAATATAATAGACTTATCATAGACTCGATACTTCAAACAGCAAAATGGGTTTCTAATGACTTTTTACGATGTTTTTATGATACCTAATAATCCATTGCTGTGAAATTCCCAGATCTTTGCAGGCGGAAAATGTTTTCATCTGCCAAATTGGAGTAGTTACCTCACAAAGGTCTCGAAATTAACAAACACAGCAAAGATTATCGAGTGAAATTTAGTTTATAAAGAGCATTTGGCATTTTGGTACATTGTAAGATTTATGGGTGGTATTGAAGAGTCAGAGACGGAAGTAATTAATTTGTTCATAGGTAACTAAATTATTTCGTATAATACTAAGAATAAAGTAAATAAAAACCTTGTGCAATTATTTCACTTCAATTCCAATTAAAGTCTCTCGAAGCTCCGTCGACCACGCATATAGCAGCAAAATTTATAGGATTCAATTTGGCAATGTTATTTGAAATATTAATGAATTACTAGTAATTACAGTACCAATCGGGAATAATTGGAGTGTAAGTACCAATATTGGTATTCCAATTATGTATATAGTGGCCATTAACTAGCAAACAAGCTTATATCATTTAATTACTATTTTTTTATTGCGCTATAAAATTCACGTGTTACAGTCATTGACGTACAAAGTTTAAAATATTTTTTATAGGAAATTGAATTTAATATAAACGGCAATTAATTAATTTAACGTCAAAATTCATAAAACTATTAAAATTTTCTATGTAACTGAGCAATGATTCATTCTGCACTACACTTTGTTAGCTCATCGAAGCATGCGAAAATGAAAGAGTAGATATATAAAGGAAGAATAAGCTACGAATAGCTAAAATAATTTTGTTGACATTTCATTGTGATTAATAACGCGATGTAAAATTATGCGTGTGGTTTGAAAAGGTCTGGTGATAATCGTATCTTTGGATTTAGGTTGTTAAAAAAAAGAAAGGAACAATATTAATTATTAACGCAAACTTAATGCTAAGAAATAAGTATATACATATCTAATTGTAATTTGACCTTTTTAATACTATATTTTTATTATTTAGTTCAAAACAAACTCAATATGGGTATGCTTTTTCAATTCCTGGCTTAGCGAATGGAATAAATGTTATAAACGAAACTCAATGACTCAGGTTGCATGCACTATATTGTAAATAAGAAGCAAAAACTTTTCTTTTTTTTTATTTGCCAATTTGAAATAGGTATATAAATGCCTATCTAACTAATTTGTTAAAAAAGTGCAATTAACGTGAAAATAAAGCTTTGGCTCTGACAAACTCACTCTGTGCAAAAACACCAATTAGTACTGCAAGTTTATGAACTGTTTTTAATTACAAGTACTCCGATCTCAATCATTGCAAGCCTGAATAATATTTACGTAAAGTTGAACTTTTGAAGTCGTATTTATCAACTATTTTTTCTTGTACATCATCATCTCTATATTTCCTTTAGTCTATAGTTATCGATAATTTGTTATCCTTACTATAATAGAATCTAAAAACTCACCTTTAGCTGATCTCTCTTCGAAAATCTCAAAGTCTAAAACATCACTCCTATCTTCAGGTTTCGACACTCTGAACGTAAAATCACCCCAATCGTAGCTGAATGCGTGATTTTTCAGAAATCTTGACAAAGGTCCTTCATTCGACCTAGCTTGCCTCCTTCCCAAAGGTTCAATTGTTAGGCTATCGAATACTCTCACCGCCTTCTGTTGCTTTAAATTCTTAACTACTTCTCTAGCCAAATTATCGATACACGTAGCGTTATCACTACAGCTTAATTCTATCACAGCAGCAGCATGTCCCAGAAATAAAGCGAACAAGAAAACTATGGCAGTCATTTTGGTCACTTCAATGTCTGCACATTCACTTTTTCACAAATTATCACCAATCCATTTGTGGGTCACGGCTCTGGATTTTGCACCACCCTCATTCGCAGTTTCTTTGTCAATGAGGGTTTCTGTTGCCTGCTGATGATTTTTATTCGCCGTCACGCTGCACTGAGCCTACCGGTGTTGCATTTTTTCCACGTTGCTCACGTGTGTACGTATTCCATTTTATTTGCAATTCACCACTTTTCTTTCCACTGAACTGGACGCGATCAATTTCTTCCCTTGTCACGTTACATTACAGTACAAAGTCGTGTTTGTTTTTTGCCTAATTTATTCAATAAAAAATGTTTACTCCAATGCGCACTAGTGTGCTATCATTAATAGGTTTGGAGAAGTGATATTTTACTTTCTTATGTACTGTCGTAATATTAGTCATCCTTCTTTAGTCGTATTCATCATGACTGAGGGTCGTGGTCATTATGTCGAATGAAACACACACAAAGACTATCATGGCAATGTAAATGGAGTGCTTTGCCATTTCTACTTCATTTCACACACTAGCTGATAATTATCAACTAGAGTGTAGGTTTCCTCACGATGTTTTCCTTCACCAGAAGCATAACTGGTGAAAGATGAAGTAGTTTGTATACCAATCTGCCTCATGTAAGGTATACATGAGGCAGATTGGTCTACAAACTCATGTAACACAAGCAGTATTCGAACCAGGGAACTTTGCAGCCCTACCACCCGGCCACCACCGCTTCGTCACATCATATTAGTATCAATACCTTAAATAATAAGTACCCAAAACATTGTTTCAATAAATCTAAAGTAGTATGTATTTTTAATCGATTAATTAATTAAACAGAATTCGTCTTTAATCAATAAGTTAAGCTATTACATCAATCTCTATTCTTCTTGATTTTCGGAATATTGCAACATGTGATTACTAAGTTTAATACTCAAAATTTATGAATCATCATTTTTTTTATACTGTTCAATAGGCATGCGGTCCACCCAATGGAAAACGGTCACCGCAGTCACTACAACACCATGGGTATCATGCGCGCGTTTCCGACCCTCTGCAGCCTCTAGGAAAAACCATGGCCATGGAAGTCATTTTTTTTAAAATAGCTATTCGTCTTGCACTATGCTTACGCTTCCCCTAACTTATTCCAAGCACTTCAGTCTTTTCTTTCCATTTTTTGTTTTATTTATGTGTGCCTGCGCATAGTTATTTTCCTGTCGCTACTAAACCGCGCTAGGAGAAATGAAACATTTTGATCAACACGCGATGATCACTCCATCCATATCTTCATTCCATATGTCCGGTAAATATCGGACATATTGCTTATTGACATGAAATTCCTTATTTTAATCTACTGGATATCCTTGAATCTCTCTATCTGATATATTTGTAAGATAACCTGGAAAAATGTTGTTTCCTTGACAAAAAATTATTTATTTTATAAACTTCTATACTTTGATAGCTTGAAGGAACTTTCGGTACCCGTATAAGTACCAATCTTTATGGCAATTTTCATATACCACTTGCTTTAAGTGAAGGAAAACAACATAAGGAAAACTTTTGATAATTTGTTTTCTAGTTTATTATTTTTTGTAAGACGCCACATAAATATCTACAACATAGATGTCTCCATCCCTTACGGGGTAGACAGAGCCAAGAGTCGCGAGACTCGAAGGCCATGCTTAGCTAAATAGTGGGCTCTGATGAAATGGAGATTCAGGTATAGTGACAGGTTGCTAGCCCATCGCCTATGAGCGGAGGAATCCCCAGTGTAAAGCTCTTTTCTTCGATTGACTTTTACAATCTGCGCAGGAAGAGAAGCAGCTGGCACATTCTATGTTTTTTCTTTGCTCCCAGACCAGCATGGAAGCATCTACAATGATGTCTCAAATTTTAAAAGTCATACAAAAGTAGTCTTGTTGATAAGTGGAAATTCAAATTCATGAGTCAGCACCGAGTATTAAAATTTCTGCTAGGTACATACTTGCACATATGCAATCATAACTGTTATATTTGTTTGTTTTACCTGAATAAAAAGTGATAGCATGATGGCATATAAAATTTTAAAACGCGTTTGTGAAACTAGGCGTAACTAAGGACTATAAAGATTTAATTTAACATGGACATTATTTACCGCGCCGTTAAAGTAGTAGTAAAAATAATTTTAAAAATTAACTATCGATTTATATTATTACTTCTTACTTATCTAATATGTTATGACAGACAGATTTTTCTCAATCATTCATCATTGTTCTTGTCGGTGAAGTTTTTTTCATTTGTCCCTATCCCCAGCCATCATTTTGACATCCTTGTACGACCCAACTTTTGCCTACTCCTTTATTTGGTCTTATATAAGCCTTTCTTGGGTTTCCTCTTCTTGTTACTGTAAAAGCTCAAACTAAGGTAAATCCTAAGATTTAAGAGTAAGTCTTAGGATTTACCGACATGAGTTGATAAATGTAAGGATTTATGAAAATGGAATGATTTTTTCGGGCTTCTACAATTAGTATTTAGTTCATACTAGATTTTACCACTGACGGCTGGTAAATGTTGGTTTTGGGAATAAAACAAAGAGTAATTTATTCTTCCCTCAAGTCTTTCCGATTGGTCATAAAAAAATAACCTAAACCTGTGTTCTTATCCGCCCTCACAGTCTTTCCGGGCGGTCAAAAAAAAAAACCTAAACCTTATCTATCAGTCATTTACCGTGCCTTTAATGTAAATCCTGAGACTTACCAAGCGAATGGTGGTAAAAGTGCAAATCGCAAAATTGTTCGGGCTTTTACCATTAAGAGTTGGTAAATCTTAGGATTTACCGTAGTTAAAAAAAAAAGATAAAAAAAATGAAAAATATTTTATTTCTTCAGCAGAAGTGGTACAAAAAATTCAAGTATTTGTGACCTTCTATTAAGTGAATAATACACATGTATCAAAAGGCCACGCTCTTCCATAACCATTTTCTATTACAGTACCCGAAATCTTAAATCTAATTACAATTAGGATAAATGGATGTAAATTGTTATTTAATAAACAAAGACAAATATAATTAAAAAAAAAAAAATTAGGATAAATGAATTTAAAATAAGTGAGTGTTAGTGTGTGTGTCTATCCGTGCATTATTCCTTTTCTTATTTATTTATTATTTTTAATCAATTCTTCAGTTTCGTCACAGGGCGGGCGCTTCATAGAAACGGCGCGTCAAATATGCCTACTACTACTACAAATGAAACTGTATATCCGTCAACACGTCAGTAACACGTCAATGTGTGCGTTTTCATAGTCGAACGTCCCACAGTTACACAAGAACGGGGGGAAGGAGCGGGGGTGCCATATTGCGGGAGGGGCAGGAAGTTTCCTTTTTTTCCTTTCTGTACGTAGTACTAATATTAATTCTGTGGTTTCGTCATAGTTTTTAGATTTTAGCCAATTAATCAAAAGCTTTTTGCAATTGTATTTTGTTGACATATAAATATCTATATTTTTATTAATTTTTATTAGTTCGAGCTTTTACAGTAACATATACACACTATAAAAGTTAACAGCTAGTGTGTGAGTGTGTGAGTGTGTGAGGAAACCCTCAAGATATTTTCCTTCATGGAGGATGGACGACTTAATTAGATAGGAAGCAAGTTGCGGTCTATGAAAACAACGATACATGATTTAGATTGGTGTACAAACTCAGTCATGAGCATGATTCAAACCTGGGTCCTTTCGACGACTCATCCACAACTGCTTCGTATAAATATTCAATCGATTAGATTGTGTGCAAATAATTATTGACTAGGCCAGTGTGGTTACTCGATATTTCCGATGAACCGCGGAACTGTTTTCGCACGAAATCGCGTGTTATTCGTTGTTGTGGAAAATAAGTTTTTATTAGTAACGTATAGATAAAATATTAGTTGGCTAGGCGCACTAACTACTACCTACCGAGAGGGCGTGGGTGCTAAAACCAAGTGCGGCCTAATAACACATACAGTGAGTATATATGGAATAGTAAGCCACTTTTTATAGTAGATCGTATTTCAGTTGGTATACTTTTCTATATGGCAAATCATATTGATTTAAATACTCAGAGGTACAGTACCTCTAAGTATTTAAATCAATATGATTTATGCACGGTCATTTTCAATGGTTGACTGTTCAGTTTGCGACTGAGTAATACGACTGCCGCTAGATAGCGGTAGTCGTTATGCCATTTCAAATTCCTTTTCAATACAGTTGTATAGCATGGCGCACTTTCTGAGCCTATATCTAAGATTCGAAAATTGAATATTTTGCACAGGCATCTTACTTTTCCGCGGTCGTGACTTACTTTTCCGAGCTCGATCATTATTTTTGCAGTTTAGTTTTAAATCAATGAAGTTAAGAAGCAAGGAGTTTTCGTACGTAGAATAAAATTGGATACAATTTATACGAATGATTATTTTAAATAGCTGTTTATTATCAAATATAATATATAAACATTTAGTTTCATTCACTATTTAGTTTTAAGTCAATTATTTTCGCATAAACATTTGTCAAAAATCGAGTACTTTGGCTGTATACGCGTACGTGTCCGTTGCTTAGAATCGTCGTAAAAAATTGCAAAAACGCGCCATTATCTGAAAATGTTAATTTGTTATTTTGTTGTGTGCTTCGGAGTTGTGTTTGAAACTGATTTTAATTTTTTGATTTGTTTTTTTTTTACTATTTTTCACAACTGTATTGAAAAACGTTGTTTGGTACACGTGCGGAAGTATCATTTGCACTCGTCCCGATTCTTGGCCCGAGCCGAAGGCGAGGGTCAAGAGTCTGGTGACTCGTCGGGACTCGTGCAACATGACACACTTTCCGCACTTGTATCAAAAACTACTATTACGCAATTTATTCATGGTATAATTTAGTTGCCGAAATACCATTGCATATACCTACCAACAGAACAACAAACATATTTCAATAATACGATTACAATAACTCTTGTTTAATATTTTAAGTATCATTTACGTTATGTTTAATTGAGCTTAAAATCGTAAATCTTACTCGGTAAACTTCTAAAAGCACTCTTCGACTTTAGTTAGAGCGCAGTTTCACTGTAGCGTATATACCTAGGTTTATTACAATCAAAGCTATTTGAAGCGATGATGGCCGGGCGCCCGCCTGTAACTGCATAAGTCCCAGGTTCGAATCCTGCCCGTGCTACAAGAGTTTGTATACAAATCTGACTTATGTATGGTAGTTTTCATCGACCACAACTTGCTTCCTGTTAGGTATATGATAGGTTCTTTAATAAAACTTACTAGTACCATCAATCTTATATATTGTTTTCTCAATGAATTTACCAAAAGCGTCACATCCAATTCACTATAGGCAGCACGATTATTAAGAAGCTGGAAAGCTGACTGGATTAGGCGGAGCAGATCAGCGACGCATAGACACGATCGACGAGACACGATGCAGTAGTCGTATTTCTGTTCTAGTGCGCAGGTGGAAATGGATTGCTATAGAAAAGAGGTAAGTATATAAAAAAAAGTATTTATATGTGGGAACGCCACACGGTGAAGAAAAACCAACATCGTGAGGAAACCTGCACAGTAGTTGATGGTTATCAGCTAGTGCGTAAATTGGAGAAGGCAAACTACTCTATTAAAACATTGCCAAGATAGTCGTTGTTTATGTTTCATTCGACGTAACGACTTCGACCCTCAGTCATGTTTTCTCACAAGCTTTATCTTTTTGCAGGTACATAATGTAAAATACAATTATATATATATATCAATTTATTGATCGGTATATTCCGCGTTTGCCCCACAATTTCGCCTTACATAATAAATTCTTTACAACTTACTTCTTACTTCCAACGGCGCTACAACCCTTTGTGGGTCTTGGCCTCTTCAACGAGTTTTCTCCACCTGTCACGCTCCTTTGCCACGTTCCTCCAGTTCTTAAATTTGCCCATCTTCTTGAGGTCTTCTGCAATACAGTCCATCCACCTCTTCCTTGGTCTGCCTCTGGGTCGTTTCTGCTGCGGCGTCCATCTTGACATGACCTTAGGAGCTCTATCTTCTGGCATGCGTTCTAGGTGTCCCGCCCATCTTAGTCGCTGCGCCTTACAGAACCTGACTATGGTTTCCTTCTCCACAAGTGCATCGAGTAAATTCTTTACAACGCCGTAAGTTTTTTTAACAAACTTAGAGATATTTACATGTTGGGTTGAGCCGAGATTCAAACCAGTACTTTACAAAAGCAAGTCGAGCTCATTTATCTCATACGCCAACTGACGGGGGTCAGTTGGCCTGGTTGTCCTGTGGCCTAATCTCGTATTCAAAGTCGTAGCGACCAGCAGTGTGTGTGTGACTATATAGTGCCATACCACAGAGCGGGCGCTTCATAGAAACGGGGCGGCAAATATACCTACTACTACAACAAATGAAACTGTATATCCGTGAACACGTCAGTAACACGTCAATGTGTACGTTTTCATAGTCATAGCGTCCTAATACACACAAGAACGGAGAAGAAGTGCGGGGGTGCGGGAGGGGTGCCTATTGCGGGAGGGGCAGGGAGTTTCCTTTATGTATAGTTGCCTTCACGTAAAAAGGCCGCTGGCGGTTAAGCTGCGCAGTAGGCGATATATCGGTCTATGCGGTGAGCGGGGGTCGGGCGGGTCTCATCCAGCGCGCGATTGGTTCGTCAGTCGTACCCATGCGAAAGTTTTACCCCTCCTTACCTTTACTAGCGGCCTTTTTACGTGATGGAAACTGTACGTAGTACTAATATCAATTCTGCGGCCATACTTTAAGACTATTGTCGCACCGCACACACACTGCAAGTCGCCACGATATGTCCGTGAGAAGTGTATAAGAGTTATATCCGTGGCAAAGGATATGCCCCTTAAGTAGGTACGGTAAAGTTCGTGTAACACATTTGACGAGAGTTAAGTTTGATGGAATTTTAGATGTTTATAAGCAGCAGGCTTATTCTCGTGGGTGATATTTGAGATCATTATATAACATAACTGAATCTCTTTAATTACAATATAAATATTTATGAAGTACTTAGCTTATTAATATATGTTTTATTATCTCGCGTTAATTATTGTATTTATTTATGTTACAATTAATTCGTTTTATTCCTTTATATGTTGCAATTAATAATAATGATGTTGATCTTATCTTATTAATATTGGTGAAGATTCTTTTATAATAATAATTATTATTTCTATATAATTCATGTTAATTGCGGTGGGGCGCCCATTTAGGTACTTCTTGAAATAATAAACTCACTTTTAGATACAGATGGAGTTTGCCTAATATTCTACCTACTAATCTTACTAATATTATTTAAAGGAAAATTTAGATGTTTATGAGTTTGGATGTTTGTTACTCAATCATGCAAAGGCCGGATTTAGATGAAATTTGGTACACGGGTAGAAAAATACCAGGACTTGCAAATAGAGTACTCAATACTTATTATTCCGGGCCCTAATTCGGGAGCAGTGTTTATTTATTTATTTATTTATTCAAACATTCCTTAACTATTATTACAGGTACACCCAATGCAATAGTATAAGTCTTAATTTACAAGTTATTTCTACTATAACACAGTACATACAATGTAACTCTTACGAATTCCGTCAAAGGACAACAAAATACGTCTACTCTCGTCGCTACCTCATTTAGTACTCTAATTGTTCGAGTCAGGGGGGTGTGCTTTAGCATCTTCGTTCGCGCTTGTGGTATTGCGAATAGAGGAGGCTGTCGCCGCCGCCATACGTACCGATTGGGCACGCAAAGCGCAATCCACTGCAATACAGCTTGGTTGCTAAGGCGCCCCCTAATATTTTAAATAAATATTTAGCCAATGTTAGCTCTCGTCGAACTTCCAGCGAATTGTATCCGACCATCCCGAGAACGAATAGTGTTGGGTACATCAATGGGTAGAACGGATACACCCCATACAATTTGAGATACAGGTACCTTGTAAATTTGTTTTGTATCCGTTCCACCATCAACTTGTAACGTTGCAACGTGTTGCAAGATCCAATGTTTAAATATCCATATAGCTTTGCTCGAAAGTCCGTAGATTGCCTCTACAAAAATTCGTAGATCTACGCATTTTGGGCGTGTGTAGAGGACTTTCTTGATTGTACTTCTTTTTTGATCAGAAATCCGTGGTAAGAAATTATTTTCGACATCATATTTAAATTATATTGTTACAATATACTTAGATATTGTTAAAATACATTTGTGATTGTTCAATAGTATATCAAATCAGGTCGTTACATCGAATTTGTAACTGGATCGGTTTCGTAATACGATTTCTATAAATAAAAATAAAAATCAAATGTATTGTAGTCGATGAAAAATGTAGTAGCTTTCTTTTACTATTTGCCTCACTTTCACTCTCGAAAGAATGGCCGAGTTGGATACGTCTTTCTCTTTTTAACTTCATTGTAATGTTTGTTTAGGCGGACAATTGGAAACGTAATTTTGCGGTTTTTTCAGCCAATCACTTAAAATGTACTTGAAATAAAAGGGTACCTAAACCTGGGTATGTAAACTTAAAATGTTATGTGCGCAGCTTTATCGCTTAAAGCTTTTCCCTTTTTTTTAACATAGGGCGGCAAACTTGTCACCTGATGGTAAACGATCACCGCTGCCCATGGACAACTGCAACACCAGGGGTATCACAGGAGTGTTGCCAGCTACAAGAAAACGTAGACTCGTTTTTTGAAGGTTGAAATGTTGTAATGATTCTAAGGCGGATAGAGGGAAAAAGAATCTTTTAGAGATCTTTTTAAGTGCAATACCATAGCACGATGTTTTTTAAATATGGAAACATACTATATGGAAACATATTACTAACCCTTATTGAAGTGATATTTGCTACCATTTTTATGAACATATCTGTCGCTCTGAAACTCGTGAAAAAATAGGTAAGTGTTAAATTGTAGGTAAGTGTTAGTACGTAGTTTAGCAATACGTAATTTTTAGGATTTGTACAGAAATTCGATTCATTTGAATGTGTGTGTGTGAGCTATAGTGAGTCCTATAACTATATTTGTTTCTATGCTACTTCTATTTGGCTTTCTTATTCCGAATTCTGCGGAAAAAAACTTTAAACAGTTTTAAATAATGCGCATAGAGAGTTGAAAATAACATTTGTAATTAAATATAAGAAAGACAAAGCAGAAATATTTTTTAAATAATTTCTGTGTGCAAAAAATGCAATCTATTCTGAGCGGACTGGCAACCCATCAAACATGCTTTAAAATATCTTCACCAGGCTGGATAAGATACCTGCTATTTTCTTTGAAATCGTTGGAGCTGCATTTGAAAGCTCAAAATTATTCGAAACGCTGCTTACTATCTCATGCAAAATAATTATAAAAAGAAGAATTCTTTTAATTAATTAATACCTTCTTACAGCCCTTAAAAAAGATTAAAACTTTCCTGTCCTAACACTCTCACTTTAAGAAGAAGAAAAAAAACTCGCGCTTATTTCCCGCCAGCAAAGAAAAACTCTTGGTACGATATTTTGCTGACCGACCAAAGATATAGTTTCCTTTTACTAGATGGTGCAATAACTGTGTCTTGTAAACTGAAACCAAGCGGCCATGTGTAATTGTTCTGAAAACCAATATTTGTTTTGGAACGTCTAGTTTCATAATACCCAAAATTTTAACCAAATCTTGTTGCTTATATAATAATTATACAGATAAAATATATAATCGTAAAAAATAAAACATAACTGCGGAAATGTTTTACATAATATGTAAAATTTAATATTTAAATTTATGTAAGATTTAAATTTTTTTTTTTTTCAATTGAGAAACGTTTTGAAATGTTGTTTTTTTATTTAATCTCTCTATTATGAGACGTAGGTCAACTCTATTAAAAATGTCATGAGTTTTAGTACCAGTCTGCTTAGTGTCATCAAAACCACTTCCAGTAGTTCAAAACTATAGCGTCAACGAGTGTAAACTATTGTTTTACTTTTATTTACAGCGGTTTCAATGTCGTGATGATAGAAAGTGGGTTATTCTGCAAAAAGAATGTAGATGAAAAAAATATTGGTTTTTGAGATTCTATTACATATTTTGACCGTAATAGAGTCTTCAAATATCTAAAATAAAAATTCTAAATTTTAGATGTTTTTCTCAATCACGTAAAATCTACTGGACGAATTTTGATAAAATTTTGTACATGTTAAATAAAATACCGGGAAAATTATTTTTTTCCTAAAATTCCCATATAGGGAAATCTCCAGGGTTCAGCTCGAAAGAAATTAAAAAAATATATATTTAAATTGAAGTAATAAATAACCTGTCAACAACAACAATATTTAATCAACGTTTGGACAGACAATATAAGAGATGTTATCGGTCGATTACATAATTTTTTTTAAGGAATCATACTTATACAATCATACTTATACATGTTTAAGTCACAAAAACTACTATTTATACTAGACGGGGCACGAGATAGGACAAGGAGTGACTCGGGATGGGAGTGGTAGTACACGGGAAATTGTAGATAACGAGCAGATGAAGATCGTTTATTGACTTTTGATTCATTTTAACACCGCGACTATATTCCGGGGAGCACGGGATAAACAAATGACTGAAATTTTGAGTTGGTATTGGAGTACTACAGTTTGGAACACAAAAAGATTTTTCGTCTAACTTACGCGGGCGAAGCCGGGGTCAATAGCTAGTAAGTACTATAAAATTGTTTCATTGCCTAAATAAATACAATACCTGAAGCAGCTTTGTTCTTTTAAGTATTGCGTGTTCATTTTAATGATACATTTAATTGAACCAATTACACAATTGTACTTATACTTAGTTATAGTTGCAATTAATTATTGTTTACGACAACAGGGATATGAATCAATTATGTCTGCGACAGGCCATAAAATAATAAAGATAAACCTCGTTGCAGAATCACCCAGATCTTTCACAGCGTTTTACCCAAGCAATTGACTTCGTAGTTCTTATTTTTTTGAAAGCCATCTATATAAAAGTCTTTGTAACGGGCTTTCAATCTTATTGCTCGACGAAGCTTTGCCGAAAATGTATCAAGTGGTGGTTATATTAGGGCTGGTGACGTCAGCATTCGCTGGGTTTTTAGATGGTGATTTGCAATTAACTGATGGAGTGAAGTTAGTAGGGATTCCAGTGTCGAATAGTCTAGAAGAAGAAGGGCGGTCGTTTGGGGATCACTCTGTATTATACAGGATGGCGAAGTTTCTACAAGGACACGAGTTGCATGTCAAACTGCCGAAGTTGATCGAGAAAGACAAGATTACTCAGATGTTTTCGGAATCGCTGAAGACTGTCGATGAGGCGTACAAAGATAATTCTGGTAAGTACTTGATCTAAGCCATATAAATATTAGAAATCAATATACATATAAAATTCTCTCGTTACCTACTGAGTGGTTGACAGACAACGCACAGCCAAAACTACTGGGCGTAGGAAGCCGGAATTTGTCATGTAGGTTCCTTAGGGAGTGTAAGTGAGCACTAAGAGACGATTTCCAAATTCCCATGGGAACAAAGTCCCGGGCCCATGCTAAGTAGTACTAGTACTATATAAAGCTACTGTTGATATTCAGCATTCCAGATACATAAATATTATCATCCATTTACGGAGTAGACAGAGGTAAGAGTCGTGAAAGTGAAACTAGAAGGCAACGATTGCCTATATAGTGGGCTTATTAGTGCTACTGAGATCATAATAGTGACAGGTTATAAAAATAGTGACAGGTTGCTAGCCCATTCGGCTATGAGAACAATCCCTAGTTTGCAACTGAGATCTAAAAGTACTGACAGGTTGCTAGCCCATCGGCTGTTAGAAGAATCCCTAGTTTGCAACTGAGATCTAAAAATAGTGCCAGGTTGCTAGCCCATTGGCTATGAGAAGAATCTCTAGTTTGCAACTGAGATCTAAAAATAGTGACAGGTTGCTAGCCCAACGGCTATGAGAAGAGTCCCTAGTTTGTAACTGAGATCTAAAAAAAGTGACAGGTTGCTAGCCCATTGGCTATGAGAAGAATCCCTATTTCAACTGAGATCTAAAAATAGTGACAGGTTGCTAGCCCAACGGCTATGAGAAGAGTCCCTAGTTTGTAACTGAGATCTAAAAATAGTGACAGGTTGCTAGCCCATTGGCTGTGAGAAGAATCCCTATTGCAACTGAGATCTAAAAATAGTGACAGGTTGCTAGCCCAACGGCTATGAGAAGAGTCCCTAGTTTGGAACTGAGATCTAAAAATAGTGACAGGTTGCTAGCCCATTGGCTATGAGAAGAATCCTTGATTTGAAGCTTTTTGACAATCTGCACGGGAAAAGAAGAGCTTGCACATTCTGTTTTTTTTTCTTCGCTCCTAGACGAGGAAGGATGATACGTAGGATAGTAAATGGAAGCTCGATACCTACGATGGTAAATTAGTAAGAATTTATTATATAATTTATTCCCTACATTTTTTCAAAACTCTTTAATTCAAAAAAGTGCAGAAAATCTCTAGCAATATTGCAACTTTGTATCTACTTCGACATAGCGACAGCTTTTATATATAGGTACTTATCATTCAAAATGCTATTGAGAGAGGTAATTTGTCAGCACTTTGTAAAGTTGGCAAATGTCAAACCACAAAATACATGTAGTGGTTTGAAAGGTAATGGGATAGTACACGCACCGTTTTATCGCCCATAACAAAACTGACCAAACATTTGCCACACTTTGCTAATAGTCCGTAACTGTCAACACATTGTACCAAAGTAGGTACATAGAGTTCGGAATAATTTACCTAAGTAAACAGAAGTGCCATAGTCGCAATATTTTGTCGATGTAGACTATGGAGCTCTTCAGCTCACTCACGTCATCACCATCATTTCAAATTAGATTTTATTTGACCAGTATTTGGCCACTTCCACCGCCCTATCGTTGGCCTCATTCAGGTCTTCCATGGTACAGGAGGAAGAGCAGTTGGGGCATGAAAAACTCATAGAACTACCGTTAAAATTTGTATTTTTATTACGTATTGCTGAATACGTACACATTATGCGACAGATAATTTTCATATTAATGACAGCAGATAGATAATAATCCATAGGAGAACTAAAATAACCGATATAGCCCGCAGAATCGCCAAACTTAAGTGGCAGTGGGCGGGGCACATAGCTCGTAGAACAGATAGCCGTTGGGGCAGAAAAGTTCTCGAGTGGCGACCACGAACCGGAAAACGTAGTGTTGGCAGGCCTCCCACTCGATGGACCGACGACCTGGTGAAGGTCGCGGGACGCGCATGGATGCGGGCAGCGCAGGACCGGTCGTTGTGGAAATCCTTGGGGGAGGCCTTTGTCCAGCACTGGACGTCTTTCGGCTGAGGAGAGAGAGATTTTAATAGAAATTATTGTTAAAAAATCTGTGGTATGTAAATGTGGAGGATATTTATGTGCCTATCACTTATGTTACTTTGTTAAAACATGTAAAAATTAAGGTAACAGATTCATTTTTAATACATAGAGCACTTACTTCATGCAACAACTTCTCCATTTATTCTGATGAATTGACGTGACTTTCTTTTATTTTATACTAATAAAGATATTGACTATGCATTTATGCAGATCATAGAATAAACTGATCGGAAGTCCGTGTTGCTTGAAGAATTTGAAGAAGATGCAGATAGTAAAACTTGAGAAAACCTCCCCAAATCAGTCTTATAACTATTTGGACTCATTTGTAGTCATTTCTTCTCAACAGTTTTATTGAGAACCTTCCATTTAATTTAGTTTAAAAGTTAAATAAGCAAATTCACCGTTAATTTACTGAAATACAATTTAACTGGAATGCCACCAGCCGGTGAAACCGCATGCAGGAAGTTACAATGCGAATACACAGTTGTACAATTGCACATTACTGAACGAACAGCGGGAGACTATTAAATTAGTTAGGTATCTATTTTGTATTTTTAATCATCATGTATCTTTATTCATTAATCAATACTTATAATAAAATTGTAACTGGTTTGCGTCTGTACATAGAGATTTTTAAGGAAAATAACTGTGAGGTATCTTTATGGGTGTAGAATTTTTGTCTGTCTTTCTGTCTGTATGTCACGCAAAAACTACTACACCAAAGGACAATGCAACTCTTCCTTTGACTGTTGGCCCAAAAAAATTAAATCTGTTGTGCATATTGGAGACCGATACCAAACGCTAGTCCTAATCATTCATAACAACTTTTACTATGGGGCCAAACAAATCTACCTTGGGAAAAAAAAAGATATAGGGTAACAAAGTTTTGAAAAAATGTAGATTTTTATATTACTTAATTATAGGTTTTATTTGTTTTAAACAGGTTTTTCGCTAGTCCTAATCGCACATGGGGCCCAATAAATCTATCCTAAGAAAAAAATAAGATATAGATAGGGTAAATTCGCTCACCGTTGCCGTGTGACGGGCGTAATAAGGCGCAAAGGCGCGGCGAAGACACCGAGAAGTAAAGGCTTAAACAAGCTAATTATTTAAAAATAAAAAACACGACTGACATCTTATGCCGCGTTCTCGCGTTTACGCAGCGACGAGCTACACGTCACGTAGGACACAAAATTATATGAAAACCGTTGAGAATGGTCTCTTGTAACGTCGATATCAGCGTAACGTTGAGGGGAAAGAGCGGTGAGTCTCGGATTCTCGACAGATTTTAAGTCAAACTGTTAACAAATTGGTTGCACTCTTTCGTCTTAAAAGAGCTAAAAAGAGATAGACATATTGTCACAACAACTCCACAAAAAATAAATTCACAAAAAAGTTATTACGAGAAGCGGCTTTCTACAAAGGAACGCAGACTGTCGCAAACTTAAGGCGCCGCGTTTTGGATTATTTCTGATTTATTTTGAAGCCTTTTTTTAAATCATCTGGAATGCGTGCAAAGTTAAAAATATCGAAAGAAATTAGGTGATATTTGATTTAAACAATAATTACTGGTGGTAATCGCATCAGGCTAATAGTATTCTATTTTTTAATACTTATGGTAATGGCTGAAACGGTGGTGGCCGACTGGTGGGGCGCCCGCCTGTGGATGCAAAATCCCAGGTTCGAATCCTGCCCGGGCTACATGGCTTTGTATACCAATCTGACTCATGTTAGTTTTCATCAACCACCACTTGCTTCCGGTGAAGGAAAACATCGTGAGGAAACCTGCACTCTGGTTGATGATAATCAGCTAGTGTGTGAAATGGAGAAGGCAATGGCAAACCACTCCATTAAAATTGCAAAGAGAGTCGTTGTGTGTGTTTCATTCCATATAATGACCACAACCCTCAGTCATGAGGAAATACGACTAAAGAGAGAGATTAGCCATTACTAAGAATACATAATAATGACGATTAGTGTGTTGCAAAAGGCAATACCAGTTTTAAAAACAAATTAATGTGTTATTTTGTAATCAGTGATATAAACTTCACCTAAATAAAATAATAAACCAAACAATACGTTGAAATAAAATATTAGGTAATCATGGATTACATCCCCTTAAGCTAGCAGCAGACGGCGTTAGCCGCTGCGACCTGCGGCCTCCGTTAACTATACCGAGACTTAGGGGTGTAGTAAAACATCGATGTTTATTATTAGTTATATAGAAGCTTTTATTTTATTTTTTGGTAGGTAAAATTTGTTTTTGTAGTAGTTTCAAGGAGTGTATTTCCATCAATCTAGAAACCTTAGAAAATCTATAAAATATACTTTAAATACTTTACTATACAAAGATAAACGTATACACAACATCTTATAAAAAACCAAAAACATTATTAAAAATGCTACTTTTAACCGACTTCAAAAAAAGGAGGTTCTCAGTTTGACCTGGATTTTTGTATGTATGTTTGTCCGCGATTATCTGGCGTTTGGCTGTACCGATTTTGATGCGGTTTTTAGAAAATCATTTTAATGCAACGCAATAGAATTACATATTTATATATCGACTAGCTTATACCCACGGCTTTGCCCGAGAAAATTGTACATCAAAGCTTTCCTTTATTATGACATGACCCACCCAGTCCATTAGTATAAACCGCATAAACATCTGTTCAGTAGTTTTTGAGTTTATCGCGAGCAGACAGACGGGTTGTCCCTAGTTTGTAAGTACCTGCCAAGAAAGACAAAATATCGATATATCGATGTTTTGTTTTCGTGTTTGCATACATCCCTAAGCCGGCGTCTATCAAGGTGCTGCAAGGTGCTGCAAGGTGCCGCCGGTCGCAGCGACCAGCTACACTCGACAGCACCCTGCAGCACTTTGATTAACGCCGCTATAAGTTGAACTGTTGACATATTGGATGTACTCTTTCTTCATATGCACTAAATGCTGTGCTAAAAAGAGACAGATATATCACACACATTATCACTACAACTCAGTGTAGTCGCGTGCTGCAGACTCTTGCGGCTTAAAGGCGGTCTCGTGATAATCGGTGTGCTGTAAACTCTAGCTACAGTCGACGTATTCGCCAGACCCCACTTTTACATAGCCTATGTCATTCGGGCTTATGCAAGGAATCTAACAATACCTCTCACATCAAAATCTGTTAAGCCGTTCAGGACTTATGGTGGAATAAAGAAATTACATACATACATACATACATGAACCCTGAAAACATAACACTCCTTTTTTGGTCAGTCGTGTAAAAAAGGCTAAATTCGCAGTTTCGAGGCTCACCGCGCTGCGCCGCTCCACAAAGTAGTTAAATGGCCGCTCTGTTTGCCATTATAAAAATTGATTTATTCTTCGTACGCTACGGCCCGAAACTTCGGCCCACATTCCAAAAAATTCTTAGTTTTGAAATTGTATATTCTCTCTCCATCCCAAATTATTATTACTTTCAAAGTATATAGCCAACAAAAAATAAAGTGTTTGAGATTTTTTATAATATACTAGCTGTTGCCCGCGGCTTCGCCCGCGTGAGTTTCGCTTAGATGAAAAATCTTTTTGTGTTCCAAACTGTAGTAACCAAAACTCCAGTATTTATAATTTAAGCCATTTGGTTATCTCGTGTCCCGCGGGAATATATTAGGTACTCGTAGTACAGTCGCGGTGTTAAAATGAAAAGTGATATTTCATTCAATAAACGATCTTCGTCTGCTCGTTATCTACAATTTCCCGTATACCACCACTCCCACCCCGAGTCCCTCTATGTCCTATCCCATGTCCTGTCTATTTTACGTCAGTAGAAAATGCTCATCAGGTTGAACGACTTTTGCTAAGGCCCCATTTCCATTTATTTTATAGAGTCGCTGGTCTCTTGGAGTTCTTCATCAGATGTTCAATAATCTTCAATTTTTATACGTCAGCAAAAAATGCTCATTAGGTTGAACGACTATTGTTAAGGCACCATTTCCATATATGTAATAGTGTAGCTGGTCTCTAGGAGTTCTTCATCAGATAATCCTGATCTTCGATTTTATATGTTAACCGAAAATGCTCGTCAGATTGATAAACTTTTGCGAAGATACCATATACATATTTCTTATAGTTTAGCTGTTCTGTTATGGTATACTTCATCAGGTGTTCCAGTTTTCAAAATCAATTATAGCCTATATGTTGCCCAGGCTTAATAGCTATACAACAAAATAAGTTTCATTTATATCCGTCCAGTAGTTTTTGCGTGAAACGCGTACATACATACAGACAGGCAGACAGACGGACAGACAGACAGACAAAAAATTCCAAAAAAATATTTTTGCTTTCTATTATTCTTTTTAGGTGTCCCTTTATCCAAGGTGTCAAAAATACTAAATGTACAGACAAAATATTTTTACTGTTTTATTATATGCATAGACTAGCTGTCGCCCGCGGCTTCGCCCGCGTGAGTTTGGCTTAGATGAAAAATCTTTTTGTGTTCCAAACTGTTTCGGATTTTCGATTTTTATACATCTAAAGAAAATGTTCATCAGATTAATCAAGTTTTGCTAAGGCGCCATTTCCATATATGTTATAGTGTAGCTATAGCTAGTCTCTTGGAGCTTTTCAGCAGATGTTCCATATCTTCAATTTTTATACGTTAGCTGAAAATGCTCATCAGGTTGAACGATTTTTGCTAAGGCGCCATTTCCATATATGTTATAGTGTAGCTGGTCTCTTGCAATTCTTCATCAGATGTTCCAGATCTTCAATTTTTATACGTCAGCAGAAAATGCTCATCAGGTTGAACGACTTTTGTTAAGGCACCATTTCCATATTTCTTATAGTTTAGCTGTTCTGTTATGGTTCTTCATCAGGTGTTCCAGTTTTCAAAATCAATTATAGCCTATATGTTGCCCAGGCTTAATAGCTATACAACAAAAAAGTTTCATTCAAATCCGTCCAGTAGTTTTTGCGTGAAACGCGTACATACATACAGACAGACAGACAAGAAATTCAAAAAAAAATTTTTTGCTTTCTATTGTTCTTTTTAGGTGTCCCTCGTCGATCGTAACATTAACAGGCGTTTTAATTTGTGTGCACGTATTGTCATTATATAACAGTTTCTATGGAAAAGACGAGAAGACATTAGGTATGGTCGAAATTTAATTATGTATTGGGTTTAGTATGTAATAATTTGTTTTACTGACTGTACTTAAAAGTACATTTGGCTCATACAAAAAAAAATGGGCCGTAGAAGGAATATGAATTAGGACAGAGAGAGAATAAAATAATAAAAAAAATAGTTTGGGCCGAAGTAATCATATAGGTAGTTTGGTACGAACCGAGAATTTTTAATTCGGGCCGTAACTAAGAATAAATCTAATATTTATATGTATTATTAACTTAAATTTGTATTAGTTTTGTAAATATATTATTTAACCTTACATTTTGTACTGTATCTGTGCGTGTGTTTCAAATGTTCTTTTTTAGAATTTTATGTCTAATTGTCTGTATGTTTGTATGCGCATCATGTAAAAACTAAATCAAATTTTATTTAGTTTTCTCAGTTGTATTACTAAATTCCACTAACAACCTGATATAGAATATTAATATTAGTAAACTAGATTTTATTCGCGGCTTAGCCCGCGTGAATTTCCCACGGGAACAGTGCTTTTTCCCGGGATGAAAGGTAGCCTATGTCCCTCTCAGTACTTCTAACTATGTTTATGCGAAATTTCAGGAAGATTGGTTCAGTAGATAAAGCGTGAAGAGGTAACAAACAAACTCACTTTCGCTTTTATAATATTAGTTAAAACAAGAATATATTATTTTGTATCAATATATTTATGTACAATCTTTTCTTCAACAATTTAAGCTTATCACTTTGATGGATACGAGACGGCTAGAATATTTATAACAATAAAATTTCTATGATGACTTGATAAGTGTCCATTACACTGTCCAAAATGCTTTTATACATGCGCTCACATTTTTTTATATTTAGGTGCCGCCATAGCACATTTATGTAGAAAATTAATAGTAAAAAATACTTTTTTATAAAAGCTTTTATTGTTACTCCCAACAAACCCATTTGATACCCATATTGTAGAAATGCATTACAAATAACTATTCCGCCATCTTGGATGGTCCGCCATATTGGATTTAGAATGACGTCACATACCATATCATGCATTGTCATCCAAACTAAACATGTGTACAAAATTTCAGCTCAATCGGTTGAAGATATCTACTTCAAAATTGAGTTCTAAGATTCCACCCGAACGAACATACTTACACACATTGCAAGTTAAATAAAAGCTTCTATCACATTTTTGGGATAGAGATCACCACTCACAGTATCTTTTTCTTCTTCTTTCTGCATAATAAAATTGCTTGCTGTCTGGTTGGTAACTATATCAATGCAGAGACGAAACAGCTGAATGTAGAAATGAAATTTTGCATAATAGTTCGTCATAAAGCGTAAGTGAGTAATAAGAAAGAAATTTTAAAAATTCCACCCTCGGGTGAAATGAAAACGTACGAAAAGGAAAATAAAAACTTATCGATGATTCATGGAATAGCTTCCGCGATACCTGAGATGATCTATCGTTATATTTATAAAAAACACTTTATTAGAAAACCTTTACATTACTTACACATTAATAACTACATATTAAAATTAATTTAATCAAAAATACCCTGGACAGTACCAGATTCAAAGGTACCTATTACGCTGGCTTAGTTATCTCTCTGGATAGCTAGGGATATCCTTTGAATCAGGTACCATCCAGAGCGAATGTCTCTTGCCTTCAATGTAAATTATTTACTGGGGCCCTATTTTTGAAAGTGTGACTCACCAAAAAAGCGTGAGCCGATTGATTTTTCATTCAATATCAATTATCCCGTATTTTTGAATTGTCTATGTCGAATAATTCGCAACGAGTGGTCTAGTCTAGACAACTCGTTTTCGTACGATTTGGTAGTCGAACGATTTTTACGTCAAAATCTTGAATGACATAGACAACCGGATACGGATATAGATGGAGCCTATTAGAATTTTCATTTTTGCGTTCCGTTTAACGCTTACGTTCTCCTTGATTAAAAATTTACGAACATTTTTTTTAAGATTCGTTACCGATTCGGTTTTCGTTGCGTATAATGTAGCAGAAATTGTTTCTCGCATTATTTTTAAATCACTGGCAACATTACTAGACGAATGATTTCAAAAATACGGCTTTTATGTTTTTAATGACTTAGGACGAGTGCGTAATAATAGTCTATTCGTTTTCGGCGGTATGTCACACTTTCAAAAATAGGGCCCCTGGCCTGTGCCCACGAACTTCGTCCGCGCGTTTTTAACTATTGTTAATATCTCAGGTTCTAAGCGCCGACGTATCAAAGTGAAACCAGATTTTAAGTTAGGCTTTCAACAATACAACTGTGAAAACCGCATCAAATTTCGTCCAGTAGTTTTTGCGTTATGCGCTTACAAACATACAGACATAGAGACAGACGAACAAAAATTCTAAAAAAATCTATTTTTTTTTCTTAATTATAGACACAGATATCTCACAGATCAGTTACAGTTTTATTATATGTATTGATGATTGATGATGGTCATGCTTTTTTCAGTGAGCGGGCGTGGTAAAGGCGACGGAGGGGCGTCCGTAGCTCTGATTGGAATGATGTTTGCGAAGGCCCTCGGTGCTGCTGGCATAGGCGGTCTCGGCCTTCTCACTATGAAGGTAACTATATCATAGTAGAATTAATACAAGTACTACGTACAAAAAGGAAGCTCCCTGCCACAGAATTAATATTAGTACTACGTACAGAAAGGAAACTCCCTGCCCCTCCCGCAACATGGCACCCCCCGCTCCTTCCGCACTTCTCCCCCGTTCTTGTGTAACTGTGGGATGTTCGACTATGAAAACGCACACATTGACGTGTTACTGACGTGTTCACGGATATACAGTTTCATTTGTAGTAGTAGTAGGCATATTTGACGCGCCGTTTCTATGAAGCGCCCGCCCTGTGTCCCTGCCCCACTCGCAATATGGCGTGTACCCCGCACTTCTCCCCTGTTCGTTTGCGGATTGGGACGCTATGACTATCAAAACGCACATTGGCGTGTTTTGACGTGTTCGCGGATGTACAGTTTCATTTGTAGGTGTAGGTATATACGACGCTCCGTTTCTATGTAATGAAGTGTCCTGTGGCAATATTTACAATCGGGGGCAGATAAAACTGACCCACCTATCTCACTAAATCCTATCTCGCCCTCGACTGTCAAAAACTACTATTTTAATTGGACACTATTACACATTTATAATATGTATATATTTTTGACGTTCAACCACAGCTCGTTTTTATCGCAGCTTTTTCTGCGCTGTACTAAAATAGGTTCGACATTGGGGCCTTCAAGAAAAGAGCCTATCGCTTTCTCAAAAAGTCGGCAACGCATCGGTGACCTTTTAGGGTCGTTGATGTCTATGGACTGCGGTGATTGCTTACCATCAGGCAACCCGCATGCTTGTTTGCCTACTTTTCTATATTTAATAAAATACGGTAAAGTTTAGGATCTCGGTGGTGATTATGCAATTTTCGCAATGATCGGTCACGGGATAGGGACCAAAAATGTATTATACTCATATCCAGCTCCTCCGTGCTTCAGAAGGTTATTATGTATTTGAAATTAATTAATCTCTAGAACGACCGGTCTGATTTGAGCAATTCTTCCTGTGTGTAATAGTAGATGTAAGTTGATATGGTCTCTTTTCGCTTCTTTATATAAAAACCGGCCAAGTGAGAGTCAAACTCGCGCACTGAGGGTAGAAATGAGGGTCGGAACCCTTTTTGCACAGCTTTTCATATTATAACTCTAACTAAAAGACAAACTAGTTTTAAAAACATTAAAAACAAACTTAACTTTGCAGTTCGATACTGCATCAAGCGCAAAAATAGAAAGAGACCGTAGATCCGAGTTATCGATATCAATTTCAACTTGATACGTTTATGCGTTACTGAGAAAAAAAGTTTGACAGACGGACAACAAAAGTGATCTATATGGCTTCCGTTTTTGCCATTTGAGGTACGAAACCCTAAAAATGACACGATCTCTTTCTGGGCTTTATAGTCCGGTCATTCTATGTTTTCAGAAAAACTAATTCATAAAGTTTTAAAACTTGTGTGACATATACCTTCGGTTGTGGTGTTCAACGCTCACTACCTCCCCTGCCCTCCCTCTGACGCTACCCCCTCCTTTAGTCTGAAATGTGTCCCCTTTACCGGTTTTTTCACTTTTTCTCGAAAACTATTATAGATACGAAAAAAAGTGTCAAAGGCAAAGATGATCCTTATTAAATTCTTAATAAAATATGTCCCATGTCTTATTTTGATAGACTTGACGGTTTACCAGCTAAAGTTGTCTATCATAGTTTTCAAGAAAAAGTGAAAAAACCGGTAAAGGGGACACATTTCAGAGTAAAGGGGGTAGCGTCAGGGGAGGGCAGGGAGGGTAGTGAGCGTTGAACACCACAACCGAAGGTATATGTCACACAAGTTTCAAAACTTTATGAATTAGTTTTTCTTCCCCATACATTGATTACATAGAATGACCGGACTATTAATCAAAAATTATCTTTTGTTGAATTTTGACACACTATCCAATTTGGTCCAACTTGCCTTTTTTATCCTGACATTCCCACTTTTGCAGCTAGAAAAGAATATATATGGTTATCTATTCCCAAGCCAACATATTATATTTTAAAGATAACACGAGCACTATGATACGAACATTAACCGTTAATTGGTAAAAGTGTATAATCGCCAGGCCCGGTTGCGCACGCGGCGTGACAGCAAACGCCCGCGTTCCGGATGCGATTGGCCCGCTCGTTTTTTGTCGTATTTTTTTTTATAATTGCTTTCGCCACTTATGTAAGGCGAAGAAATGGAGGAAATTTGTATATGGAAATACAATGTTTGATTTCCGTGTGACAATTTAAACGTATGCAAATTTTGTTATGTTTTTTTAGTTTATTTTGTCTTGATAGATAAAAATTCGTTTCCATGGCAATAGTCTAAGATAAGTGATGGTAATATTAAAGGAGCAGCCAGAATGTTGTTCTCTGATGATGCGGTTGCGCCGAACAACCAGGACACTCTCTCTGCTCTGCGAGACAAGCATTATCCTTCGACCGTATTTGTCAACTTTCCCACTCCCCGATGACTCAACAGCCTCGCTAGTGGCTACTGTTGAGAGTGTTCGAACTGCAGTGATGTCTTTTACGAGTGGTTCCACCAGTGGTCGTGATGGCCTATCCCCTTCTCATGGGGTAGAAACCTGCCACTATATCTGAATCTCCATTCGAACTTAAGCTATCTATCAGTGGCGTGGGGTGAAAATATTCAAAGGTGAAGCCACAGTGCATGTCGAGTATGATAAAAGTGGCTTTAAAAAACACTCACACGCGCTTTATATAGAAAAAAACCGGCCAAGTGCGAGTCAAACTCGCACACCGAGAGTTCCGTACACGCAAAGCATCTCACATTATAGCTCTAACTAAACAACAAGTCCAACTAGTTTCAAAAACACACTTTACATTGCAGTTCGATCCTAAGATTCATACTGAATCCAGCGCAAAAATAAGTTTGGAACACTTTTTTTGGACTTCCAACAACATATTAACAATTTTCAGATTTATTCCTGTATAAGTACTGTTAGACCTTGCTTTTTGCCAAATTTCATAATTTTAGGTCAACGGGAAGTAAGACAACAACCTATTAATACTAATGCCGCCTTTCTCATCATATAGCCTACGTGACGACAAGAAACAAAAATAAACAAACAAACATTTACCATGAAACAAACTACAAACACTATACAAAACTAAATAATATACCACAATCAAGTTAATCGCATATTACAACAATAGATAATTAGCATAGGTACGCCCCGTGTGAGTGCAAACCAAAGCGCAAATGCGCGCAAAGCGAACCGAACAGCGAATTAGAATAGACTTAGTAAAAAATAATAAACCCGGCATAACAATCTATAGTTGTACATGTCTATTCTTTTTTCCTTCATCTGAGGAATTAGCATGACATTAGACATTCGCGGATTATCGCTGTGATTGGACGAAAATTTTTCAAGCGAACAGGAACTACCAATAAGGATTCGTTGTAGGCTATTTTAAATCGGCTTGTATCGCTGTCTATATCGACGAGTGGTTACATATGTAGTTGTAATGTCATTGTGTGTGTGTCACCATACATTTTCAATTTACAAATTCCCAATATTATTTGCGAGTTATTTACTACCGCGTCTCGCGTCCTGCAAAATAAAATCGTGCGTGTGGCGTTTACATTGCGTACGTCGTATCCAGCTATTGAAGAATATTTTTTACAAAGTGCGCAATGTAATGATGTGCGCACAATGTAATTATATCTCGCGCTCATATTAAATTATCTAACTTCGAGCAACAAGGACTTCGCGCGCGGCCCGTAAGGAGTCCGTGTTGCTCTATGTTATCTAAGGTAATGCCGTCGCTCGTCGGCTTATGGTAAGAGAGTGTCATATGGGTATAGATTTTTGTGCAATTGTAGGCCGCGAGATTAAGCTATTATTGTTAATAATAAAAAATGTATATATTAGAATCTGCCAAGGGAAGCCGGTAGGAATCGTGTTCTAAGGACGCTTCGCCACTGCTATCTATTAAGATAAGTGTGGCGTTCGAGACTCACGAGTCTCAACCCTGTCTACCCCGTAAAGGATAAAGACATGAATCTGCCACGTCAACATTTCCTCTGCAGTGCTAAAGCACTACTTTCAAATTGAGGCCATAAAAGTCTTATCAGTAAACATGAAAACATAGTAAAACCTTTAACGACGTGACAACAAACACGTTCGGTCGTTGACGTGACGTGTGTACTGGGGTCACAGATAACCCCCAATAGATTGAGTATCATTCAATGCTTGTTCGCGTCGAAAGTCACAAAACTTAGATAAAGTGCGTGGGATTGGGAGCGGTAGCTGACGTTTACGAAAAAAGGACAAAAATATACTTGACACTTGGGAAAGAAAGAGATGCTTGCAAAAGACATCAACGTCACCCCATTTTGGTACTCAAGTTCGCACTGTTTCACATAGTTCTACCATTATAAAGTGAACTCTGCACTTAATTATATTAAATTAATTAAAAATCTTACCTGTGAAAAGTTATACCATCCTTTTGGATATTTGATGTCCTTGATGATTTTTCGCACCATTTTATGCAACTTGTAATAATTTTTACACACTCAAGGAACCTAATCGATTTATTCGGAAATTTTCACGAAACAACCTCAAAGCTCTGAGTTCTGGTCGCAACTAATGAAGCAATTTCATTTATCTGTGCAAAAGCATATAAGTGTGGTGACCGCGGACTCTACTGGGGGTTATCTGTGACTCGGGTTGATCACGTCACGTATCGGTATAAAGTGGAAACGTGGCGCCTGGCTTGTTTCCAATGTCAACATATTATTTATCGGAAAATCTTAGTGATAAGTTATGTCTTAGTGATCAATAGGTTTCTTTCACAGACGTAGACATTTCTGTTATGTAATTCTGTAATTGAATACTATATTTTCTCAAATAATAGCCCTAACCCTTATTTCTAACTAATGTTATAAATGCGAAAGTGAGTTTGTTTTTAACCTCTTCACGCTTTATCTGCTGAACCAATCTTCCTAAAATTTAGTTAGAAGTACTGAGAAGAAGATATACCTTTTATACCGTGAAAAAGCACTGTTCCCGTGGAAAATTCACGCGGGCGAAGCTGTGGCCAAAAGCTAGTTTAATATACAGTCGGGGGCAGATAAACCTGACCCCTCTGAGATAGGATTTAGTGAGGCAGGGGCACAGAATTAATGCGGATTTGAAAAAACATAGACAGACAGAAGATACCAGTCACATGTTGTACGGACAACCCAGTGAAGCCAAGGAGACAAGGCTGGCTTTGTGGAAACACAAATTCATATTGTAATACATATTCCACCTGCTGAGAGGCTTCCACCGGGTGACGATCTCCCCTGGGAAGTCTGGAAGACCCTAAATAGACTCCGACTCCAACACCAGTGTTGGGAGATGCAATGAAAACCGAGCTAAGTGGGGCTTCTCTAGCAATAACCAGTGTGACTGCGGCGATGTTCAAACTATGACCCAACTGTTGTCATGTCCTAAATGCCCGACTTCCTGCACAGTGGAGGACTTGAACGAGGCCAACGACAGGGCGATCAGCGTGGCCAAGTACTGGTCCAAATTGATTTGAGTAGCCATTGACTCGACAAGAAGTAGAAGAAGACAGAGTTAATATAAGTACTACGTAGCAGGGGTTCAATTTTCTCTGCCCCCGTACCTAATTCTAACTCATGTGGACTTAAATAAAAATATATTTTCTAGGCACTTGCAGTATCAGCTCTAGCCCTGCTGCTGTCAGCAATCGTAGGCGTCAAGAAACTGGCGTCTCATGATGACCACGATGACCACCAAGTCATATACGCCGGCCACCACGGCCACCACAGGAGAAGAAGGGACTTGGACATGCCACTACCTTACCAAGGATGGGCAGAGTATGCAAATACATCATAGGAATCTAAAATAGCTAGATATTACCGTAGTTTAATAGACAAACTTACTGTACTTTTTAATGTCTTTTCCCATGGAAATAAGGAATAAAAAAATAAGCTCAAGTTATGCTTCAGGATAAAAGTTAGCTTCATGTAGCTCAGAATTATGATCAACTTGTAGGTATAGGTATACAAAATTTTTGTCATAATCAGTGAGGGAAATTTTATTTAAAAAAGGTATATTTTTTTTTTTCATGGGTTAGATTTGATTTAATTTCGGTTTGTTACCTATATGTTCAGAGTTCAGACACTATTTTGATTATTTTTTTCTATTTTGATTGATTAGATTAACAGTGTTATTTATTTTATTCAAAATGTTCGTTGAAGGTCCATTCTGTAAGCCATTTTCAGTATTTTATTGTTACGTATGTCTTTGCTAAATAATAACACTACAGACAGTAAGCATCGATACTTTTGATATTAGGGAGAAAAGTGCCTGCGATAGTGTAGTTTCTAAATTAATTAGGTATATATATTTATTTTTCGAGTTACTTCTTCTTAGCGAGCGTGTTAACTAAAACTGTTGTCAAGTCGACTAAAATAGACGATGATGACCTATAATAACAAAATTTGGAATAGTTTTAGGTACCTATTTAATCCAATTTCTATTTCTACTTCTAAAACGCGTGATGTTTCTGCCAAAAAATACAAAATAAAAATATTAAGATACGTCAGTTCTGTACAGTTTTTATTTGGCGGAACAACATTATTTTTTGGTCAGGGATGACATTGTTTGTTTTTTGTCTGCTAAAAAGATTTTTAATGGCATGGAGCAGCTGGCTCTTTAGGCCGTTAAAGAAATATTTATTTTTTCTGCTAAAAACATTTTCAACATAAATCAGTTTTATGTTTCAAATCTTTCAGAGATTGTTTATAAAGTTAATGTTATTGTAAATAAGTGTTAGAAGTTAATTTGTCTTCCAAACGATTATTTATTGTTATTTATAAAATAAATAAATTATTAAACATTGTGTTGTTTTTTTTTTAATAGGACTAAACAAAAGATAATCGATAGTTCTAACAATCAGCAGATCAAAGATACAAGGTGAGTGAAAATGCTAGATTTCAAATCAACTCTTCGACCGGAAAAAAAAAACCAGAGTGTTGGCAGGATTTAAATAACTTGACGGACAAGAGTCAACTCTATTATTAGGTACCTACTTCTACTTTACTTCTAGTAAGATAACAAATGAGTTTCCTTGCGTGATCGAATCAGAAATGAGGAGATCCATACGAGAACTAAAGTTACCGACATAGCCCGCAGAATCGCCAAAATTAAGTGGCAGTAGGCGGGGCACATAGCTCGTAGAACAGATAGCCGTTGGGGCAGAAAAGTTTTCGAGTGGCGACCACGAACCGGAAAACGTAGTGTTGGCAGGCCTCCCACTCGGTGGACCGACGACCTGGTGAAGGTAGCGGGTTGCGCATGGATGCGGGCAGCTCAGGACCGGTCGTTGTGGAAATCCTTGGGGGAGGCCTTTGTCCAGCAGTGGACGTCTTTCGGCTGAGAGAGAGAAGATAACAAAGGAAAATAAAATGAGTAGGTAATATTATTTGAACAGCTTCGTAGACGAGTTTATCTGCTACGATCATAGAGCAACACACGACTGTGTCGCGTGCGGAAATCCTTGTTGCTCGAAGGCTACGATCAAGTTACAAAAAGTCGTCAACCGAAGACGCATGAAACACTCGCAGATCGATTAACTTCTAGAAATGGTATATCCTATGTCATGCCCACCTGAATTTGGTTGCTAGTGTAGTATCTCTCTCTCAGCCGAAAGACGTCCACTGCTAGACAAAGCTCCCCCCAAGGATAAAGGTTAGTATCTATACTATCCTAACTAAGTAATATTATAAATGCGAAAGTGAGTTTGTTTGTATATTTATTTGTTTGTTACCTCTTCACGCTTTATCTACTGAACCAATCTTCCTGGAATTTTACATACACACACGTACTGAGAAGGACATAGAGGCATCCTATGCCCTCATAGAGGCACCCTATGTTCATCCCGGGAAAAGCACTGTTCCTGTGGATAATTTACGCGGGCGAAGCCGCGGGCAAAAGCTAGTATTATATAATTGTATCCGTTGAACAGTACGGTGTAACTGTAGGATAAAAATGGTAATCTTTTGTTGAACCATTACGAGTAAGATAAATGAAGCAAAATAAAGTTCGATGACAGAAATTATAAAACATCAATGAAAGGAAAATAAATGGATAAAAGTAACTGGTTGTACCTAATGCCTTTTTTCCGTTTTTTTATCGGAAACAACTTTCACTTTAGTTCTTTTGTACCATATATTTTTAATGAATCAGTTGTCATTTTGTATTTGCAAAAAAATGCCGATTTACTAGTAGAGATTGGAAAATCCAAACCCAGGACTAAATGTGAAAATTTGCTTTTTAGATCAAGACTAAAAGATCTGCCACGAAAGCGTAGATTTTTTCTACGCCTTCCTGGCGGCTACTTTAGTGTATATCAGATGTACGGGTGATTCTTTTCTTTCTTTCGTGGTACCTATACTCTTATACGTAATAACGTATAAGAGTATAGGTACCACGAAAGAAAGAAACGAATTCTTATTTGGTGTATAAAATCAATAGGTACTTAAACTTTTATATCATGTATGAAAAACATGCAGCGCAGGACCGGTCGTTGTGGAAATCCTTGGGGAGACCTTTGTCCAGCAGTGGACGTCTTTCGGCTGAGAGAGAGATAAAAAACATAGAATATAATTCTACTTTTTATTTGTATTTATTTTCCCTAATTTTAACTATCTCTCCTCGTATTTCTCTATTTTGTTCATATTATGAGAATATAATGTTGACTCGAATTTTTCGTAAAAGAAAAATCAACAACCATTTAACCAGATTAATATTAAAAAGAATATTATTTTTAATTTATTCGAAAATAGGAATAGTTTAGTTATATAAGTTTTATGGTACATACATACATATTATATCACATATAACATATTTATTAGTTTTTATACTTAGGTTTTTATTCTTCACTGTACAGTATTTTGTAAGAAATATATATAAACCTAAAACAACTTCAATAAAAATAATAAAAATATCAAAAACGAAAAAATAGGTACCTATATAAGTAATTTTATAAATAAAAGACTAAAGTAGTAGAGACTATACTATGTTCTAATATGGAATATTGTAGTGCTATAGACTCTTTAAGACCTAAAAAGTTTTTTATTCTATTTACCTAAAGCGACATCTGTGGTTTCCAGAATATACTATTTAAAACAATCAAGTACCTACGCTTTGGTCTGCTTTATTCGTCACTGCGATTGATGCTATAAAGTTAGTGAAAGTATGAAAAGCTATATACTATAAGCAGTAGATGGCGCTACACTATTTTGTAGTAAAATTCTACGCAAACGATTTTTTTTTAACAATCACAAATATAATTTTTAGGTCGATAAAATAAAACTTAATAATTTTGAAGCGATGACGCATTGCCGCCGTTTCGAATGCTTGCGTGCAGTGCGCTTCAAAGGGAATATTCTCCTTTTGTACGCAAAGGTTATGGAATGAGCTGCCATAGTTTCCTATAGGCTTCAACACAAGAAAATCATAGTTTTTTTTCTCTAACTCTAGTAAAAAAAAAAACTACCTATGATATTTCTATGTCTATGCTTCACCAAAATTAAAAAAATTGCTTTTGTTGCGCGCCTAAAGTGGCAATGGGCTGGACATATCTGTCGCAGAGATGACGATAGATGGAGTCAAAGGATTCTGTTCTGGCGACCCCGTATAGGAAGACGAAGTGTGGGAAAACCAGCTGCCAGATGGTCGGACGATATTAAAAAGACAGCAGGGCAGACCTGGACCAGAAGCGCCGCATCAAGATCAGAGTGTAATTCCAATCAAGAGGCATACGTTCAGCAGTGGTCACAAATATGCTGAGAAGAAGAAGAAGATGCGTCAACATACTATAGAGTTGACTGAATGAATAAATGTTTATTGCTTAAACATGGTAATTAATAAGTACAATACATAAATTTTCATGGAACACTTGTTTAGTCAGTATTGACATGAAACAGACAACATTTAAGAGTCACATTTGTTTCACTAAATACATTTCATTCAGTTCATCAATAAAGTCGTGAAAAGATTTTTCAGGATCAGCATTGCGTGAAATCAAGGTACCTATATTAATTTTTAAATCAAACTTGATTATTTGTTTGTTTGTGTGCAAACTTGGAGCAATAAGTAAAGCACGGGTCCGGACAAAGAATTTTTTTAGCGGTCAAAATATCACATGACATAACCAGAATTAGGTTTACGCCCGAGAATAAACGGGCAGATATCGTTTCTTCCCGGGCGTAAATCAATCTCTGGACATAATTCATTTCTATCCGGCTTTAAAAAATCCGATTTCTGCGACTGGAACAGATTTCTCATCAGCGGGACATCCTCAACGGAAACCGTCATTACGGTGACAGTTTTCTAGTTCTAGTCGATTCACTGGACATCTTTGTGTACAGTTGGATACAAATTATTCAAAAACTTACTTTTGCCCGTCAATTTATCTTTTTCTCGTTTCGCGTCATTGGGTTTACGTCGGGCAAAAACCATTTCTTCCTGTTTATTCCCGGGCTTAATTCCATCTCTACACTTATAATACGTTTCTTTGTTCCTCTTTCCTCTGTTCTTCTGTTAGTTCTATCAGTAGAACTTCGTGGTAGTTTTCTTTTAAGAGGTTCTACTGTAAGCTGAAATAGAACTGTCTGGGAATATCGTGTTTCTGTGATTTTGACGATACCTCATTATTAAAAGTTTGGATGTGAGTTTGTCAGCTTCGATGTTTATTATCCGATCACCATTAAATATCGACTTGACGTATTTCGATAAAATTTAGTACACGGGTAGAAAAGTATCGTGAATAGCACATATGGTAGTTTTTTATCTCTAAATTCCACAGGAGCGAAGCACTAGTATTTGATAAACTTACAATAAAACTATTAATAAAAAATATATTATATCCGTACCATAAAATTTATTTCATTACTAGCTGCGCCTGGGGCTTCGCTCCCGTGGAAATTTCGGGATAAAAAGTACCCTATGTGCTATTCCCGGTATTTTTCTACCCGTATACCAAATTCCATCGAAATCCGTCCATTAGATTTTGCGTGATTGAGTAACAAACATCTTCACAAACTCACAAATTCACATCCAAACATTCGCATTTATAATATTAGTAGGATGTATATTCTCGTTTACTGTACAAACTAGATTACCTGCACCTGCAGCTGACCTTGTTGCATTAGAAACCGCCTGAACCACTACTCTATGAGCAGATTGCATTACAATGATAGAGCACGTGGTTTTTGAACAATTTGAACATACTTCTAACTAAACTTCCGTTCATGGGTAAACTGTTACTGGTGTTGTCCGTCTGTTAAGACCTTTTTATTTGCCCAGCATCACCAGAAGAGGAACCTAAGTTGTAATTTATATCGGGTCTACAGTCTATATCCTAATCCTATTCCTAACTAATATTATAAATGCGAAAGTGTGTTTGTTTGTCACCCCTTCACGCTTTATCTCTCTCTCTCTCTCTCTCAGCCGAAAGACGTCCACTGCTGGACAAAGGCCTCCCCCAAGGAATTCCACAACGACCGGTCCTGCGCTGCCCGCATCCATGCGCAACCCGCGACCTTCACCAGGTCGTCGGTCCACCGAGTGGGAGGCCTGCCAACACTACGTTTTACGCTATATCTACTGTACCAATTTTCCTGAAATTTCCCATACACATAGTTAGAAGTACTGAAAAGGACATCGGGTACTTTTCATCACGGGCAAAAGCACTGTTCCCTTAAAAAAACATCAAAGAAGATGTCAATGCAAGTTGCATTAAAATTCCTATGTCAATGATCATGAACTAGTCGGTCACAAGGTGACACAGTTGTGGCCCATACACACACATCTCATTCGGAGGCATAATGTTACGGGTGGGATATCATGGTATCGATGAATTTGATAATAAACTACCTAATCATTGGCGTCCGCCGTTAGGCTCTCAATCCGCGATGCTTAGGAATTTCAAAATTACATTATTATCACGCCTTTTTCCCATGGGAGTAGGCAGAGACTAGCGATTTACACTTTCTACGATCCTTACAGATCTCTCTTGCTTCCTCTAATTTCAAAATTCATCATATTTAAAATAAATTAAAAAAAAAATTGTTCGCACTAAACTCAAAAACTACTGAACGGATTTTCAAGCCGTCTTTACCAATGGACGGGGTGGATCATGATGAAGGTTTTGGTGTATCATTTATGCAGGCGAAGCCACGTGCTAAAGGTAGTGGTCTCCATAAAATAATCAATAAATTAAAATAATTTAATAAGTTACCTACTTAGTAATTTTTTCGTTAGATCCAGATGCAAAATAACCTGATCGAATATTAGAATTAATTCCGAAATGATCCAAATAAAGATTTGTAAAAAATATCTAATTGCGTCAGATTTATTTTGAAAACATTTCAGAAAAATAACTAATATAATAATTACAACTTTTACCAATATGTTAATATTACCAATATGTTAATATTGATAAAAGTTGTGTTGTTATGTCATGAGGCAGTTATTACAACTAAAAATAAAAAATATCTTATCGATATCGATAACGCAAGTCGACTCCACCACTACGGTTCTATAACCTGTTTTACACGTGTCAATGTGCGTCGAATGTGCAAGTAAACTCACATTATTATTCATTTCATGTGAAACTTTTTGTAGCCATTGTCATTACCACGGTCTAGGGTCAGGGTCAATGCACTAGAGGCAAGAGGCGCGAAAATGACAATAAGGTTTCTTTTATAGCTTGAAAACTTTGTATTGATGATATTCTTTTGTATTGTGATTATGAAAAACCAAAGAAGAAGAAGGATGAAATGGAGAATATCTATAGATAAATTCCAGTGAAAGTACCAGTACTTGATCCCGAACTTGAATAAAATCCTATACCTAATACCCGAATATATGGCTCAGCTTGATTCATGAACTTAACGTTACGTCAGTAACGTTATTTTGAATGACATCCATTGATCACGAACAGGTATCGAGAAAAATTATCGAAACTTTGCATTGCGAATGGTTACGACGTCGACAAACTGAATACCGGAATGAATATTTAAACGATCCCTCGTATTACGAATCGTTCTGACCATCGACATCGTTCAATCGAATTTATTTGACCTAAAAATTTAGATGACTTCAATCCATAACAGAGTAGACGGAGCTAAGAGTCGTGAGATTCGAAGGCCACGCTTAGCTGAATAGCCCAATATTGATGGAAAGAAGATTGAGATATAAGTAGTGACAGGTTGCTAGCCCATCGCCTATGGGTGGATGAGTAAAAGAAAATAATTTAGCCCCAGTTTAAGAAATTAAGCCCTTAAGAAATAAATAAAGCCCTTTCCCTCGATGTACTTATAAATCAGGGAGAGAAGAAAAGCCTACTTCTCTGCCTACCCCTACGGGAAAAAGGCGTGATAATATGTATGTATGTATGTATGTAGAAGAAAAGCAGCTGGAACATTCTATGTTTTATCTTCGCTCCCAGACTTCCATGGAAGGCCTAAATATACCCTGAATATCGGTAAATGCCTAGATATCTTGGCTGTATCTCAATTCGTGTTCACTAAGATGCGAACAGAATCTAAATGGCTACAACTACAGGAACACGACACCAATCACAATCAGTAATAGCCAATATAGTATGTTTTCTATGTTTTGAGGTAATCGCCTACGCGTTACTTTCTAAGCAATTGCTTGTATGTCGGTCTGTCACGATATCTGATATGTGACAAAAACATTGTAGATGTGTTGTGAGATTGCTTGTCTATCTGCAGTCGACACATTGAGTTTACATTTGTACAGTTCACAATTCTTAAAATTCTATACAAATTCGGTTGATTCTGCAAGATTTTAATTTAGTTCATAGCTCCAGTATATTATAAGAATCCAAACACAAAATACTCGTAACTGTATGTAATATCGACCTAAAATTTAATCTGTAAGTATATATAAAATTGGGTGCTGAGTGATTGGTATTTCAACGCAGCTAGAGACGAAACCGCTGAACGTAGAAATTTAAAATTTTGCAGAAAGGTCCTTTAACAGCGTAAATGAGCACTAAGAAAGACGTGAATTTTTGAAATCACAGGGGCCACCCTTTATTATATGAAATTTCCGAAATGGGTGGAAAATGAAATTCAACCAAGGCAAGGCAAACCAAGGGCAAAAGCAAGACTACAACCTTATTGGACCAATACAGTTTATCCAGGTTACCTGTATTCCCATCTTGGTTCCCACTATAGTGTTCTCTCAATAGAACAATGAACACCCGATCATTGACCCCGATGCTTGAAACAAATACAGTTTTTGTATGATGAGTTACTGTCGCTATTATGGTCGCCATACATGCAATTAGTAGTTTTAAGGGTTAGCCCATAGTACTTCTTCATACTAATTTTATGAGAGTGGACGGATGGATAGCTTTTCATTAAGCTACACAAATATACTTAAATTTGAGTATCAGGTATAACTGATTTTGTAAATATTCAGTTTTCTCAAAAAGTGAATTTTTTCATGTAATTTGTATGAGAATAAAGCTTTCTTAACCTAGGGTCTTAGTCTAATATGGAATAAAACACACAAGGGATTTCTTGAAAATGATAAAGAGTAATTTGCCACTATTTTCTCCAATTCATACTAGCTGATACCGGAAAATGTTGAAATAGTGTATTCAAATTATCATAGGACATGAGGCCTATGTGAATTTATAGATAAATCTAAGATAAGTAGGAATTAAACATGGTCTTTTTGATCACAGACTATCATTATACCCATTTGACCTTGGCTAGACCACCTTTTAATGATCTCACTCATATAAAAACAGAAAGCTAATGATATTATCGTAAGGAAGAAAGTATAGTCAATCGAAGGTAAGAAACAAAAATCTAATAAACGCACTAAAAACTATTGTGCTCTCCGTTTATAACTTTGGCATAATGCCACATTGCACTTGAACCAATTATCATAAAAATCATAATCACAATTATAAGAGAAAACGCAATTCAAACATTCACTCTAAGTCGGATTAACGCAATTGTTGAAAAAGAAAGTAAATCCACAGTTCACACGTTTTAACATAAAGAAGTTGGGAAAATCTTTGTCTGATGACGTGATGCTATCTGTCTCAATGGTAGAATTTGACAGTGATGATCTTGAAAATGTAAGTGTACTTATTTCTCGTTTCTGAGAAGATTTATGATCAAACGATAACGGTAATCAGTGAGATGGATCAAATGATAAAGTGTAATAGTACTAACGAAATGCTTAGTAGGCATTCTCTTTCGATTCAATGAAACAAAATATCATAAATTTATATCTTTCAAACATGCCAATAAATAGGATACTAAAAAGTGTAAGAAAGTGTCAAAATCCGAATAAAAGTAAATCATATTTTGAGTAAAAATTCTAGCCCAACAGAAATGAAAGTTTATGAAAGTTTGAGGGCTTTTTATTATCGCAATTAATGCAAGATTGTACCAGACAAGGTAATGTATGCATTACAAGAAACAGTAGATGAATATTAAATAATGGTTCTCTCATTTAAATCTTAAGACCTGGCATGATGGTTAACAAGGCTATCCACCACTTGGCAGATCCTGAGTTCTTACACTCGTCAGGTCTTGAGCTGACCGGGTAAAGAAGGGAAATGGAAAATGACCTTTTTCTGATTTGTCAGACGCAGTTGGAAGTGTTACCTAAAATTCTACTTGAGCAACATCCAAAGACGTCGATTTCAAAATTTATATCTCACAATTGAATGAACAATTGAACATGAATATGATTATGTAAAAATATATAAATAGGTACTAATTTATATTGCTTTCCGGATGTAAGTAATTAATTTTATACTATGATGTTTCCGGTGAAGAAAACATCTTGAGGAAACAGCTAGTTAGGAAATGGCCAACACGTCATTTAAAATTTAAAAAAAAGTAGTTTCATCTTTCTTTTTATGTAATATTAGATAAGATGACAACTTGATGACCGCGCTGATCAGATCATTACCCACGGGAACATTGCTTGTTCCTAGAATAAAAAGTAGCCTGAAAAAAGTACTGACAAGGACATACCTTTTTATGAACTTCTAACTATGTGTATGCGAAATTCCAGGAAGATTGGTTCAGTAGAGCGTAAAGAGGTAATAAACAAATAAACAAACTCACTTTCGCATTTATAATATTAGTAAGGATTAGGATAACACACTCAAAAAAGAGGGGAATTGCTAATTTCTAAGTATCGCACCAAGCGCATTTCATCAATAGCGAAGCAATGGTACGGGAATTTCGTCTGCGTGCCTGCGTCTATGTTCCCGAGCACATACAACCTGATTCTTCTTTAAAACCAGAGTGAAGGCTGCTTCTGATAAGGTCGCTACGTCTGTCCTAGGGCAAGACTGTGGTCAAGAGCAAACCCATCTTTTATTTTTAAAAAGTATTTTCACTGCTAGAGTACCTACTATCAAATAAAACTGAAAGTGATTGCGTAACCGTTTATGTAGGTAAACCTATTATTACTTGTAATACAAGTAATTAAAATGTGAGTTTCACTTCTAACTGTTCGCTATGGTACGAGTATTACAATGAATCATATTTGATTTAAGTACTCTCATATAGAAATACCATCTAATAATAATCTCATATAGTCTAACTGCATCTGAGCTGCACAAAAATCCAAAATAAGCATGTTTGATTTAATATAATTGTAACTTAAACAATGTTCCTTTTACTCTGATCTTCTGACAATTTTGGATATGATGATGATCATATCATCATTGCAGTGTCCCTCGATACATTTTTCAATATTTAAAATATTATTATAATAAATTAAAACCTAAAATACAAACTAAAATTAAAATACCTACTAAAATTAAAAACTAAGGAATACAAAAAAAATAATAATTACAAGTTGTAGAGCCACTCAAGAGCGTAGCCTCAGGCAACGTGCCTAAAAGGCTGGCTGCATTGCCAAGTTGTATGGCAATGCTTTAGCCTTTGGCCAAAGAAGCTGCCAGCCCGTTGGTCACCTCGACCAGCCTTTTTGAAATAAAAATAAAAAGCTGGTGAGCTGATGGACGAAAGACGAAACTTGGTTCTGCAGGCCTCTGACGATGCTGCTCAGTATCGACGTCTAAACAGACAGATCTCCAAGTCCCTAACTCGCGATTTACGCCAATTCAATACTGACCGTATTGAAGAGGCGATTAAGCGAAATAAGGGCTCAAAAGTGTTTGCAAGGGATCTGTCTGTTGGTCAAAGCCAACTGACCAAGCTGAAGACTGAGGATGGCAGAATCATTTCGTCGAAGCCAGAGCTGTTGGAAGAGGTTGAGAAGTTCTACGGACAATTATACACTAGCGTACGCGCACCTGTCAGTAATCTGGCCAAAGATCCAAGAGCCAGATTGACCCGACACTACACCGAAGATATCCCGGACGTCAGCCTATACGAGATTAGAATGGCTCTCAAACAGTTAAAAAACAATAAGGCACCGGGTGATGACGGAATCACGGCTGAGCTTCTGAAAGCAGGTGGAACACCGGTATTAAAAGCTCTTCAGAAGCTATTCGATTCCGTCATACTCGAGGGACAAACGCCTACGGCATGGCACAGAAGTGTGGTGGTACTTTTCTTCAAAAAAGGCGACAAAACCTTATTGAAGAATTATAGGCCTATCTCACTTCTGAGCCATGTCTACAAACTGTTTTCGAGAGTCATTACGAATCGTCTCGCTCGCAGGTTTGACGACTTCCAGCCTCCCGAACAAGCCGGTTTCCGAAAAGGCTTTAGTACCGTAGACCACTTACATACGCTGCGGCAGATTATACAGAAGACTGAGGAGTATAATCAACCATTATGCTTGGCGTTTGTGGACTACGAGAAAGCCTTCGATTCGATCGAGACCTGGGCTGTGCTACAGTCTCTCCAACGGTGCCAAATTGACTATCGATATATCGAAGCGCTGAAGTGTTTGTACGAAAACGCCACCATGTCGGTGCGTCTCCAGGATCAAGGCTCCAAACCTATCCAGCTGCAGCGAGGGGTCATACAGGGAGACGTGATATCTCCGAAACTGTTCACCGCCGCCCTGGAAGATGTTTTCAAGCTTCTGGACTGGAGCGGACTCGGTATCAATATCAACGGCGAGTACATCACTCACCTTCGATTCGCTGACGATATCGTAGTCATGGCTGAGACCTTGGAAGACCTAGGCACAATGCTCGATGGCCTCTGTAGAGCGAAAATTATGTTTAATATCCGTGTCGCACCCACTCCTCTGAAGGTTGGAGACTCTACACTCGAAGTTGTTGACAATTATGTATACCTGGGACAAACAGTTCAGTTAGGTAAGTCCAACTTTGAGAAAGAGGTCAACCGTCGAATCCAACTCGGCTGGGCAGCGTTCGGGAAGCTTCGCGATATCTTCTCGTCCAAAATACCGCAGTGTCTCAAGACTAAGGTCTTTGACCAGTGTGTGTTGCCAGTAATGACAAACGGAACAGAGACGGGGTCTCTTACTATGGGCCTCATAAGAAGGCTCAAGGTCACCCAAAGGGCGATGGAGCGCGCTATGCTCGGAGTTTCCCTGCGTGATCGAATCAGAAATGAGGAGATCCGTAGGAGAACTAAAGTAACCGACATAGCCCGCAGATCGCCAAACTTAAGTGGGAGTGGGCGGGGCACATAGCTCGTAGAACAGATAGCCGTTGGGGCAGAAAAGTTCTCGAGTGGCGACCACGAACCGGAAAACGTAGTGTTGGCAGGCCTCCCACTCGGTGGACCGACGACCTGGTGAAGGTCGCGGGTTGCGCATGGATGCGGGCAGCGCAGGACCGGTCGTTGTGGAAATGCTTGGGGGAGGCCTTTGTCCAGCAGTGGACGTCTTTCGGCAGAGAGAGAGAGCTGATGGACCTTATGGACCCAACGTTTCATTGCATATAACAAAATTTTACTGGTCTTTGTCTGTACATAGAGATATTTAAGAAAAAAATATGGGGTTTTATGGGCTAATAGAAGCCAAAACAATTTTAATTTTTCTCTCTGTCTTTCTGTCTGTATGTATGTTTCTACGCGCATCACGAAAAAACTCCCGAATGAAATTTGATGCGGTTTTCAGAGTTGTATTGTTAAAGGTCTTACTTAAAATCTGGTGTAGGTTTCATCTTGATACGTCGCTTAGAACCTGAGATATCAGCAATAGTAAATAACGCGCGGAAGAAGTTCGCGGCACAGGCTTAAAATGTCAACTTTCATTTCGATAGATAAAAGCATAAATATGAATACAATAGAGACGATTTATGTTCCAAAACTGGCGCAACTGTCACGAGTCTAGAGTAATGCACTTCGAGCTTGATGGTCGGGTTCAATACTTGAATGATGTTCATTGCAGCTAAAACCTATTCTCATCGAATTAAGCCAAATTACCTACACATGCGGCGGAAAAGAATTACCCATTACCCGCCTATTACCCATAACTTGATACCCTACCGTGTAGTGATAGTTTTAACCATGTGTCATGAGTTACCTACGTATGCGGCGGAAAGGATCGTCTATTACCCATAACTTGGTAGCCTACCTTGTAGTGATAGTTTTAACTATGTGTCACGGGTTACCAACGTATGCGGCGGAAAGGGATCGCCTATTACCCATAACTTGGTAGCCTACCTTGTAGTGATAGTTTTTAACTATGTGTCAAGGGTTACCTACGTATGGTCTTCTCGATCCTGATTTGACTATTATTTTTATTTATTGTTCTTAACCATTTTATTGTGGTTACTCGATCACAAACATAACATGTTTTATTATATTTGTATTTGTTTCTTATATTTTGTTTTATTTTTGACTGTACACAATCTAGTGTATGTATAAAGTTAATAAATAGCCCCTCTGGCATGTTAGGCGACCAAGACTGTTTCATGAGTTTCTTTCGGCATTTCTTCTCAGCAGTGGTCGTTCCGAAATGCTAGTAGTTTGTAGCTTTGAGGTATAATATATTATGATTAAATAATTAGTTATCGACGTGAAAAAGAGCCTTCTTTGAAGGCCGAGTTTTAATAAAAAAAATTGACTTTGACTATGCGGCTGAAAGGGATCGCCTCATAACTTGATAGCCTACCTTTTAGTGATAGTTATTTAACTATGTGTCATGGGTTACCTACATATGCGGCCGAAACGGATCGCCTATAACCCATAACTTGACAGAATATCTAGTAGTGATAGTGAAAATTTCACCATTTATTTGTGAATCTAACGATGATGGTTGAAGCCTGAAGATCAGTCGGAAAAAGCCGGTGAGGTTTAAGTAATCAAAATAGTTCCCACAACGAACGTATTGGTCATTAGTACGTTGTTAAACTTGATGGCAATGATTATAACGACGTAGATGATTTGTTTTTCAATGGTTAGATCGGAAATTTAAACTACGATCTCACAAATGTGTTTTGAGAAAAACTACAGCTATACATTTCTTTTTATTATTTACATAATTATGAACGTAAAAAGAGCTACAATTATTGCTATTTATGGTTTATATTATTATTAATTTTTTAGTTCTGATAATTTTTGTTGTATAAGTGTAGGTACGTTTTATTTTTTATTTTTTTGTCATATTTTTTATTGCTAAATAAAATACAATATAATACAAAGGCGGACTTTATCCCGTAAAAAATATTTCTGACAGTTAACAGGATACAACAATTTAATAGAGCAATGACAAATTGCATGTTTTTATTTTCTACAAACTCGTTATTCATTATAACTTACTACAAAAATTTAAAGTAGACAGCGGCCTAGACGAAGGACCAGTTTGAAACCCCGAACTGGCTCGTCGTGACCAGAATTTTTTATGTTGTGGTACACTGAGCAATTGATGAATAATTTAATTACTTAACTTAAGAGAAAAATATAAGTTATTTGTGTATAATAAGTTATACGTACAATCAGGAACAAAATAAAGAAAAAAAAAGCTTTTTTTTCGCCATTTAATCATATGTCTAATCATATATAACATTAGCTTAATTGCAATTTTATTTATGATACCTATACCTATTATAAAGTAGTGGCGACACAAAGTTCAAAGTATTAAAAAAAATATTTTAAACAACAACTGTTGGTTACCGCGCAAAATAGAAGTACATGGCGCTCTTTCGTTTCGGAGGCCAAGATCCATTTTGGTGTCACTGAGCCAGCGGAGTAGTAGTAGTAGTATTGGTTACAATGTATCAGTAAGTACTAAAGTATCATATAGAACAATTGCATTTGAGATGCTCAAAAATCCAAAAATAAATATCAGTAAGTACCTAGTTATAAAATTGTCGTTAACATAATCAGGTTAAACGGAAAAACCTTTGATTTATTAGTGATCAGAAGAAACTATTAAACTGATTTTAAGATAGATAGATGTCATTTATTCCTTAGAATATGCATTTGCATCTGCATCTTTTGTAATTTTAATTAAAAAAAAACTCTGCTTATGTGCCGCTATCCTAAAAATATTTGAGTAAACCATTAGCATAATCTATACGACAAATATAGCAAGCGTAACGTGGCGTAACAATTAGCAAACAAATGTTATTTAACTAGGTAACATAACCTTGTTACTAAATTTTTACCGTTAAATCATTTGTGACGTTTACGATATTCGCGAATGATATGAGAATGTATAACGTCATACTATATTACACAGAATAGGTACATAATATGTACCTATTATTATTCTTTCTTATCGATCGACTACTGCCATCTAGGGGCCGTAGTAAACTAAACAGTCAGCCAATGTGCAGGTTTCCTCACGATGTTTTCTTTCACCGAAAGCAAGTGGTGGTCTATGAAAACTACCATCTCTCTCTCTCTGGTCGGTCCTTCATGACTGAAGATCGTGGTCATAGTGGGATGAAATTCTGACCACCATACATGAGCTAGATTGAGTCTAGACAAACTCATGTGTACAGGTAGGATTTGACTGACCCGATCCGACCCCAGGCGGGTGTCATTACCACTCGACCACCACCGCTTCAATCCATACTAATCCATACTAATATTATAAATGCGAGTAAAGTTTGGATGTGAGTTTGTGAATTTGTGAGTTTGTGAGGATGTTTGTTACTCAATCACGCAAAATCTACTGGACGGATTTCGATGAAATTTGGTACAGAGGTAGATAATGACGGAATAGCACATAGGCTACTTTTTATCCCGGGAAAAAGCACTGTTCCTGTGGAAATCCACGCGGGAAGCCGCGGGCAAAAAGCTAGTATTATAAACATGCGAAAGTTTTGATGTGAGTTTGTGAGTCGTGAATTTGTGAGTTTGTGGAGGATGTTTGCTTACTCAATCACGCAAAATCTACTGGACTGACGGATTTTGATGAAATTTGGGTACAGAGGTAGATAATGACCTGGAATAGCACATAGCTACTTTTTTATCCTGGGAAAAAGCACCTGTTCAATTGGGAACCACGCGGAGAAGCCGCGCGGAGGCCGCGGGCGGAAGCCGCGGCAAAAAAGCTAGTATACAATATTTACAACTATAATCGGGCTAATCGGCCGAAACCTAAACTCCCTGTATAGAAAGCCAGGTGTCATCAGGCTGAAGCCCATGATAAGTTCGATTTTTGCTTCTTTTTTAATCTATGTGCGGAAATGTCGAACTCGAACTCGGCTTGCCCGCTTAGGGAGTTCCATTGCATTAGACTCCGTTTACAATAAATCGATAGTGGAAAATGTAAAAAATTTCACGATACATCGTTTAATTTATCGATTTATTTAAAGGTTTGTTGTTAATTTTTAAATGATGAATATAAAAATTATTGCGCTTTAACGAATATAAAAGAATATTAAACAATACAAGTGTTGAAAGTGAAGGAAAAATTCACGCCATCGCATATAGAATCGCGACATCAGAATAGATAATATTATTATGCACAAGGATTATTAGTCCATGTTAGTGACTATGACAGCTACTTTGATGGTCTACAGACTTCTGATTAAAAAAATAATTATTTTATTTGGATTTATGTTATTTTTACGGTACGTAACATCAAATCAAATCGAATCAAAGGGGATTCACAAGTTTAGGTACATCACTTTTGTTAAACTTTTTTGTTGCATCCGTCATACGTCTCGAGTTTAGGGCTTCTAGGTTTTCGGTCGGCCGGCCTCATTTTAAGTTTTTGCCCATTCATCAGAGAGCCCACTATTCAGTCGAGTCTTATGTCTCTTTGGCTCTGTCTACCCGGTTAGGGATAAAGACGTGATTCTTATGTATGTAGTTTTTGCCTCGCGACTTCGACCGTGATCTAAGATTCTCGGCGAATCGAAGATGAAACCTTGCGCCAGTTTTCAACCGATTTCCCAAAAAGGAGGAGGATGTTTCGATGTATGTATGCTATTTTATAAGTATGTTTCGCGGATTTTCCGCCGATCATGGACAGTTTTTTTCCAAAAACATTGTTTGTAACTTTGAATACTCTCTATTAAATTAGATCTTCAACATACAACTTTGAAAACAGCATTTCATTCAGTATTTCTTGCGTGATTGCGCATTACATAAAAAATAAAACAGGTTGTATTTACATAATTCATCCCTTCAAACATGGCGTTTTACGATAACAATTGTTTAACAATAGAAGCAATACCTCATTGTGATTTTATTTAAAAAGTGGCCATGCGGATCACTTCGTCACGTTGAAGGATTAAAAATAGATTTGAAGTAAATCACTGTCACCAAAAATATAAGAAAATACCTATGTGTACTAATAATATAATATATAGGATCTGTAAAGTAGGTACCGTAGCCACATGATTAGCAGAAAGTTATAAGATAAATATAAGCGAAGACTCTAATGAATAAATAAAATAAAACAAACATTACTTACGCGTGTATTTTTGTATTACAGTTGTCAAAAGAGCTGACTCGCCAAACCCACTCGTCATATTGTTGTACTGTCCTCAAGTCATTGTATAGATTTTCACTTTCTCCCATCGAGAAGAGTCATTGTTAGGGTTCTGTTCTAAAGTGCCAAGTAATAAGTGTGATTAAGGCACAAAATGCCCATACGGGCAACACTCAGAATACTCAGACAGGACAGACAGAATCAGTCGCCGCCGACGCATCGCATCGCGGATCCTGTAGTATGGAGCGGCCATCATAAATCATTTTTTTGAAAAATATAGGTAGATGGTTAAGCGGCTACTTATTGATTTGATAAATTGAAGATATAGTGCATTAGTTTTCGATAGTAAGTACCTTTAGTACCCTTAGCCGTCAAATATTGTGTGTGTACGACGATATGTCAAAAACATTGGCAATTTTGTGAATTTATTATTGTTTCATTGTTGCGCAACTTCATCAAAGTTTTGTCTATACTTTGAATACTTGTATTTCTTAAAGTAAGAGCGTGAAGTTAATAAAAATAATCATGAGTAATGATGAAGGTATGTAGTATTTAAAATCGCGTAGTAAATGTAACATTTTGAGAGATTACTACAAGGCCTGTGGTGTGGCAAGGCCTGGTGGTGTGGCTCCCAGAATAGCATCTACACCCATCCAGGGTGTGGCCCTAGAATAGCACCAACCCATCCTTCCCGTGGAAGCAAGAGGCGACTAAGGGATTAAAAACACCCGAGGATGGGCAGCAGCATCTTTCTGCGTACGGTAACGCATCACACTCGCGATCGCCAACCTGCCTGCCCAAGCGTGGCGATTACGGCAAAACCCCCATTGGGGGAGGCCTTGTCCAGCCAGCAGTGGACGTCTTTCGGGCTGGAGTTGAGAGAGAATTACATGGCTAGAATACAAAAAATAGAATGTTGTCTTAGTAAGTCACTTTCGAAATGCAATGCAATTTTGTTTTTCATTATTTTTTTCAAATTAGGGATTTATCTCCTTTAATTATTGATTTTAGGTGAACTTGGTGAATAATGTAGAATACAGATTTGAGTTGAATCGTGCGGACAAAATCCCATTTGGAAATGGTAAGATTTAGAAGTTAGTTAGAGGTAGTGGTTTCTCAATTGAAGGCGTTCGTGTTTATGATAATTTATACAGATATATGTTGAAGAATGCAATGTTATAACTTGTGTGAAGTGTTGAGTTTTGGACTATGCATTGTGTGCTGATTTTATAGTTTTTTTTTATATATTATTTCTTAGTGTAATAGTCTACACAATATAATAGGAAGAGAGAGATTTGTGGAAAGATGATTTTCACTCAAATACAAAAAATTAGACACAATGTTTTCAAAATTAGAAGAGATGCTAATTGCCAAAACGAACTGCACTTTGCCAGACCTAACTAACTGAACTTGAAAAATCGTTGTTTTTTTTTTTATAACTATTAAAAAAGCTAATAAGCGGGTTGTTGTTGCGTCGAGCTTCACAGGGACAAAAAATATTTTTTTAAATATTAATTCGTTTCATAGTTAGATGAACAGTGCATTTTTTAAAAAATAAAGCTAACAGAATCGTCAATCTCAGGAGGTTGATTCCGATTCTAATATAAATGTGTCGTAGATGTCTGTCTCCCACCAGGCCCCATGAGCCAAGCTTAATTGAAATTTGAAATAATGTGACAAGATCTCTGTAAGACTTCTATGTTTTGGTTATGATTTCTTTGGCTGGCTTTGAGACACAACTCTGAGGCACGACACATCTACGTTTGTAATTTTGTAGAATCAAAGGTAGAATCAAAGGCGTGTAGGCTGTGAAGGTTTATCTGGATTTCGTTCTGTCTAGTAATCGAACGCTGCAAACGTGGTGGAAGACCAGCAAATTTATGTGCTTCTACTTGTGGACGATAACCGTGCTTTTTTCTACTGAAGCGAAACTTCGCAGTCGCAGGAAGGCTATCTTAGCAAATCATAGGCGAAAAGTAAAAAATATCATACCACTGAAAGCTACAGAAACAGCATTTGAAGAAAAAGATAGTACTCCTCAATCCGCTCTATGTTGACGGAAGCGAAGTTAATAATAGCACTTCCAACTGAGGTTCTAGTGGAGGTTCTAGATATGATTTTATTTACCCTTAGGAGTAGACAACTTTACTTGATTTTTACAATGCAATAAGAAGTATACCTACATTGTTTTTTTTTTTAGTTTATGTTAATTGTAGAAATATTTATAATTTTCATGGCTTAACATGAAATTATTCGAAGTAATGAAGTTATTTTTGCCATAACACATATTACCGCAAATTAGTTCAGTCAGTCAGCCGAAAAATGCACCCAAATAATTTTGACCGGGCTGTCCATAGGGTATAGGGTCCATCAAAGACGTATGAGGAGAGGAGGTCGCTTCCAAATAAAGAGATAAGAGATAAGGCATTAGAAGAAGAAGTATTTTTTGAAAGCTTTTATTTACTTGCAATGAATGTAGGTATGGTAAGTGGCGTTGTTCGTTCGGTGAATCTTTAGAACTCTATTTTGAAGTAGATATCTTCAACTGATTGAGCTGAAATTTTGTACACACGTCTAGTTTAGATGACAATGCATAATAAAATGCACATTATGGTATGTGACGTCATTCTAAT